>VXAZ01008368.1:0-527699 GCA_013399875.1 Gymnorhina tibicen | reverse complement strand
AAGCACGAAAAAACAGAGGAAAATTATAAAAGGCAGAGGGAAAAGGGGCAAAATTGCTCCTATTTGAGGTGGTCATTTGAAGATGAAGTGAGGATTTTTTTTCAAGACTGAGATGTCAGGCAGCACTTCCTTGGTGTCAAAGGCAGGTAATAGGATGACAAAGGGTGTTTGGTCCTGTATCTTTTCTATCTCCTTTCAGCCAGTGTCTAAAACAAATACCTGTGCCGATGAATGTGAAGAAGAAGCTAATTCAATAGGAACAGCAGTAACTTTTCAGTGTTCCATTCATTTTTTCCCCCTTACTCTGCAATAAGGAATTCTTGTAAAAGCTATTTCCATTTTGAATGTTTAGTAGTGTGTGGAAGAAGTAGCTGAGAAGCAGAAAAAGATTGCTCTTGAGGTTAGGACCTGACCTCTTCGAGGGTATGTACATGGAAAGCTGGATGATGCTAATAAGGTACCTCTTAGAGATGGGCTACTTGCACCTACCCAGTGACACAATAGCCTAAATGCAGGTTCCAAAAAAAAGGCTGAGCTGAAAGGAGGATATTGCTGTTTCTCTTCAAAACAAAAGTCCCCAGCGCTCCTGTTGTCCCCTGTTCCCACAGCCACCCTGTCTCATCCCATCCCTCCTCCCCATCCTTAAGGTGTCGTGCAATCTCCAACACCTCCCTGCCTGAAGGCAACTCCAGGCCTTGATCTCCAGCACCCAGGACAGGCAAGAGGCAGCCTGAACCCTGCCGATATGTAAATTCACCTTACACCTCTGTCTTGACACATAAAGTTAGGACGGCTGGAACCTGCCAAGTCCCTAACATAAGAGATCATTACATATTATGAAATTACTTTGAGGTGTGATCATGAAAAATAAAAAAGTCAACAAAATAAAGCAAAAGACTGCAGAAGAGGTGTGGGAGAACTGGTTGAGAACAGCCAGTTTCCTTCATCCTTGAGAAAGAGTCTATTGCTGTATGTTTGAGTGGCATTACTAAAGAACTAGCTAAGAGCAGCAGTTTGCCATTCTGAATAAAGTGAATCATTCCTAATATGATTAGCACATGTTACATATTAGAATGAACCTGAAATTTAAGTTTGAAAAGAGCATTTGTTGAAAAGGCAGAATAAAAAGGTTGACATGACATTTTCTGCATAAATGAAGACTTTGAAGGAAAAGAATTCTGCTTTCTATATTCATTCTAGAGGTATTTCTGTTCAAAAGCTATTAGTTACTCAAATGTCACTTTTATGAATAAAAACTTATCTTGGTGACATGGGAGATATTGCAGATGAGCTCTTGTTTGTGTAAAGAACTGCAAACCCACAGATTTTCACTAAGAAAGACAAAAAATGCAGAGCTACTAGCTCACCCTTTCTCTAAGTGGGAACATGAAAAGCTCCAATAGATTATTTAAAAATTACAAAGGCAAATTGTTAAATTCGTTAGACAGGAAAAAATCATCTTCGATAGGATTTTTACAGTTTTATTTATCGACTGACCATAAATGAATAATTCATAGCCTGGACACACGGGGTGCAAGAGAACTAATTTTCTAGAGCTTAGACAGTGGGATGAAAAGCAGAGATTTCCAGGAGACAGGATTTCTGATTAAAAAGGTTTGTCATTTTATTGTATTGATTTTTTTCCTGTCTGCTAGTTTATTTAATTTGAATAGATCAGCACCTGAGAGCTGTTAGACCAGGATAGTCACAAAAGCAAGGCTGTCCTGTTAAACAAAGTTTTGGGATCTCTCCCAGGACTTGCAGAATCTGAGTTCAAGTGATGCAGGAAGAAGTTTGGAAACCCAGTTGGACCTTGACCACTTATGTTCCAAGAGTTTTAAAATTCTTTTAAGGAGAATAAGTCACTTGGGGCTGGTGATCCCAAGGTTTTCCTGCTAGGAATCTTCATATCAATGATCTTGGAAAGTCTTATATGTCTTTCTGCCTGGAAACACAGACCTTGAAAGTCCAGCTTGAGCTTCTCAAAGCTGTAGCTTGTACACTGCCTCCCTGTTGACCACCCCAAGACCCAGGATGCACCAAGACCACTGGCACACTGGTTATGTAGGACAGTAAGGCTTCTTCCAAGATGACAATTATATCCCAGAGGAAATTCAGACTTCCAACTCTGCTGATCAGGTACGAAACATCCCGCATGACTATCAGTATTCAAGACCAGCGCATTGTAAGCTTGGGGATCTTCACTGACTTGCCATAAATCTAAGATCTTTGATTTACCGAAATGCTATGAAACCCATTTGTTCTGGCTGAGACTATCTGTTCCCAAAAATTACTGACCTCGACATTTAGATGTAGTTCCAGGTCTATTACACGTATTCTGTAGGATCTTGGGATACTTACTGTCACTTTCTGTTCTCATTTACCTGCCACCAGGGCTCAGAGAAATTTGTCCTCTAATCTTCTGTTTAGTTTAATTAAACTACAAGGGCAGCGAGTCAATGAGATTCCACCAGTCTCCAGCACCAACTGAATGAATGGGTAGGCCTGGGTATGTCCCACAGTAAGCCAATATTCACAAAGTAATAGCTAAAATCCTGAAAGCAATACAGCTGTAAAATGCTGTATTGGATCGTCTGTGCTGCTTCTGTACCACAGCTTATTTATTCTGAGCCCCACTGGTGTTAAAAGTGTAGCATGCATTGCTTACTATAGATCTACCAGCACTGTTTCTTCTGTGCAAATTGGATTTAAATTGCAATGGAACCTCCTTCTGGTGGAGGCCAGTAAATGTCACTGTGATAACAAGCACTGCTAGTTACATTTGTGATTGCTCATTTCTTCGTTCCCTGTTTCTTCATCTGTTCTTCAAAGAGGTCACTTGTTTTTGGCAAGCTACTTGAAGAAGTGTGAAGCAAGGAGAATATTTATTAATGCATTTATATAAAGAGTGTCAAGTTTAATTCAGTATAATCTGTAGGGCCTTATTACTTTCAACTTTTTAGGGAAAGAATAAATAAAATCAGAAGGCTAGGCACTGGAAAGGTCTCTAAACAAATTGGTGGTGAAACCTTAGCAGAGCGCCCTTGTTATCACTCCGGTCTAGGCTACACTTCTGCAATGAGGAAACTGCTTAACACTCTGTAAGCTCTGAGGTGACTCATATGCTTCAAATTAAGCATTTACATAACTGTTTATAGGCTGGGGGCGTTGCATCATAAGCTCCATGGGGGAAGAGAATAATCTCTCCCATGCTCATTACACACTGAAAACTTGATTCTTTTTCTAGAAGTCTTCCTGCTTCTACTAGGAATATCTTTGCAGTTTATGTTAAAAGATATCTTTTTACTTATTTTTCTTTTCACTACTGACTTGTAGTAAACATAGTGCTCTTGGGACGCTTTTGTACCAGAAAGGCAAAGGTGAAATGAAAAAAGGCAAAGCAGTAAGGATGCAAATCAGGGAAAACATTTTGCAATGTGATTCATTGTATTAGGGAAGGAAATATATGTGAAAGAAAAATGAGTGCTGGACACTACTCTTCTAATCTTATATTGATACTGAATGTCATTAACCTACAATTTAGATGAAAAATTTAGCTGCATATGATAGAGAAATAGGTATATGTTCTTACATGGATGTTCGTGTGCTGCTTAATGGCTCAGGTACTATTTGAATACATCTTTTAAAATACAACCTGTAAGCATAGTTACTCTTGTGAGTAGTATTGTAATAGTGATAAATTTGGACCCTAAAACTTTAATCTGATGGGGTTTTATTGGTTAGAGACAATATTTGCTAGAAGATGAAGATATGAAGAACTGGAAACATTAATCTCAAAGTTAGGACAAACTCTTGTCCTGTCCACCTCTAATTAAAGTCATTCTGACTTCCATGCTATAAAACTGGTGTGTCTCCCATAAATTATTAGTTCATAGAATCATAGAATATTTTGTGTTTGAAGGGACCTCCCAAAACCATCAAGTCCAACCTCCCTACTATGATGAAGAGGGTTCCTATTTTTTACTGGTTTCACTGCTTTTTCCTGTTGCTCAATCCACTGGGAAAACTTGGGTCCCCAAATTACATAAAATTATATATGTTTATTTTTACAGAATTATTAGTTTCACATCTTCTAGGGACAGCATTTTGTACTTCTGTGCTGTCTTTGTGTAGACCACCTAAGGTATTCTGCAGTGTTCTTAAACAGTACAACAACTTTTCTGATACAAATGGCTGGGTCTGTATTTTCTGTTCATTTGAACACAATTAATACACTTTTATGGTGACTAACACTGTGAGAATGGCTGAAGAACTATCCAGGCTGCCAGCAGAACTCCTATTCCAGTCTGGGATTTCACCCACTGTCTTCACAGCACCACAGCATTTTGCACAGTAATGCTCCATCTGTTTATGGCTGGCAAAATAACCCTCATCATTACCACCGCCCAGCTCAACAGCTGTAATAGTGTAATGAAACATAAAACCATTTAAGGCTCCTATTGCTGTGAGATAAATGCATGAGGACAATCCATGTAACTACTTCTATGCAAAGGTGTATCACTTTGGAGTCTTTTATAATGGGTCAAGAGTAAGGAAATGGAATCTGGGTGTTTATGCGGACTAAAAACAAAGAGGTCTCACCAATCACTTGTCCATGGGTTTCTGAACAATTTTCACTGCTCATAACAATTACTGATGTGCTTCTTTTATTTCTGGCTCTTGTTACCAAGTAGAGCCTTGTCCAGTGCTGCCTATCTTCCCCACCAAATGCCACTGTGATGACCACGGACAAAAAAAGAGTGTGATGAACTGGGAAAAGAAATACGACAATAGCTCCTTTGAGAGCCAAGATGGATGAGTAAGTCTTTGTCAGATGGAGGAAGTGGCTAATTGTGAAGAGAGAGAAAGAAAATCAACTCATACCTTGCAAGAGAGGATTTAATTTCTGGTGTAAGGGGATGAACACTTCCTGCTAATTCGAAAGGTAGCCATGGAAACACGGTGGCTGCAGCAAAGACCTTTCAGACCACTGACTCCACATCCTTCATGCAGGATATAGTTTTCATACTTCTAACATACTCAGTATGTTTTACTGGAGCTTAACCAAAAGACCAGCAAGAAAGTTGTATAATTTGGAAAGAAGCCAAGACAAATGCCTTTCAATTAAATACTATACAATTCGTTTTTATTCACTATAAAATTCTCTAGAATTTATCCCCTTTATTGGTAGATTGAAATATACTGCCTTTGGGAGAGTTTGGTAGGAATATTTGCCCTCATGAAGTAAATATGTATTCCCAGTCTCTTCCCAGCTGCCTGATAAAACAGTTGTGGCAGTGGTTCCTTTGCCAGCTTTGCCAGTAATCTCTGTGGCTTGCTGGGATACAATCTATATCTTCTTGTGGGGGTATGGGTAATAACTCAGTTTAAATAATAATTCTGTGTTTCTCTTCTGATTTCACGGAAAACATAAGGTTTCTACACATTAAAGATATGGTAAGAAAATCTTTGCTTTTTTATGCATAAAATGGAGGACTATCCAGAGACTATAACATCATGGGAATTGACCTATTTAGTAATGCTTCATAACTAATTCTTATCCTCCTAAGAAAGGCATCTTAAGTCAATTAAAAGGTTCATGCATATAAATTGCTCGGAGCTATTCAAGGATGATGATAAAAATATGGTGAAATCTGTAATCCTGTTGGTAGAGAGAGGAACTTCTTTACAAATGGAAGAAACTGGAGAGGGTAAAAGGCAGAAATACCCACTATAGACTCATTTGCAAACAGAGACAGTCTAAACAGGGTTCATTTGCTCTCATTTAGAATTGTGATAGTTCCAGTTACTCAGGAGATGGCAAGGAACAGAATTCCCAGTAAAACACTATACAGACCATGACTATGCCTGCTTCCTCAGATGTGCACAAAGCTGTTAGGCTATTCACTATTCCTTGACAGAAATAATTTTTTTCAGTGAGTGTCTATTTATAGAAAGGAAGAAACACGCAAAATTATTTGCGAATTCAGATGAATTTTGGCTAAAGAAGGGTAAAAAATATCAAGAGAGGTGTTTCTTACATTTTCAAATAAAGTTTTTCTATATTTCTTACTCTAATTTATTTTATTTTGGGAAATGACCCACCCTCACAAAGGAAGGATTTTTCAAAGGGGATTAAAAAGCTGGAAAGGAAATGCAACTTATTATTTTGTGTTGAAAGACATAGTTGGCTACTCCAAAATGAGACACTGCATGACATCATTGTTACACCAAATATTCCTGAAAAGGTTATTTAATTTCAACCCTAAAAAGTGCACTCATTTCTTAGCCAAGTATTGATCCCTGGCAGATTCAAATCACAAAGGTTGAACTGTGGTCATTACTGTGATAACCGACTTCTTTAATGTTTTAAGTTCCCATGTCTAAATTGTCCTTTCCTACCCTCAGGCAAATGACATTTTTTAGAGCAAGGAGGAAGGAAGAGGTATTTTATCTCCAGATACTTGAGTTCTGTCAAGGGGTGAGATGTGTAAACACAGCCTAACACTCTATATTCCTTCAAGCCCCTGAGGCTCAGGTTAAACCATCTCCTCTGAGTTCAAATTTCCTTTGAAATAAGCCATCTGAGTGACCTGTGACATTTTACATGTTTGTATGATCACTGTCATCTTGTGTCAACGAAAAGCAGTGTGGACATTAAATTACACAGAGCTTAATTAAGAATAAATGAACATTACACACAAAGACAAAAAAACTTAATCCAACAGGATAGCATATTTGACAAAAGAAATTATAGGCTATTTACAGCACTGTGAGAAAAAAAAGAACCTATTTTTAAATCCAACACAAAAGTTTTTATTCATGAGCATTTTCATAATTTTTCATTATAGTTTGAATTCATCTAGTGGGAACATAACCATGAAAAACAATTTTAAACATAATTTACCATGTTAGACATAACATATATCTGAGTACAGAGAAGTAGCATAATCTTCCCAAAAAGGATGAACGATAAATATTTGCTAAAAGTTACATTTTTATGATGATCAGATTAATTAAAAGAATGTCAGGTAATCAAAATATATAGAATTAAATATGCAATCTAAAGTAGACCACACTCTTCTTTCATTAACCATATTTAAGTTGTACAGGTCAAGAAAATAGAGAGAAGTACAGTTTTATGTTTTAAGCATTGGCTTACTTAATACAGATTTTCATAATAAAAGGAGACTGTCGTTGCCAATCACAAAGTCCCTCCAAATCTATTAGTTATTAATATTTTTTTCTTGATTGGAGAGTAATTCTTAGCAAAAGAATAAACTATGATAGTTAGTCTATATAGTTAGTTAGTCTTCTATTTAAAGATCCCAAAGGCAGGAACTTAAAAATGTTAGGCTTAGATGTGCACACAAATGGAAATTGTATATGCAAAGAGAAAGACACAATCTGCTTACATGCAGTTTACTCTGAAACATTTAATTTGTACAGTTCTGGATTTCAGTGACTAAAGGATAAATCTTCAGGTTATAAGTATGTCTGCATTTAATGTGCCCTTTATTAAAGTGTGAAAACTTTTCAAATGACTGACAAAAATGGAATAAAAACCTAATCAATCTTCCTCTATCTTCCCATCCCACCCTAAAAGGTAAGAGTCTATTCAAACACTATTCACATATGACATCTTTCCTGAAAACAGGCAACATTAGTCTTGAGACCTACCGTCATTAATAAAATTCAAAGCAGAAGATGATATCTATCCTATAGAAAGGGGAAGATTTGAGGGGAATAGATCTGAAAATTTTTCATTCCTTGAAATTTATTACTTTTGTTGTTGTCCTCTTAACAAAAAAATCTTTATCACAATCTGGATATTCTCTTAGTTTTATATTATTATAACAGAAAGTTTGAAATAGATTGACATAGTAGGATAAATACTACCACAATCTCCTCGGGTCTAAACACTGCAGAAATATTTCTGTTGCCAATACATGCCACAATTTCATCTGAACACCAGGTACATTTTAAGCAGGCACACACTCACTCACTCAGAGTTCCTCCTCTTTGGGCACTGCATCTTTTGGCTCCTTCCCTGCTGTTTCTGAGCAACTTGTAATAGAGTGTTCCATGGAAGAAAGACTTCAGGCAGAAGTCCAGAGAAAGAGGCAAGAAAAATGTGGCTGCTATCTTTCAGCAGGCTCTAGAGTGTGAAATGACAGTAACTAACTATTGTGGCCATATTGCTCATGGAGAGAAACAAGAAAGAAGTCTGGTATGGAAAAGATTTTTACCCAAAGTAAATTCTATATGGTCACAGCTTCAACAGCTTTCATTAAAACCATGCTACTTAAGACCCTAAACACATAGAGTAAAAACCCATGGATTTAGAGCACACTAACTCTTTTTCATAGATGTCTGCAGAATCACTGTCAACTAAAGAGAGACTCCACAGTAATCTGAAATCAATTTACATTACAAGAGTCATTGGACATCACTGTCTCATCATTTGTCACTATATGAAACAATCTAGTATTCTGCCTTAGCAGGTGCTCCGCACCAATTATTGAACACAAATTGCAAATCCTTTTCTATTTTTAAACTTCCTTTGAACTATGAATTAGGAAGAATAGTAGTCTCTAGTATCCCAGGATCCAGTCTCTTTGATTTAAAATGTTGTAAACACACTGCTCATAAAAAAATGAAAGAAAAAAAAGAAAAAAGGCTCTACAGAGTGTAGATCAGGGGGACAGTAAAAAGGGAAATTATATTAAAGAAGCCAAAAGAAAATTGCTTTACACCTTCAAAAATTTGGATGCTTAGATACTTCTAAAAATGAGGAAATCAGGAGTAGAAGAATTAGATGAAAACACCACTTCTACACCCACATTTGGGAAAAGAAAATATAATATGGCCTTTGAGTGATGGCAATTTCTTGTATGTTACAGAACGAAAGCAATTGTGAGCATATCCAGATCTTGTTCTTCCTCATGCCATGAATGTATAATGTGTCTAAATCTTGTTATTTTCTTCTCTAACATTTGTGATATCTGCCTTTTCTGGACATCCTTGACCTCTGAAGAACCACATCTCATGTAATTTCTACACCAGCCTTCTCTCTAGCAGTCCTGTAAAATGTTCTCAACCCATTGCCATAAAACCTAATTACTAAGATCTGCTTCTTTAAAAGCAGTTTTGACTATGAAAAATCCTTCATGTCCCCACCTTCAGGGCTATCCAAAATCATTTTATTCTCTCATTATTCAATCTTCTTTCTATTTTTTTTTAATTGTCTAAACATTTTGCCACTCCTAAATTACTCCAAATAAGAAAGTCCAAGACAGCTTTTTAAAAGGTAAACCTTGTGCTGGAAAAATAAATGGAAGTTTTCTTTAAAAATGGAAACAAAACTTTAAAAAGATCCAGTCAGAAACTATGGTGAAAAGTTTTGACTGATCTGATTTATCTTGCAGTTTTAGTTGTTAAAAGCTTTTGTGATTTTGATTTTTTTTTTTAATTCCAATTGAATAATATGGGGGAAAAGTCATTGTAGGACATGAAAAATGCCTCTCTGTAGTTATAGCTCCTTGTACAGATACTTGATTTTAAGTGGGAAAGTACACTGCCACTAGACAGAATGTGCTTTTACTACTTTCCTTTCATCTTAATCCTTTCTATTGATCAAGTTAGGAGGGGTTTCACTGGCAGAAGAAATGATTGATGTATTACCATGGTTTCAATAGATTCAGGATAAAAGCATAAATATCTAGTTCATAGCTTTAACTTCCTCCCTCCTGCCTCATGCTGCCAGTCTAAGGATTTGTAGTGTCAAGTAACTTGTATTTCTGGATAGAAAATTTTTTAGAGTTTAGCTGTGATAAATAAAGTTTAAAAAGGTTCAAGTTTTCAGTTAAGGAAATTCTTAAGTAGAGATTTGAAAGAAAAATAAATTAGAACCATAATTTCACTGCCTACTACTGAGCTTTAATCTTCATTAGCAAAGGGATGAATGGATACAATTTTCACCTATTCATTTACCTATCCAGAAGAAGTATTTCAGGACACTTTTACTACCTTTGGAATTTGGGTCTTCTATAGCTAACACAATCCTTTCTGCAAAGGTACACACAAGGAGATGTCTGGTAGGCAGAGCTGACATGGGAACAGACAGAAGGTGGGATATTTAGGGCAGCACACAGACTCAGCCAAGAGAAATCATTCATCTCCATCTTGGATTATCAGTAGACTGTTGATCAGCTATTGATACCATAGGAGAAACCAAGACACCAGATCCTTGCTAACTAGGGGAGGATTTGTAGTCATTAGGTCACCATCTGGTTGTTTGCAGCACTCACCTACCATCTAAGCCTTTGACAGAGAAGAGGTCGTAACTCATATGAATTAAACTAACATGACTGTGTTGAGATTAACCCAAGGAAAAGTGGCATAACCTGATTAGCCTTGCTGAGTGGAAATGTCTTTTGTCTCAGACTATGTTATTGTACGATGGCAAGCTTATTGTGCCTTCCGCTGTTTAGGTCACACATCCTTGGAAAACAAAGACATGGATTTTACCTAAATTCCTGGTCCTCCAAACTCACAGTGACATTCACTGCACCATTTTCACATGCTCACTGTTCAAAATGGAACGATATTTTAAAGGTTGTCTCATGAACTTAAAAATTGGTATGTTAGGAAAACTTCAGCATAAGCCCCCCGGCTGGATGGTGTTTATCTCTGTCACACCAAATATGTGATATCTCAGTATTCAGCTTCATGCCAGCATCCCTTCACCCACCACTGCCCTCTTAAATGAGAATTAGTATTTGAACTACTTAGCTGTATTGGTACTTGTGCAGAAATAGATGACATTTTCATTTTTTCCTTCAAAGGATAGCTGTATAGGCTCACTATGGAGTTAATCTCACACAAGTTTATCAAACATAAGATAAAATGTGAATCATTTGGACCAGAAGTCTTAAAACTGCACCGTTTTAGTTATCCTGAAGTACTGATTTTCCTCCATAACAAAACTGACTCAAGGAATATTAATATTTCCAACTTTTTTTGAACATAAACTTGCAGTGTGAATAAGATGTAAATACTTACACCCTTAGAAATGAAGAAAACTAGGCTGCCTGTATATTTTGCAGCACAAAGTTGAAACTAAACATGCCATTTTCCACCAAAATATTGTTTCCCATTACTGAAGAGAAGTGATGGGCCTGAGGGCCTCATGCATTACAAATCTCATGTGCTTTAAATTGCTAGTAAATCACTTGCAGTTTTGCCTTTAGTAGTTTCTGCCGAGCTCAGCATTTATTGCTTACAGCTGAATACAGCCACCTAAATCATCCATCACGACTTTATAACCTACTGTCACTTTCCATTTCATACACCACAGAACTGGCACATCTTCCGAATGGCAATGGGTGACCATGCTCTCCACACACTGAATAGTTCTGTATGTGCAGCTTGGTGCAGTTTTTTTAGCAGCACAGGGAGAGACACTGGTGAGTTTCAGCCATCAGTCTTTGAGCTCACCCGAGGGGACAGAGATCCAGAGCAGAGCCTTGCTCACAGGATGGAGTTCAGAGCTCTAGTGCTTGCTGCCATCATGTTGCTTACACCGACATGAACATTTCTGTTCCTCCTTGACTCCACACAAGAAGTAAGGTGAAACTTCACCCAGCGGTACCAGAGACACCGATGGCCATGGAACACTGAGCAAACACGCCTGGACCTGGTTTGCAAGACAGGCCAAGATTTTGAAACATTTAAGCTTCTGATTCCCTTGGCAGAACTCAAATATGAGCCAAAGTCTCTCCCTAGATGTAAAGTGTGTGTAGCTGGAGAAAGAAAAATGTCTGGTTTTGGCATTTAAGTCCCTAAGCAGGTAATACCAAAGTGACCAAATATAGAAAGGGGTAAAATTCAGATCTATGCATAAGGCTGGCACTTCTTTATTCCCCTGGGGGTACTGAACAGATCATGGTCACAGAGGAGATGAGATGTTCAGAGGCTCTGGGTTTCTGGAGGTTGATGGAGTGATAAATAGCAAAAATTCAAGTTTCAGTGGAGCCAGTGTTTAACCAGGTCCAAGTTTGGTGTCACTGTAGTACTCATAGACATAATTTAGCTTCACCACTTGCTGTTGAAGGTTCTCTTGCCATATACATATTTTCTTGGGATCCAGCCATATTGACTCTAAACCGTCTAGTTTATGGGCTTATTTCAAAAAGATCCAATCCAAATTCCTAAAGTGGACTTTTTTCACTTCTCAGATTTCACATTGTCCTTGCATAACAGCAGCTGAGTTCAAAACTCTGAGGTTACACCTTATTACTCCGACTCTGAGTTTTACAATGAACAAGTCAGTCTGTATAATTTTCCTGAAAAAATTGCTACAGGCTTCATTTTAATGTCTCATCTGTTACCCTCTTAATAGCTGTCATTTCATACTGTGTTGAACTGCCTTTTTTTTTCCTTGAATGGCAAACTAAATTCATAACATAATGGACATTTCCACACGTCTGCTATAAAGTAGCGTTTTAGATTATTACAAGCACATTACCTCAACAGCAGAGTCGTGTCCTGTTTGCATAGAGCTGGTAAAAAATTCCAACAGGAATTACAGAGACTGTATCCAAATGGATGTTACAGACAACTCAAAGGCTCCATCCATTTATCCAACAATTGTAAAGTCACCTAGATGCATTCTTAGAGAGAACAAGGAGTTTTTTTTCTTGTAATTTGATTGATCTGCACTTTAGATGCTATGGGGGTGGGTGTTTAGGGAAAGGGATAAATAATTTTACTGCAGATACACTAGAAGTGGTATTTATAATTATAATCAATAATAATTAATAATCACCATTAATCATTAGTCAGTTAAATATTATTTAGTAACTAATCACATCCACCTAAGTATTAAGTATCCATTAAATGATCAGTTTTAATCAATTAATAGTTTATAACCTATTATTATTAGTTACCCAAAAGCAATAAACCTCTCCAAGGGATGCTTTTCATACTTTTCAAATTTACTTTTTCATATTTATTTTCTTCCTCATACTTTTAAAGAGGGAACCCCTGCTCCCAATTATATGTCCTTGGAATCTTTCATTTGGGCCAGTACCAGGCTGCCACAAATTGGCCCTTTATTGTTGATTTGTCCTGGCTAATTAACTTGTTCCAATGGAAAAAGATGCATTTAAAAAAAATAAAAAATAAGGGTGAAAAAAAATGCCAGTCACTGGGTTGGTAGTTCAGTATTTGAATACAGCTTTTGTCATATTCCAAAGAACTGATTGTCACTTCAGGAAATTTCAAGACATCTTCAGTCAAAGCCCTTCAGAAACCTTCTTTCAGTGTTCTGACGTACACCTTTAGCTTTCTCAATTCTGAGTACTACAGAAACATCTACAGTGGGCTAATGGGATGTGTCACCGAGAAATTAAGAGCCCCTTTTCAAAATGCTGAGGATCTATCCAGGCAGAGGCAGTCTGATGCATAACAGATTTCATAGATTAATTTGTGGAGAAGAGGAGAATACAGTTGCTGTTTCTTCTATATCTACACCTTTTCAGGTATATGTCAGAGTGCAGAGAGTGTATCAGGAAATGCTCTTGTTTTCTCTGGACATAATACAAAAATCTTAAATTTGTGTGAGTCACACTGAACATCCAGGCTGTAAAATATCTTCATAAGTCCAGGAGTCTTTACCATGAAGACTTTATTGAGGAAAAATACTATTGAGTTTTTGTTAAGGAAAATAATAATGATACTCATTTCCATTTTTTAGTTTAAGATGCTCCTGTTCACTAAATTCCTATTAAACAGGATACAAACAAAAGGAGAGTGAATGTCATAAAACTGGGAACTCTGTTTTCAGAAGCCAATGTGTATTACCCAAGGTTAAACTGTGTTCATAAATGCATGCAATTCATATTTTAATATGAATAATACAATTCAATTCCATCAAAAGACCTTGAGTTTCAAAAACCAGCACAGAAATTCAGAGAGCTATATGATGACTCATTAATTTAGGAAAAAAACCCAACAAAACAAAAAACCAAACCAAAAATGCAAAACCAAAGAGACAAGAACTAAATGTGCTCAGAACAAATTCCCATTTTAATCTGGTTTTCTACAAATAAAATGACATTTTAAATGATTCTGAGTTGAATGTGCCTGTATATATGGTAGGTGATTACTAACATGAGGGAGGTCTCTGAATGTGCATTTAACTGACTCCCAGTTGTAGTTTGGGTCTTCTCTTTTTATTCAAACAATAGAAATGCTATAGCCATGTTGGATATGCTTCCAACCATGTTTATTCATCTGCTGTTTAGACCATAGTAGCTTTTCTGGCTATACCTTCATTCAAATAGTGGGAAAAAATAGAAGGAATAAACATGCCTGGTCCACAGCTGGTATAAATCAGTGCAGCTTCTCTATCTTCAGTGGAATGACACCAATTTATAGCAGCTGAGGATCTGGCTCTTGAAGCCAAGTTGTGAGCCAGATGAGCACAATGGGATGCAAAAAGAAGGCATAATGTGGCCATAAATTTGCTCAAAGGCTCTTCACATTTCAATGATAGTCTCTTTGTAGAATTCAATTAGCATTGCTGTTTCTACTCATAAAATATATGCCCTTCCTGAATAATTTTTTTCTTGTTCTTTTACACTGTCCAGAGGCCAAATCTTACAGCTGCTCCTGAGGCTAAATTCTATTGATTTCACAACATGCCTTCAGTATGTAAGCTGGACTATTTGAATCTCTACATTAAACAATAGGAACTTGGAAAGCAGTCTGGAAATATTCTTTGGAGTGCAGAATCTAACATTTGTCAGATGTCTCAGTCCGTCCCTCAAAGGTTCAATCCACAGTGCTGCCTTTTTGCAGTCATTTTATTTTTGCAATTTATCAATTACATTGTATGTCATGTCAGGTTTTGTGTTCTGATGTATTAAAAAAGGGTGTTTGTGTGCAGCATATGCTATAAAACAACAAATAAAATAAAAAGGAGTCAGAATCAAGTATCTTATTTACTGTGTGGTAATAGTGAAAAAAATAAAAAGAGAAAATTACAGGAGTAGCTTTCTCAATCTTTATTGTAAAGCAAGGGAGAAAATAATTTAAAGCAAGTTTCTGTTATTACGCCATTTGCAAACACCTCTGCCTTCAAAGGTTTAGTAGAATTTTCAGTACGTGTAAAGTCCAAAACTAAGAAAAACAGATGCAAACCCGAGCAATATATCACCACAATATTCATGCATTTTCCTGCCAATTTAATCTTAATAGCTAGTTTGAACCTTTTGACAGTCAACAGCCTAGGAGGAGCAGCAATTTTGACAGTCCCTTCTCTGTTCTTCCTGGGCTGAAAAGTCATGGCAACTGCAAAGGTCAGATTGTTATTTTCCTTACACGCTGCTGCCATCAGCTGCGTTATTTAGGTGCTAAATCAAAACTCCTTTCTACCAGAGAGTAATGTCTGCATCCCAAGAGTGGCTAACTTTCTCTAGCCTCTTCTATGTGCCATCCAGAAAGTTCTTCAAAAACATATTGCAGGAAAACGGAGAAAACCACAATTCCTTGCACCACCTTAATATTCCCTTGAGGGTTTATGTTTGGCGTTTTTCCAATTAAGTTTCAAATTTAATCTTTCACTTTGCCTGTACAACTTTCAGTTCATTTTTTTTCACACAGATGCTAACACAACATGTGCCCCATCTCTTCCATTTCCTGTCAAACACCTCCTGAATACCCTACCTTAGAGAACATCCACAGACTCTAACCAGATGGCTTAATGGTATTATTAAGGAACTGACAGGAACTTTAAAAATAATAGACTATCATAGTCATCTGGATATTAACCTTTTTAAGAGTATTAGAAAAGAAAATTTATTATAATTTTTGTGTCTGTTCAGTCATTGCCCATCTACTTTGTCTTTAAATTTTTAGGGCAAGACCTAGGCCTCCTTTTATATTCTAGAGTATGTGGAGCTGGATGTGAGGGCTTCACAAAGATGGATCACCAAAAGAAAATGTCAGATAGTGGTCAGAGTCCTAAGCAGTTCTTGGGCTGGAAACACAAAAATCTTAAGAACATTTCAAAAGAAACTGCAAGAGATGGAGGATGCGATTACACCACTACAGCATAGGCCATTGAATTGTTGGAGAGAGAATAGATCATAAGGTGTAACATTTAGGAAAAACAAATCCTTCAAAATAAAAATCTGTAGTAGGTTGGGAAATACTTGCTCAACACAGAAGGCTTCAAAAAGATGATTTTATAATCAAAACCAAAAAATACGCAAAATTTCTTAGAAAGACAAACAAATATTCAACAGGGTTAGAATTAAAAATATTTCAACAGGAAAAATAATGACAAAGTTAATAGTGCAATAAATCTTTATTAAAGTCATAGTGAGTTTTAAGATGATTTGTACAAGATTTTCTGTTCTACTTTATATGAGCACCAAAGCCTTCTCAGAAGAATTTTAAGCTGTGAATATATATTTCCCTTTAAAACACTTCCTCTGATTTGGAGGAGTAAATATGCCATTTGCTTTTGTGGTTTGCAATTTTTCATTATGACTGATTTTAATTTTTCCCATCCAGTCTTATAATTGTGCAGACACAGAAAAAAGCCTTCTAAATGTTGCATGTTAATTTAGGCTAAGCCAGTATTCAAAGTGAACCACTGTTTTTGTTTGCTGCTATTGACTTTGGAAGTGGCCAGGCAGCTCAAAGTGAATTGCAACAAATTTTGGATGATAAATTTCTGTCTGATTGCTTATCCATACACCAGAAATGGGATTTTTTTTCCCTCTTCTCTCACAATATCTGTTACATACATGAACAAATATCTGTTTTAGCAAACAAAATTGATTATGTGCATGTGATCTTACTCTGGTCTTCGTTCTTCGTTATCTGTGGCCATTAATGTCTGTACAAAATGAGTATAATGAATCTGGGTTTTTTTGGCAGGATTTTATTTCCATACTTCTCAGTAAGCAGTCTGTAAGAAACTAAGTTTCAAGAAAATTCCTTCCTCTCAACCCCTTTGTGCAGCTAGATTCCTAACCTAAGGTGTTTTTCCTCTTCAATAAACACAAGGACAATACTTTCAAAAAAACCCCCAAAATACAAAAATGCAGGTGAAATTTTAGTTTCCATTTATTTTTATTTTATTTTCAGTGATACTTGTTAGACTCAGAAAATCCAAACAAAAAAGGCTTTATTTCAGTTTCCCGTCTTAATAAAAGCTTTAATCCTGTTCCAGTTTCCATGTGAATTTGTTCTAACGCACTGCCTAGATGCCTAAAAAAAATCATAGGAGAAACTATCTTCTCTTCATCAGGCAGAAAAAGAAAAATTATCTTTTTTTCTTTCATCACAATGTGAAGTCCCTCAACTGCAACATTTGCCAAAGACTATCCTCTAATCCCATTTGATTTTTTAAATCCGATTTTACTAGTTAATAGTTTGAAGACACTAAAAGTAGAAAATAAATTATTCACCTAAAACATCAAAGTCAGGTGAAGATTTGTCTTCCATATTTCACTGGAGGATAACAAAGTCTGTGAATAACATATGGTTAGAAAACTTTCCAATGACCATAGTAAATAATTTGGATTAAATACTAATATGTATTTACGGCAGTGTTATATGGGTCTGGATTTTGATCATATGTGACAATCATATCACATCAATGTGATCAATGTGGCAACTTTAAAACAGGAATTTATATGGCTTTACCAATTAACTTCCCATTGCAAAGTTATAAATGATTTTGAGTGAAGGTTGTGAGTGAAACTGTCAGTTTTGATGTCCAAACTATTAATATTTGATTAAGCGGAAATTTCAATACATAGTTGTGCCTATGTAGTTACATATCACATTCATAGCTGGTTCCTTTTCTGTCATTTCAGTGATATCATTCCATAATTTTTCAAGATAATTATATGCCTAATGTAATTGATTTCTTCTTCTTTGTCAAGGGAGATTCCTTTGAACAAGAAGAGCCTTGCTCATGAGGGGTACAACATTTTGTATTTTGCGAGGTGTGAAAGAAGAGCACTGTAGGTTATGTGCATTCTTAATTGAGATGCTCTGCTAAATGGCATCTGAAATTCCTATGGCTATAGTAACATAGCATTAACAAATGTAAAGGCATAGCTAAAGAATATTGGCAAATATTTTGTCTTAAAACAGTTTCAAACTTTCAAGAGTGAAGGAGGAATGAAATGATGAATTTGTACAGTGACATTTCAGATCCTTAGAATATTTTAAGTATTGTTTACATGTAAATATAGATACTGATCAAGCAATAGTTAGCTAAACTAAAAGTTCAATGATCTTTCTAGATTAATAACTGGTTTAGGGGATTTTATTCATTTTTTTACTTTAGAATCTTATACTTTTGTGGTTTTTGTATCCAATTTTCATAAAACAATATTCATATCATAAGCCAGTAGCTAGGAATATGTTTAAGTGTTTTCTTCATCAGAGCTCTTCAATGTACATCTACAATCACACAACCTTGTACCTTCTGTGCTTCTTCTGTGCCTTTTTCTTTTCTGTTTTTACTCACAGATCTGTGACGTATCCTGAGAGCTACAGCTGGAAAAAGAAAGCTTAGTGACAAAGCTCCCTGTGTGAGCCTGTTGTCTTATACTACAATCCAAGGTTTCCTGGCAAATGGCAATATCTCTACAGCATACTTGCCTGTTGTCTAGTACAATTATTCCAGGACATTAACACAATCCAAAGAAATACACAAATAAATAAACAGCAAATCCAACATTGCAAGTCTGTTCAGATGTTTTGATATGCCTCATTTTTTGAAATCTTGTAGGAAATTTGGATTAATAATCTGTTACAAAAGTTTTGGTTTAGAAATTCAGAGAAATAGTCTTGTCCACTGAATTATTTATAAATATGATTTATTAGTCTTGGGTTTGAGTCTTGTTGCTTATGTCATCCTGTCTCTGCTCTTCAGACAGAGGATGGGAACACTGCTTCTGCATGTGCCAGTATAGTTATTTCCAGTCACTGAGTGCCACGCAAACTGTGTCATCTTGGTGCATTGGACTCACCAAATCTTTAGGAATCCTGGGTTGAAAATCTGTCTCATAACAGCTGTATTCTATCCACAGGCAAGTGATTTAAAACAGGTGTCAGACAAACTCTATGCTTTTTCATCTTTCATCTTTTTGTGACACTTATCTGCATGAAACAGGAGGGACTTTTCCTTACAAGCTATTTCATAACTTTGGCTACTTTAAGTATGAATGATATTCTAGCACTGGTTTTTAGCTATAGAAGTGGCCTAATTAACAGACATAAAAAATATTTCTCTGAATACTCAAACTTTTAGGAGGTAATTTAAGGTAAAAGGATATTCTCAGATGCTTAGGAAGAGCCTTAACATCATCTTCGTGTCTTTCATTTTCCTACCTAAATGATGCTATTATTCTGTTATGCTGCTAGAAGTTTTAATTTCAGGGACCTGAAAATTTGAAACCGTACTATTCTTGATATGGGAATGATGCATCAGCTTTTGTTTATAACAAGCCAAGAAGTTTCTAAGGAGGTATAGGCTGGTAATGCAGACATTTCTTTGATAAACGTTTATTACTCTCCTACATAAAGCTGTTGATGGATTCTCAAGTTATGCAAGCTGTCTGATCTTTATGGGAGGGACCACAAGGTGAAGATAGGACAGGATCAAGCAATCTCCAATGGCAAGGACAGAAAAAACTCTGTTAATATGGTAGAAAGTGATGGTGTTCCATGAATAATTCTTAAGATTCTCCATCTTTTAACATGTTTTGTTTTGGTTTTTTGCTTCATTGCTAGTTCTGATAATTTAATAAGAAATACTGTTTTTCACTCCCAAACTTGTCTAGTGCTTGATCAGGGCACTGTGAACGCTCTCACATGGGGCCCTGTATTCTGAAGGATTCTGCATGCTGGCTTACTGAAAATAGCAAAAAATCTACTTTGGGGCCTGAGTGGTGGGCTAGTGAAGAAGGATAATACTGTACTCCTCTTGCCTAAGCAGAAAACTTCTGCCTGGCTTTTCCTGGATGGCTGGGGAGCTGTGGTAACCAACTTGATATAGGTAGGTAAAGCTAACCTAAAAGAAACAGATCCATATCCCAGAAGAAATTAATCCAAATTAATTTTTGGAGGTTTGTTGAAGGTAAAAGTCTGTAATTCTCATTATGGCTGTTTCTGCTGCCTGTCCTGGGAGATGCTGTTGGCAGCATGTTTGTTTATCTCCATATTGGCTGTGAAACATCTTTTGTCTGCTTTTCAACTGTCTCATCGTGAAAAGCTTCATCTTAAGTTCATCTTTTAAGGCCATTATCATGACACGCAAACAACTTGAGGTAGTCATTAAAGGTGCAGTTTTGCACCTTTTCGGCAGGAAGGAAAGAACAGGTTGGTATTTTACCTCAACAATTTCAAAACTGCTAGTTCTCTTTTGGAAGATGTCTTTACCTCACTCTATAAAATCTCTGGGTTTGGTAATAGAGGCTTTAAATTCAACACTTACTGTGGATGATTGATAACTGGAATGAGCATGCAGAACAGAAGGATTATGGAGAAAAATACTGAAACATGTAAGAGGTCTGAAGGGATTGACATGCAAGAATAGATTAAAATTTTAATATGTGTAGAGTAGCTAAACAAAAACTGAGAAGGGATTGATAGTCATGCAGGGAGTAAACACAATAACTTGAGGCAACTGAAGGAAATTAATCAGAAGAAAAATTAGTCAGAAAAAATTAAGAAAAGTAGAATTGATTAATTTCCCAGAACAAAAGGGGAATTCCCAACACTTCAAGCCTTAAATCCAATATAAAGGAAAAACATAATAGGGTGTTCTCTTGGGACAATTCCCTCATTGCAAATAGATATTACTTTCTGACCTACTAGGTCCTTTTTATCACCAATTTCTCTGTATATGTAATTAACTTTTGGAATAATGCCAGCAAAAACACTACAGCAAATCCTGTAGAATACTGTCTTACACTCACATGGGCAAAGGTGGTAACTATTAACCATGACATATTATAAGAAACATTTCCTAATTCTGTGTTTTCTAAGAAAAAGCTGGTATACTGTAAACCAGGCTGGAAGCTTCATGAATATTGAAATTAAGTTATCTTTTTTCCCTATTGTCCCTAGTTTGCCACCTGTACATTGTAGTATCTATTTCTCAAGAGGTTATCCAGAAACAGGCTTTGGGAATATATTGTCCCTTGAGAAATGCAATTAATTACTATTGTTTCACCTAACAGATTTCAATTTCAGATAATTTATTTTCTAGAGTCACTGATGAGCTGACTGGGAAAATGAAACACTTGAGTTTAATTACCAGTCAAAATTACAGCTTTCTAAGCAGGTACTTCATCTCCTACCCTTTTTCTAATTGTCTCTTCTTATGATATAATATGTAGTCATATCTGCTGTCTTTCACATTGTTAACATCTTACTACTGCTTTCAAGTCAAAAAGAATATAATTGTAAGATGACTTAAGTGTGGCTTCAGAGTGCACTAAAAGCACAGTTTAATCTCTCACAGATGCTTATTTTCCCATGACCAGTGCAGAAATGAAAAACGGAAATTACCTAAAAATAACATTGACATTAAAACTTTTAGATATTTTCAAATATAAGTTTATGAAAAATAACACAAGTGAGACAACAGATATAAAATGCATTATTAATTTCAGTGATATTACCACAACTGCTGAAAGTAGAACTTGAAGCCAGATTCCCAGTGGAGAGACCATACCCTCAGGACCCTAGCTCTGCTCCACAGTGTGAGCATCTTCAAGGTAGGGCTGCTCATAACAAAACTCGTATCAACACTGTCAGTCTCAAAAAGACTAAAAATGTCAAGGAGTAATATTTTCATCACCACTGGGTTTATAAAATCAGATTCTGTTCCTGAAAAAAATAGCTTTCTTCTTCCTCACTAGCTTGCTCAGTTATTTACAAATATTTTATTCATTACATTGCATATTTGGATAATTATATGGAGTTGCATCTGATTAATTAGCTGAACTAATAATTCTTCATATTTGACTTCCATCCTCTGTGTTACCACTCTCATATTCTCTGGTATGATCTTTGCAGCATTATTCTTTCTCCTAGGAGATGGGAGAGATGAATTCAGTGTAGATGAAAAGGTGAAAATCAAATTTAGGAATTGACCACACCACAAGTCTAGCTCAAAATGCAATATTTGGTCTATTCCAAGTAGGAAAAAGTTTATTGCTATGATCTATACCTTATAAATGATCATTAATTCTCATATGTATCTAAACATACTTCAGGAGTCTTTACCAGCAATTTTATTTTTTCCAGTTATGAATTAGAATTACTGGAGCTAAGCGAGCTGTTAATGGGATAAAGGTGCCATAAAGCTAATATCTGCATATCTTTAAAGATGATCAATATTTTCTTTTTCAGCATGGATGCAATTTATTCTTATTAATTGCAGATGTGAATTAATGAGACAAATACTATGCTTTGAAACCACGTTGTGTTTCCATTCGTGTCATGTGTTGCCTAGTGAGAGTGACAGAGAGAAGACATAAGACCAGAGAAGTATCAGGTCAATTCTTAGGATGTTGCCAAACCATTTGATTATGCAAAGTTTACTGAGTTCTAACAAATGCATGCATAAATTAAAATCAAAGATCTTCAGTACTGTTGCTGTTCATCTAACTATAAACAACACTCATTTCAAATTATTGTAACATGAAAAATCTATGATGCTCAGTTGTTTGCTTATGTGTCACTGACTATGCATCACTTTACTCTTGTCTCCAACAAGAAAATTTTCTGTGCTTTGATTCTTTTACAATTCTGTCTTCTCCACTGAAAAAATCACCGACACAAATCTACCAAAGAAAAAAATGTCTCTCCACGTCCTGTTTATAAATTGCTGCATGTTTCTTATTTTCTATTTCAGGCTAATATACATGGCCACAAAAACACACATAAACAAAAGCCGTCTCAGTTATCTCTTGGGTTTTACTTTTGTTGGTTTTGGGCCAATAGGAAAAAAACACCACAAAATGACAACTCAAATAAAAGGACAAATAAACTTGCTGAAATCGGCTGTAGAGATGAGCCAAGGGAAAAGTAACACATACACACACTTACATTCTCTCTCTCCATGTTTCTGGGGTGTTTATTCATTTTATTTTGATGGTTTGAGATTACCAGGGTTTCTGTCAGTTTGGTTTGGTTTGGGTTTGGGTGGGAGGTTTTTTGTGTGTCCCATACACAAGATATTTCTTAAAGGTTTTCACATATAAAATTTGGTTTCTTGTAGTTAGTTATCTGTTTTTCTATATTTGAGACAGGGTACAGGTGTTTCAAGTGAGCATATGCTCAGAATAGGTAATTTCTCATGATGATTCTGAGTAGTTTTGTTTGTCATCCCTTCCTGCCTCCCTGGTCTCCCCTTTGGTCTTTATCAGCTCATGCTTTCAAATTTCTGAAGTTTTATGTGTCCTGACTACTAGCATTTTTGAAGGCAAAAGTAACTTTTTCATTAGCATTTATATAATTTTATTTTTAGAAGACAAAAGAGATAACATTATCCTAGTCATCAAGAAGGATAATAAAATCTTAAAAATACCGGGATTCAAATCGAGATGACAAGAAGAAGCACGTTACATGTTAATGTATAGAATTAAATAGAATCCTCTGAAACATAAGGTCACAGCGTATAATACATCTTATAAAATATTTTGCATAAAGAATGGATTATGTGTCTATCCTTCAAGATCTTTATAGATTTCAGATACAACAGTGAGGACTTTAGGGGTGCAAGTGCATGAGAGAAAACTCTGCTTAAGGTTTTGATTAGGAGTAATTCATGAACAGAACAAAAAGAAATGTCTTAGGTCATCAAATTTAATTCTCTCATGTTGTCAGCAAATAGAGGCAACAGCCAAAGTGCAGCATTCTTGCCTTAGGATGTGCAACACCTGAACCTTCAGGTTAAGACTAAGAGTTTCACTAAACAACAGGGACTCAAGAATTTACAGTAACTTTTAACTAAGAGACAGAAATGAAAGAACTGGAAATGTGCTTGCTATGGGTTTCCAGTCATAATAAAAACCCATTTTTCTAAATAGATCATTACTGATCCTTGCAAAATGGCATATTCCTCCTTCAGAAGGCAAGATTTCTATAAGACATTCAGAAAGCAAAATTTCCAAAGCAGCGTCTCCCCTTTTCCCACTTCCATTACACCTACTGTGAATTAGTACTAATCTTAAGAATAGGTTAAAAAATTTTTAAAATTTCTGGTCATTGCAGACACAGAAAGCTGGAAATTTTGTCCTCCATTTTTATATGAAGATGCAACAATGTCAACTGTTAAGCAACCTAGAATTAGATAGTTCACATTAAACAAATGAATACCTAATTGTGAGGATTTTGATCTGCCTCAGGTGTTTTCCAGTGTTTGCTTAAAACCCTGTGTTATTTGTTTGCTTAAAACCCTGTGTTATTTTTAGTAGTCAAAAAATACGCCATACAGGAATTCAGCCATTTATACATGAAAAAAAAATGAAGTATGTTTTTTCTTGTTTTCCCAACATAACAAGGGAAAACAGGGCAGCACCAATTTTATCATTATTATTTTTACTGTGTTAGCTAGGCGGGATGACTGCCACATTCCTGTTGGCAGTGCATAAGCCCTGGGACAGCATATTCCCTACCCTTCAACACCAAAAGTCACAAGTCACTAAGTGGGAATCAGATCCAGCAGCTTCCCATACCACCAGAATTTCAAATCTGAGGTAAGAGATTCTTTGGCAAAGCATAAACCTAAAAAGCTTTCCTCTGCCTCCTGCTTTAAGGAAGGAAAGCTCTCACCTGCTGCAACATATTTCTGACCTAAGTCGTTTCCTGCACGGCTCAGAGAGAGATGCATTTTCTTTATCACAGCCTACCTCATCGAATGTGCTGCTGGTGTGATAACATACCATTGTCATCAATTATTAATGAGGTGGAGTGAGTGTGCTGGTTTTGACTTGGGTAGAGTTACTTTTCTTCCCAGTTTCTGGTAAGTGGCTGTGTTTTGGATTTGTGCTGAACACAGGGCTGATAATATAGAAATGTTTCTGTTGCTGCTGAGCAGGGCTTGTACAGGCCCTTTCTGCTTTTCCTACTGCCACAATGCCAGGAGGGCTGGGGATGCCTGGGAGGCTGGGAGGAGACACAGCTGGGAGAGGTCACCCCAACTGACCACAGGGATACCCCACACCATATTGTGCCATGCTCAGCACATAAAGCTGAGGGAAGAAGGAGAAAGGGAAGGACGTTTGGAGCGATGGAGTTTACCTTTCCAAGTCACCATTACGTGTGATGGGGCCCTGCTCTTCTGGGACGGCTGAAAACCTGCCCAGCCATGGGAAGCACTGAATTAATTCCTTGTTTTGCTTTGCTTGCATGTGCAGCTTTTGCTTTCCTTATTAAACTGTCTTTATCTCAACCCATGAGTTTTCCAGCTTTTATGCTTCTGATTCTTTCCCCAATCTCTCTGGTGGGGAGTGAGCAAGCAGCTGCCTAGGGCTTGGCTGCTGGCTGGGGTTAAACCATGACAGTGAGTCAGCGGCTTTTCTGTCCTTTTTTCAGCTCAGATCCTGCCCTGCAGAGGCAGCTATTGAGCCATCAAAGACAGGAAGATGTTATGAGATCTGTAATGCCCCACAACTTTGATATGCAGCTCACCCAGACACCTCATTCAGGCAATAAATATTTTAGAAGGGCAGCAGACAGATAAGTAAGTGAATTAATTCATGTGTTCTTATTTATGAAATGCTTGCTCCCAGATTCTGTTAAAATTTTACATATGGGAGAAATGGAAATTTACTTTCATGAAATGACCATCAGCTTCTCTCTACTGCAGAACTGGCACTGCAAGCAGCACACAGGCAAGGGCATGACCTCCTTTTGAAGATCAAAAGCCCTGACAAAATTTTCCCAGTCTCATAACACCATTTCTGTGGGCAGATATGCCTATCATTTAAGAACAAAAAAAGTTGTTTATTCTATTTATGGCTCATTTTCCTTGAACTTTAATTAACTTATAGAGAGTCAGAAATCCTGTTTATGCTTCAAACAAAGCTGTTTTCCCCCTTCAAGATACTTGGTCTCTTTCAACTTGTTTCCTGATAAAAATATGGTTGTGTTGAGGCCACCCTGAAATGAAATACTCTCTTTCTTCTTTCTCTGTCCATCTGAGACTTCTGTTACTTGGAATATATATTTTTTCTCTAAAATATTTATCTATCACTTCATTATTGGTTTTGATCTGTTATAGAAACTGAATATATTTCCATTTTTCAATATATTTACCAGTGAGGCCTAATAAAAGATCTTCGATAGAAGCCAAAATAATGCATTTTAGACCATTCTGTTACATTAACTGAGGAGAGCAGGCTGACTAGGAGAAGTCTTCCCCTGACCCCACAGCAGCAGGTATGCCTGCACCATGCAATCCAGGAATAGGCTGTTACTTCCCAGCAGGAGGAGGTATGGGTGTGACACAGCTGTGTAGGGATGGACACGTCCTAAACGTGTTATAGGCACGTAGGCAGTTTGCATTTGAGGTCTTCAACCCTGAATGCAGTTCCTAATGCTGATGCCAGTTCTTGGGCTAGTCCAGGTCTGTTCATGCAGATGTTGTAACACATGGTGCACTTTTGCTCTGAGAAATGCCCTTCCTTCCAGCCAAGGCTATTTGCCTGAGTGAGAAATGATAGTACCACAAGCGACATGTCTGAACTTTTGACGGCTTGTGGTGGGCTGACCCTGGCTGGATTCCAGGTCTGTCACTCCCCACCTCAGCTGGACAGGAAAGAGAAAATATAACAAAAGGTTCATGGGTCGAGATAAGGATGGGGAGATCACTCACCAGTTACCATCATAGGCAAAACAGGCTTAGCTTGGGGAAATTAACTTATTCACCAATGAAATCAGAGTAGAGTAAGGAGAAATGAAGTCAAACTTTAAAACACATTTCCTTCTTCTTCCCAGGCTCAACTTCACTCCAGATTTCTCTGCCTCCTCCTCCTTGCAGCAGTTAAGGGGGACCAAAAATGGGGGCTGTGGTCAGTTTATCACGTTTCTGCCACACTTTTCTCCTCAGGAAAGGATTCCTCACTGCTCATTCTGCTCCCTAACATTGTTCTGCCCATGTTTTGCCTGTTACCTCTTCCAATTACTATCCGTTTCTCAAATTCCTCACGCCCCATATTGGGCACCAAAAGAGACTGTGGTGGGTTGACCTTAGCTGAACATCAGGTGCCCACCAAGCCCTCAGTTTCTCCCTCAGACAGACAGTAGGGAAAGAAAACAAGATGGTAAAAGCTTGTGTGTCAAGATGAAGGCAGTTAAAAAAAGCAGAAGCAAGGACATACGTGGAAGCAAAGAAAAACAGAAGATTTATTCTTTACTTCCCATCAGCAGGTCTTTTAACATTTTAAAGCAGCATTATGTTTAAGTAGAAACAGTGCATTATTTCTGTGAGCATAAGTCTCAAATTATAACTTGCTCCACAGGACATCTGGTCCTACAATGAATAGGATGTATAGTATTCCCCTACGTCCCGTGCCAAACCTTATGTCCCTACATTTCCATGATGCACCTTCTATAGCAAAACTTCAAAACAGAAATAACTCTGAACAAAGAGCCAGGAGCTGAAAAAGCCTAAATTCTGAGAAAATTAGTACTTGGCATTTGGTCACATTCTCCGAGTATCTATTTCAATTTTGATTTGGTAAAGGAATTGACAAACTTCATAATAGTTATTAGTTTTTGGTCCTTATTATTTCCTTTTGAGTAAGCCAGTAACACTGAGAAATGCTGGTTCATTTGAGCCATCAGTCCTTGATCAACCAAGAACTTTTTATACTTTCCCTGTAACCTTTATTCTTCTTAGATTCCTTTCTATTTCCAGCATGGGCAACAAACCCACATCTTTAAATCTGAACTCTCTAGTTGAGAATTTCTTTCTCTGAACTCATTCAGGAACTGTTATAATGATGCAGTGAAGGTTTATGACATTTCCTTCATCATGTTTAAGGTGTTCATTGTATATGCCATGGGGTATAAACCAACACTGTAATTTAAGAAGAAAATAGCATCTGAGATTAAAATCTGGCAGCAGGAAGAAGAAGGAAGCATTGCATGTTTGTAAAGTTTAGGCAGGACAGGGATATTTGCCTCAGTGATATGTAAAGCCCTCAGCTGGACCTCTATTTTAAGAGAGAGTAAATAAAAGAAATCTTAGCCAGCTGAAATTGATTTAATTTGAAAAGAAGAGCCTTGGATTTATAGCTACTATGACCAAAAGAGAAGAAAATCCACTGGTTTTTTGGAATACTTATTCATTTTAGAAATATATTGATATTTAAGTGTATGATAGCCAAATCAGATAGGTACTGTCCTGAGCTGACTGAATCTGGAGACAAGAAATGTTCTAGCTCAAGAGCTCCACTTCCCCTTCACCTTCTCTATCTTTTTAAGACTCCACTAGAAACAGCAACAATCTCATCACACATTTTGCATTAAATAAATAAATAAATAAATAAGTTCTGCAGATTCCAAATGCATAATGCATAGGTACTCCAAAAACTTGCACGTCAGCTGAATTTTTAGTGCAAACTCTCTATACTTTTAAAATAAATCTTTGGAGAAAAGCTCTTCTTCCCTTTTACTGTAATACTGCAAAGAAAAATAAGCTGGACATTGTAAAATGCCAAAAAAGAGAGATGGCACCTAAGAGCATGGTACAGGCAAGAAATAAATTGTTGTGAATTCACAGCAATATTTTATTTCAAACAACTTTCCATTCTTGAGTGCTAGAAATGACCCATTGTTGAAAAGCAATATGATTTGTGACAGTGGTGGTGTGAGAGTTCAATGCAGGAATCTGTAAACACAAAAATTGAATCTTCAGTTCTATTTCAGTAATTGCTGAAACAGACATAAAAGACCATTGTTAAAGATTTAGATTTTAGGGTTTTTTGATGTTTCCTAAATCCGTATTTAAGCAGGACACAAAACCCCCTTGCTTTTCACCCTCATATTGAACTCCTCATTAATGACACAACACATCAGGGGAGAATGATATTGACAACTAAATCTTCCCACAAGTAAACATGTTGCAATTTATTCAGGGATACAAGCATGTCTCACCTTGTCAGCTTTCAGACTGTTGAGCTGAGAAAAATAGGTGCAGCTTTCCATTAAAGGTCTGCTGTAAGCCTCATAGTTAAGACCATAAAAATGGTACCTTAAAGATGATTCCTAAATTCTAACTGTGAACCACTTAGAGCATTCATTTTCTAAAGCGCTGAGCACTCTGCAGTTCAGGACAAGGTAGTGGTGTTTGTGTCCAGCTTTAGGTGTTCATATGTATGGGTGCTTTGGGTATTCAGGCTACATTTATAGGTGCTTAAATAGACTTTACTGAAGTTGTTCTTTTTACAAAAATTGTTCTGCAGGGATTTTTAAGCTAAACACTGGCTTTACCCAGATTTCAAGGTGTCAGATGGTGGTCTGCTAAAAAGCTCTGTTAAAAATTTTCAGATGTGAATTCTGGGAGTGTAATCAAGATGAAAACATGTGATAGAAGCATAATGGAGAATGACTGCAATTTGTTTCTCTTTTTTACCTGATGATCTTGAGCCTTGAGTTGATATTCACAGCAGACCAAGCTGTTTACACGCACTCATTCTGGGTAAGTTGCGATAGCGATACACTGTGCTTGCTTGGTTACACAACGTTGTACAAATATATTCCAAGGCATTTTATTAAAGAGCTTTCAGTGACAGCCAACTCCAGACACTAAGCAATAGTGGATGGGATGGTTATTCATGACAATAAGAAATGACTAGCTGAAGGAGGCTTGGGAGTGGTCTGTGAATGCTGGAAAGGAACAGCAGAAAGAGAAGAACTGATTTAGCTGGGGGATGAGAGTGTGACAGGAAGCTAAGTCAAGTCATGAGGAGAAGAAGTAACAAAGGGAAAAGAAGCAGTAAGGTATGTGCAGATGAAAAGAAACTAGAAATAGAGATATCAGTGAGATTGAATAGGGTTTTATCATCAATAATTAATAGTTTTACCATGCTGGAAAGGAGAAAAACAGTCAATAAAGGGACTGAGAATGAGTGACGTGATCAGAGCAAGAGATAGGAAGAGGAAGTTTTCTTTGATATGTGCACTCAAGTTAAAATGGAAAAGAGTAGCAGGCAGTGGGGGTACATAATTTCAGAAAATCAAACCAAGCTATGCTTAGCTCATAAACATGCATGGATTTCAGCAATGTAGTACTTTTAAATCACTGACTCCCAGAAACATTATGGGAAAAAATTGCATATTCTCTCTAAGTATATTTTTGTTTTAAAAACAAAGTAAAAACATACCACAAGTGGGTCTGTACCTCACTGGAAGACACATTTAAAATGTAAAATTAAATTTCTTCCAAGAATCCCGAATCAAGGACATACTTCAGTTTATCATCTTGAACTCTAGCCCTCTCTACCTTAATGGATTTAACTTAGACCCTTAATCACATATAATGCTGTCCATTGCTGAAATGATATTCTTCAGTCATAGAAGGAAGACAGGTAGTTGGCACCCTGCTCACAGAATCACTGGCCACAGTAGGCTGCTTTGGTTGGTGCTGAGTTTCTTTGCTGTGAGGTCAGGGGGACAGGTTGACCTGCCGCAACTCCTGATACTCAGCAAGGATGATCACAAGGAAGCTACACTCTCTTTGGTGGCCTGGTACCTCATTTTTCTATCTGTTAATTACTACTGAATTAGGGAAGGTCTGTGAGAGTTGCAGCTTTTATCTGCAGGTGGTGGTGAGGCTGCTGCTGCTTTGTCTTCCTGTTTGGCAACTGAGTGAGTTCCAGGTAACTGCTACTGGTCTTTACACCCCAGATACCTGCAGCCTTGCACTGATACCACAGTGAGACTTTCCACAAAGGAAAAAGGCATCAGAGAAAGAGGTTAATTAGGCAAAGAATTCTGTCCCTAAACACTGAAGCAAGTGCCATAATGAAAGCCAATCTAATGAGACAAGTAGGATGGACTTTGACATGGTGATCACGTTAGGCAGGTAAACTTAACTTGCTTTCCTTGATAAATCACAAAATATATTTTTAACTAATGAAAGTCTTAGATCAATGGAAGTCTTCACAGGCATAGATAAAAAGTTGCTTCTTTCCTTTTTATCACTTCATAAAACATTCTTTCTTGTGGTCTGAGAAAATGGTCCACAGGTGAAAGGAAGATTGTCATGACTCATGAGCATGAGTCACCTGGAAAAAACTTGGATGTTAGTGCTGATGTACAGACCTTTCTTTTTAGGTGTCTATGTAAGACATCTCTGTGAAATTCTAACACGTAACTTAGCAATATCTTTTAAGTTCAGAGAATCTTTTCCACCACAGAAACATCTCAGTTCCCCTATGATGAATGTTAATATTCAAGTACTCAAAAAGAAATTCAGTGAATTGTGTAAGTATGTTATAATTTATTTTGTTAAAACATACTCTCTAATTTTTGAGAGCAGAACAGGGAGGTAATAGAGCAACCAAATTCCATCCCTTTTTAAAACAAATGAAAGGAGTCATTTTAGTTGAAAAGTAAATAGCAAGGAATAAACTATCTGAAACATCTGAGGAAACCAGCAGTAAAAACAGCTACAACAAAAACATCAAACCAAAGTCTCAGAAGAATCTGGCCTTCACATGTTGTCTCAGTCAATTTAAGAAATCACAGAACTTGCAGTGACAAAGCACTGGTAAGACACGACAGCTCCTCCTGTATCTGAAACCCAGTCAGATTTCAAGGTTAAAGACATATTTATGTTTTCAGGGTTTTTCTTCCTAATTTTTAGGGTTATATCTATGAATATTACAATATCTAATCTGAAAATTTCTAATAGGTTAAAAGGCAATCTATCACCATCTTTGAAATGTGATGTTAACAGCTTTATAGTTAAATTAGGTCATGAAAAATGGCTAAAGGTTGTCTATGAAAAAGCTCTTTTTTATGACAGAGATAATTGAACCCATGGAGAGGAAAGTATAAGCTGAAAATGATTTAGAAAATTCATCATGAAAGTGTGTCATTATATTAATTTAGAGAGAAAATAACTTTTTTTTATTATTTACCTATCTCTAATAAATTCATCTTTCTCTGAACAGACAGGCTAAGTGAGTGTCAAAATGTTAATGATGAGCAAGTTGAAAGTTAGACTTTAACCTTGTCATATTCTGCATGACACTGAGCAGTTAAAAACAGTATTTCTGATGTCCTTGTAATGCAACATGAGATGGATCTTTGTAAGCCTTTTTTTTCTTTTTTGTTGAAGGATAAAAACAGATGTTGGGGAAAAATTGAATTCAATCAATTTGTTAGCTTTTTTTTCTTTCCTCATATCAGTGTATTATGAAATGAAAGACTGTCCTAAGAGAACTGAAAATTTCACTTCAGCCTGCATATAAAATGACTTACATTATTCTCAAAACCTCATTCTTTATCACCTCAAGATAATGAAGGTGACAGAATGGAGTATGAAGAGGGGAATTTAAAGTCCTGTTACTGATTTTTAGCTCTGCACATTAGCTCAGTGCACACCAATTCAAAATTTTTCCATTTTATCAGTGTTTGTTGAGTAATTTATAGTCAGGACCATTAATTGCCCAAGTAATGAAACCAATGAGAGCACCTCTGTAGTGAACAATAATGAGGCAGAACATCCAAAGTACTGGGTGATAACTAAGCTTTGTCAGACCCTGGAACATGCAACTTCTTTTTAAAATGAGTGTTCAAATATCATTTAACTGTTCACTTCGACATTTTTCATAATGAAGCTTCATTTTAGTTCTTCATTTTCTTAGTGTGCAAAGATAAAAAAAATTGAGTATCTCTATTTAGTGTTAGGACTCCACATAATTTTGTGAATTCTCGTAAGAAAAAGGCATTTTCTTTTAATGAGTCTTAAATAATGATTATGGACAATATCTCATTTGTTAAAAAAAAATGAAAGAATGAAATGAAATATGTTGTTGAACCTACTTGATACTTTAGTGGTGTTCACCATTCCTTAAATAAATATTTTGTTAATATTTCTATTTAACTGAAGTACAGATTCAGTCAAGAAAGAAGCTCTTCTCTTAAAAATGGAGTTGAAAGATCTCTTTAGACAGATTTTGTAAGAAAAAGAAGGTGGTGTGTCTGGGGATATTTAAGTTTGAACTTGTGTGTCTTGAAAATCTCCTAAGTGTTGCAACATATTATGGTGAACTACTGACATTTAACAGTACAAAATTGGGGCTGTTTCTGCTCCCATGTACAAGGGTTTCATATGAATATATGCTGTTTACTTCTGTTAAATCCATTTTAATTTACATAAGTATATCCAAATGTAAAAAGGGGTCCATTTGGGTTATTTATTTCCCCATTATGTGCATATTTCTATACATTGCATTATAACCAAATCGCAGCTGAGGAGCAGTTATATTGCACTTGGTCAAAGTTCAGGGCTGTTCAGGGCTCTGTACCCTTCTTTCCAGTTTGCTAAATAGAACAGACCAAAATATATCTATTTAGAAAAGGACAGGAAAATAAAATATGTTGTTCTGCCTATGCTTCTTTGTCAGTAGCTGAACACAGTGTAAAGGAATAACTGTGATGATCCTGTAGCAAGTTAGTGTTCCTTCACAGAGAGAAAATCAATAGTTCGACCAAACCAGCTATTAGGACAGCAGAGAACAAGCTGCCAAGACACGAGGAAGAAATTTTTTACAATGAGGGTGGTCAAACACTGGGACAGATTGTCCAGAGAGCAAAAGATGGTCCATCCCTGGAAACACTAAAAGTCAGACTCTGCAGAGCTCTGAGCAGCCTGATCTAGCTGGGGATGTCCTTGCTCATTGCAGTGGGGTTTGACTAAATGACCTTTAAAGGTCCCTTCAAACCCAAAGTATTCTGTGAATCTATGATGCCATGAAAAGAAATTGGTTTGCAGAAATCCGCTTTTGCATTGCATCATTTTTTTGTATGGATGGAGTTACAGAGGGACAAAAATGAAAGTACATGTCTTTCATGCACAGTGGACTTAAATCTAATGTTTGTCACTGAGGTACTTAATCAAAAAATACATTTTTAATCAATTTAAGCAGAAAGTATATAGAAAAGCACAAAAAAGTCTCAAAATTTCCTGTATATGAGAGTATAAAATGTGTGGGCTTGCTTACATGAAATAAGAAACAGCTCAATAAAAGATTCATTACCTTTTTTTCATAGATGATATTTTCCATAAATGGAGGGTAAAATGAGCAAAATATATCATCATGAGTATAATTTGGGAATGTCTGTGACTTATTTCCATAACAAAGAACTGTGTATCAAGACAAATGAGATGTTTATGCTACCTGTAAAGGAGACCTAGCTGCAGATACTGAATCAATAACTCACTGCTTTATGAAGCTGAATTTTAAGTTAATACACTTATTCAGATATATATTTTCAGATGTCTATGTAAACACTAGAAAACACATTTCAATACTGCAACCAAAATGCTTGTCATTATTAGATAGAAAACAAAAACAACACTATTGAAAACAAACTACATGTGAAGTACTAATGACAAAAAGGGATCCCCTGTATTTAAATCCATGAGAAATGGTATAATACAAGAGAAAAGAAAATTTAGGAGTTTACAGTAATTCTCTTGAATATGTTGTACTTTTTAATTAAGACGCAAATAACGTTTTTAGAACAAATGTTGTACTTTTTAATTAAGACGCAAATAATGTTTTTAGAACAATGTTTTTCAATCATTCAATCTAGTTTTCTCCAAGAAACATGATTACTAAATTCTCTGCAGGAGTTACTGTCACAGTTCCACCAATGAAGAAGAAAAGGAAAGGTCTTCTTTTATGTTTCATATTAGGCGTACTTTGTCAGTGCTGTTAAATTCCATTTCTGTGGATTAGATTCCTGTTAACTGGTTGATTTTTGCATATCATTACTCAGAGCATTATTAATGTCATAATAAGCACTAATGAAATACAGTTTTTTTCCCTAATAGACTGCCATTGTGATGCTCAGATAGATCTTCTCCTTGGTAACCTCTCTCTCTCTCTCAAATGAGTAAGCCTCGGATGAAGAACAGCTAAACCAACACAAACATGCTCAAATAATTGGAGTGTATCCCTTATACCTATGCCTTCTTTCACAAAGATCAGTGCACAGAAGAGCAGGGAAGTTGTATCTTCATCTGTCCTTGAGAAAGAGGAGAGAGTGCACAACCTCTCCTCCCTGGGTACAACTTTGCTTCTAACAGGGAATGTACTTCAGTTTGCAAGTGCTTTTCCCAAAGATAGTTTCAGGTGGATAAAACACATGCTTTGGAGTGTAACGAAACCATACAGGTCATCATAACTCAGATGGTCAGCCCAACAAGCCTTTATGTGTATTTTGGGTATCTGAAAGCGAACATTGAATCATATGTACATAGACATTCTCATAGGAGTTTTAGACTTATCAGCGTAACTACTAGGAGTGATCCCATAGCTGAGTAAATTTTTAAGATTTTCTCAAACACTTCAGCCATGAAACACGATCCTTTAGTTTTCTTTACATCTGACTGTAAGTACCAAAGGCCTCACTGAATATCCCAGAAGAATATATTAGTGCAAAAATGGCTAAAAATTCTTAGCATAAAATGTGCCATTATGGGTAAGCTTCTAGTGAGCTCCCAAAATGGCAGTGCAGAATAAATATCCTCCCATGACATATTTCACCTTTCAGAGAAAAAGGAACTGATCATCTAATTCTGCTTTTTCTAAGTTATGAAAAAGGCAATAAATATGACTAGTTTGTCCTGTTGTGTAATTAACAATGAGATTAACAATTTTTTGGAGTCTACTGTGTTGACTACACCTGCATTGACCACAGCAGCAAGAAGCCTGGCTCATGTCTAGACATGCGCAGGTAGATATCTTAATCTGTAGATTCAATATCAGTAACAAAATTGCAATATCTGAAGAAATATAATGACAGATTTTACAACTTAGGACGAGATACTGGGCAAAAATTATCAAGCTGTGTAAGTGTTGAGAAAATAAGATAGTGGGCACAGCATCAGAACTTGAGCAGAATATTAATTTCTGAACCTCTTATATACCAGATTTTTTTTGTCACAAAAATCGGGGAAATACAATACTTGTACATCCTCCTTTTTTACCTGCTTTTAACTAAACAAACTCCATGTGGAATATAGTTTTTGACTTTCCCAGAAAGACAAACTAGGTTCATGACCAGGGTAGTCTGAAGAAACTTATGGAAGAAATCACAGTGTGCAGCATTTCAAAACACCTATTTAGAAGCACTGCATGTTTATCACAACTTAAGCAATGACAGAAAAAAAATAATAGTAACAGCTAACTCATGTTTTGTCTAATAATTGCATGTATCTGGTGCACTTTTAAAACAAACCTGCTTTTCCGAGGAAGCATTTGGACATTTTCCTTATGAAGGTACCTAGAAAATCCCAGATTTTAAAAAAAGGTACTTGCAAGACATGTTTCCAAAAGCAAGGTAGCATCAAAAAAGCACTGTTTCTTTTTTTGTGCTCCATCCTCCCCTGAATTCTTCAGTATCCAGATAAAATCCAGGGAAGTTGTTTATGATGTCCAATGTAATTACCAATTTTTCTCAAACAACTTGTTATTTGAACTTTTTGTATTACATCTGAAATCATAATAATTACAGTTCTTCCAAGCGCCCTGCTTTTTTGTCTTCTTTTATTAAGATTTTATTGTTACAGTCTAGATAGAGGAAACATTTTGGAGCATTTATTTGAGATTTTTCTTCTTTTTATCTCCTACTGCTCCAAGGGCAGCTTTACTAATGTTCCCCTGCATCACAAATGAGAATGTTTTTTCTGGATTTAGTTCAGTCTTTCTATTTACTTCAGATTCCTCTTCCCTTATCTTACTAAGTCTTTTGATGATCCATTTTACTGGTTGCATTTCAGATTTCAGACCCATAGTTCTGTTGTTTCAATCCAAGATCAGTCACAAAGGTTTCTAAACAAACAAATCATAAAATGCAAATCCTGCTAATTGGGATAAATTAAAAGGAATTGGGGTGAAGTACTATAGATCTAGGCCAAAATGGCTTCTGTTTTCCATTTGAGATTTTAAAAAGCCAGATCTCCTTTTCAGTTCTCTCTGACTATATCAGCAACTATTTTCACTTTAACTATTACATACAAAATTTTTAGGATACAAATACTTAAGCTAAAATATATCTTAATATAAGGGATTATTGCAACAGTCTTTCTGTTACTGATTCACATCGTTCATGCTTAGAAAGAATTGAGAGCCCTGAGCATAACCTTGTGCATGCTTAAATGAAGTGATCTTTCTTGAATCACCAGCTAAACCACTTCCATGACTTAAGTGACACTTTGCTCTTTTTCACATTCATGTCTTACTCACATTTCTGCTGCATGATCAGCACTTGACCTTAGTTCATTTGCTGTCTGACTGCAGAGGTGTGTTAAATCAAATTGAGAAGGATCCGGGTACCACATGGTGATGAAAGTATCTGTGCACAACAATTTGTGCTTGGCTCTTCCCAGCATTTGACCACTCCATGACGGCAGGAGATGGTGCCTGTGTCTCAGTTCAGAAAGCAGTCCCTATGCACCAAGTGCCATTTCAGTTGCACTTACAGAAGGTGCTTTGTGGGAGGGGTTTGGCACACCTGTGTCCTTGCAGTTGCAGAAAGAATGGCCACAAAAGCTAGTGAATCTTTCCCTACTTATCTCACAGGTTCAATTCACAATCCACAATTTCCTTGTAGTCAAGAGTTTGAATTGGAAGCTGATTCTTCTGGTTTTATTGCAGTAATACTTTCCTCCTTATAAAAATATGACTGTTTTTTACATTCTCTTTTAGTGAGTCTTCAAAACTCACCATCTCTTATCTCTCCAAGGAGCAGGTTCTGCACAATCAACTAGAGAGGTTTTTTGGTTGGTTGGTTGGTTTTTTTTCTGAGACACGTGAACTAGAACGTGCTGGAAAAGAAAGCAGTCACTTCTGGAACTTTAGTCAAAACATAAGCACTAAGAAAACAGTACCACTGTCTTCATAGTAAAGGGCTGCACAGTCAGTATAGAGCTCAGGACACCAAATATATAAATGTAAACACAAATAAATAAATAAATAAATAAATAAATATAGTATATGTACTCCGGCAAACTTTGGCACTTCTGATAAGTTCCAGACTGACAAAAAAATGCAATAGTGAGTCTTTCAGTGGTAACTGGCACTCTCCACACACATTTTAAAAACATCTGTTTTAAGGGTTACCATGATTGACTGGGGCTGAGACTGCTCATACTAGGTCAATTCAACGCTCCCTCTAGCCCAGTACCGAGGCTTCATGGAGGGCAAGGGGAGGGCTACAGAGGTCAAAACTGAAGCAGAAACCATGCTTGTTCTGCAATTAAGAAAATATTGCAGTGTATGTTAGGGCTTGTAGATGCTTTCTTGGCCATGCTTTCAAAGCTCATGAAAGTCTCCTCTTCCCTTAGCATTTAAATCTGCTTGTTCTCCATTATTTTCTACAGGGTGAAAAAATACAAGCAGGACTGTATTAAGAAACCATGAATCTATAGCCCATTAAAAAGTTATTCCTATTGATTTCATCAAGCTGTTCAGAGCTGCAGTGCAGTTCTACAGGCTGTTGTCTGCTCTATTTACCATGTGTAGATAAAGTTTACAGAGAAGGCTTGAATCAAACTCCTTTCAAAGAGAACCCTATGTGTACACCAAACCTGCTCCCTGTGGGCAGCTTTGAGCCACATACATGGAGGGGGCATGCAGTCACAGGATGGGTCTGAATCTATTCTGAAGTAATGTAAGAAGACACAAAATTTAGGCCTTGACACGAACCAGCTCAGTCTATTTGACTGCTGATATTGCACCAAATTATTTGTTAATAGAGATACTCACTGCCTCCAAGCTTCTGATTTCAGTTTATAAACTCCAGTATGAAAGTGATTTTTGGCTTCTTAAATTTCAGAATTCCCCACACTGGAAGGAAAACATTAGGATTGTGTGTGTTGTAGCTATCTTTCAACTGTCAGTATTATTAAACCATTCAGGGGCTTTTCATTTTGGATCAAAAGCCAAAGCAGGTAAATGGGACTCTTGACAGCAAGTTGCATGCTAATAGGAAACCAAAAGATGTTTATGAGTTGAAGTCCTTCCCAATCCCCTTTCTGATTATTGAATTCACTCTCAATTATTCACCTTTGATTTGAGCATAAAACACAGTATAATAGTGTAGAGGCTGGTAAATTTGTACTCAAACAGAACATTAACTACAGATATAACATCTCTTATGGAAACCAGTTAAAGGTGAAATTGATACATAGGAGACACGAGGGCACTTCAGAAAAGGAAGAAAGCCATCAGTTTAAAGGGCTACATGTGAACACATATGAGTTTTGAGAGAAAAAAAGAAATTAACATTTCTTCTGGAATGGGCAATATTCTTCTGGAGAAGGGATGGAAAATGTAACCATTTAAAAGTATACCAGATTTCAGATCTTTAGAGAACATCCAAAAACAAGATTGGTGGATTACAAGAGGTAATTATTGGGTTTTTTAAAAATTTTCTAATTCTTACAATTCTTTTATGACTAGGAAGTTATGGATACATTGTTTGCCAGCTTTCTGAGTGGCATGGTATATTCCAGTAATGGCTATAGTACATTCTCTTTTATAAAATTAATTAAGACTTCTTAAACCTAAAGTAATTTATTTCAGGAAAAGGTGTATGGTATTCTTGTGAAAGGAATGTGTACAGATGCTGGAGGAACTGCAATTGTGGACAATTATAAGCAGTTTAAAATAGACAGTCAGTATCCTCTGGGTACTCTCTGGTAGCTTGAAGAGGTTTGCATTCCCACTGTTTTGGCTGGTGCTACTTCACAGGGCAGTAAAGCAAGAGACATTGCAAGAGAAACTTTGCACATCAGGAGGAAAAGGTCGCCAAGTAGTGGCAGTTATACAATAGCTTTTGAATCTAAAATAGGAGAGAAAAACAGGCTGTTGCAGTCCTCAGACTCAAATTCCACAAGTAACAGAGAAATAGAGAATGTTAGTAAAACTGAAAAAAATGAACAGCAGTTTTCTTGGCATCATTCAAGTTGACTAAAATGGTATCAATGCAAATCCATTTGCTTATTTTGTTTGTGCTTTGAAGAAGGAATTCATCCTCCTGTTAAAAGATTGAAATTCAAGATAAATTGTGTAATGTAACCAGTGATAAGCTAGTTTATCTATATCTTGAACATGTTAAAGCTTAGAAACGTTTTTCAGGCTTTTTTTCTCAGAAGAACTCATTATTTTTTTGTCTCCCCTTCCTTTTCCTTTATGCTTTAGACCAGGTCTTAAACCGTGTTTGGAAGAAATAGAATGTTATAAGATTGTTCAAAGGCAAAAGTTGGAGTCAATTGTCATAAATGTGTGGCCATCACTTCAGAGACACTAATGCACAATCACATCTGGTCTCAGTTAAGAGCTCAAAATGAAAAAAGTAGTAATCACCTTTATTTGTATAAATGAAGTTTGAAGCAATCATAACATTGTTTTATATAATTTTGTAAAATACAAAGTTTGATAAATGGAAATAAACTCCAAACGAAATATCTGTATTTCTGTACTAGGTAAGAAAGAACATTTTACTCGGAAGTTAATGACTCGCTGGTTTAAGGAAGAGATAGAAGACGTCTACACCAATCCTGTCCAAACGACATTAGCATTTAAAGAGAAGTAAGAACCACTGGTGATGCAGGAAAGAAACTTTATGGTAAGTTGTCTGTCATTATTTTCAAAGACAAGAAGGGATTTTTGAAGTTAAATTAAAGTTAAATAAAAGTTAAATAAAAGTGGCATAAACATGCAAGATAGCAATCTGTCCAAAACATCTTTCTTATGAGCATAATCTGAAGATGTATAGCTTGCAGGAGATACAAATTCCTGAAATGCAGGATAAGTAAGTGTCAGTTTGGTACTAGTTCTAGAGAGATCTCCATCCAGCTCTACAGGGATTTAATTTTGAAATAATCCAAATATTTTCTTTTATGAGACTTCTGTCTTTATAACTTTGGCTGTTTATTTCAAATTAATTTGTTTTCCTAATGGCATGGCATTTATTTAGAATGATTTCAATATATATGGGTCACATATACTTATGAGATATACTTCCAAGATACTCTTAGAGCACACCAAATTTCCGCGGATAATCCACAGCATGCTTCAGCACAGATGAGTTTGAGAGACACTATTGTGATGTCTAAATGAATCTGATGTGAACTGGCAACTATTCTCAGCTGAGAAATTTCTCTTTTCTGAAGGAAGTTACACTTAAGGAGTAAACTTAATTCTTGATAGACCTAATGGAGTTTATGTTATAAGTATGCAAAAAAGAAAACTTAGAGGAATGAATCTCATAAAGATTATATATTTCAAATGTGTTGCATATTCTCCAGCTAAGTTAGAGGACAAAGATGTCCTCTATGATTCTGAAATTACATATTGCTAGAGATGACATAACAGCTACTTTTCAGCTATATAAAATAATGAAGCTACAATACTAATATGAGTATTTTCTTCTGCAAAGATTTTGTGATGCTTTTTTTTGAATCATAGTGTTAAAGATGACATAGTAAAACCTATAGTTCTGAGGAAAAAAGTTATCTCACTTTTTTATAATTAGTATGAGCTAAATATGGACAAAGAACAGTTTTGGCATTCAGAAGATATAAATTAGACAGTATTGCAGATCTATTTATGATGGTCTAGTGCATAGAATGCGAGTGGGTTTATAACAATTGCTTTTAGAAAAATTATTAAGTCACTTTTAGTTAGGAAACCCTGTGCATTGTGTCCCTAGATATTTTTAGGCTTCTGCTCTTTGATACAAAGGGAAGTACTGAATGTATATGGGATGAGGCAGATCTATTATCAGAAAAATTGATATTTAAAAGCACCAGATAGCTTGAGTGCCTACACATTTTCACATTCATCTGGCTATAATTTTTCCTAAAGTGCACTTTGTCAAGACTTTCTATAAGCAGCCCTACCATTCCCTTAAGCCACCATAGGAACACCTCAGTGTAGACAAAGAATATATAAGTAGATGATTTTGAACATCCAGGTCATAATTTATATGAATACTGAAGCATAGAGTGAATAGGGATGATAACTCTAAACTCACCAATCTAATTCTATAAAATCAAATGCCCTTTTCTTTCTTTTTATTTTTTCTCAAGAACTGCCAGTCTTTCACTGGGAGAGACAATGGAAAATAATAGGCCACTTCTAATCCCAATGGATAGGGATGACCATGGTCAAAATTTCATGTCATAAAAAGATAAAACAAAAAGGTACAATATTAAATTAGTAGTAGCTTCCCATTGTTTCCTACTGCTTTCAGTCTAGGCAAAACTGCCACTGGGAGAAGTGACCACAAAAGAACGAGAAAATATAGGATAGGAAGAAAAACTTGTACAAGTCCTAGAGCAAAAAACACTGTATGTAAGGATCAACAGCTCAAACAACAGAAATAAACATTATTATTTGCTGCAGGTTTCCCAGCAGCATCAGACCCTAAAGCAGATGAATTTGGAAAAGTGACAGTAGCAAATGTCCTGCAAAAGTGCTAGTGACAGTAGGCCTTCCAGGCTGGTGTCCAGAGGTTAGCTGATGCTACATCAAAATAAACCATATCCAACAGTAATTCTATCTGAGAATTCCCACCTCAGAAAGACAACCAATTCCTGGGCTGCATCAAAAGCAGCATGGGCAGCAGGTCAAAGGAGGGAATTCTGCCTCTCTATTCTGCTCTTGTGAGACCCCGCCTGGAGTACTGTGTACAGTTCTGATGTCCCCAGTGTAAGAAGGAAATGGAACTGTTGGAGCAAATCCAAAGGAGGCCATGACATTGATAAGAAGACAGAATCACCTCCTTTATGAAGAGGCTGAGAAAGCTGGGGCTGTTCAGCCTGGAGAAGAGCAGGTTGTGTAGAGATCATTGCAATGGAATTAAACACAATGGAGCTATGCTGTAACCAATAGAACAGGAAGTACAAGCCAAACAAAATGGGAACAAATGTTAAATTGTCAATGTTGATGATTGTGTTGTATGGGAAAAACAAGGATTTATTTGTGAAAGTAATACCATCAAGGCCTAAGACATTTGTCTTTGACACTGATGAAATGCCATTTTGAAATACATCCTGATGAAACTCCTGAAACTGTATTTGTATATGCTGGAAATAGATGTGTCTGTGTGAGAACTATTTGTGGCACTATCCTTACAGACAACACCACTGTAGAGATGAGCAATCACTCAAGTATCTGTAATTTTACCAAAATTGTGGGAAGTGACTTTAGCTATTCAGGTCATGTCACAACCTATCAACTGTTATAATCTAGCTGCACATCATGTAAAGATTTACTGCCTACCCCCACTGGAATGAATCTTACATTGGTAAGGAAACTACTGCAACATGACAGCCTGTGTCAACTGCTAGAACGTGCCTGAAACAATGGACAGAAAACTCTAATTCATGTTCATCATGACACAGAGAATATATACTGTGTTCAGAAATGAGTGAAGAAGAATAAAATCAGTGCTGGTGGGACACCCTATTCATATTCTCACCAAGAGTGACAGAAACTCTAAATCAGATGCTGCACCCCATAATAAGTTTGTTAATTTCCATTGTATTATGCTTGTTATTGAATATTATTCAGTATGTTAGGGTGTGGAGAAAAGCTAGGTGGGTGACACTGTTCCAAAGACAAGCATATATAATACTACTCACTCACATTTAACAAAACCTTGATAATTAGGTAATCTAACAAAAAAATTCCCTCAAATTACAATTAAGTAGGGCATTAATCTGTTTATAGGCATGGAGGCAAGAAGCAACCACACTGCCACTCTGTGGAGCAAGATGAATTGAGGAATTTTTAACAGCTATGCCTTTATGCATTTAGATGTATATATCTCTGTGTCGGTGTGCGTGTATGTATTGATTTAAATACCCTCTAGCAAGTACAGTATGAATGTTGCCGTTCAGATCTATAATTAAATCACTGTTGCAATTGTAGTAAACTCTATCAAATCACTTTGTAAATGTTAAATTAGTCAATGATTAAGTGCTGCTAAACCCTTTTGCACCCTTACCCTTTTGCAGCCCTGGTTTCCATGTAAGTCATTCTAAATTGCTTCTAACTTGATTTTCCTTTGCATGTTTCACCATATAGTGAGTAATAGAGTGAACCTTGCCAGTGACTCTGTTAGAGTCTCACTTTCACAAATTTATAGTAAAATCTGCTTGGACCAGTACCTTTGACAATGATTCTTTAAGTGACCTAAACCACTCCTTCATGACAGGAAAGAGGGGCTCCTGAGTTCCAGTTAATCATGCTTGTGATTCCTTAATGAAAAACGTGACAAGAGTCAGGGAATTTAAATTTCTTTCAGTGTAAAGGAATAATTAAGACTGGATCTTACTTTATTAACTTTGCAAAATCTACATTTGCACAGTCTGCCTCGAAGCTCACTGACCCTTGGTCAATGGAATTAAATTAGCACTTGTAAGATGCAGTACATCTGACATGTTTTGGACACCACTTGTATTTGCTCCAAAGGACATCCAGATCAATCTATCAGAAGAAAATACCTAAATTGCTGATTCTTTAATTTGTTAAGATGACTTTCACCACTTTCTTTGGATCCTGTAGGACTTCACTGTATGGCAGAGAGTTCTGGGCACTGATGTGTAGTCACAGACGTGTCTGGTAATGAAAGCAAATTATTGCTCTCAAATAAAGCTGAGGCTTCCCACTAGAGGTAGCAATGAAGTGCTATTTCAAATATTACAATTTTTCCTATAGAATGTCTGAAGATTCCCTACACTTTTCAGTGCCTAACTTCTTGTACCAGACTATTGTAGGAGGCAGAACTAGGTTTTATGAAGGTTTTATAAAATTATTTTTGTTTGGATTTTTCTGTTCTGTTAATGACAACTTGTTTTCAATCTGGTATTAAAAATGGCCACTGCTGGAGAGAATTATGTTTGGCAGTGTGTCAATACATTACAGGCAAAATACTACGAGGTTAATGAGTTGATCATCCCAAACTGTCTTCTGAGACTATTCTACAAGCATGGGTTTTGTTACTTAACACAATTCTAAAAACTATATTTCTTAGTTTTAAGGGCCAAGCTGAAGAAGAACTATAAAAATTCTTCAGCCACCTGTGTATTTCCTGCTACTAGGCAAAATTCTCTTTTTTATTATTTTAATTTTAATATGTAATAAAGATTAGGAAACCATATTCCCACAGAAATGAGAACTCTAAAATTGGCACATCTAGGGTTTGCTGTAGATTCTAAAGAAGACAGAGCTGCCTCATTTGGTTTTAAAATGGACACATTGAATATAGCACATGTAGGGAAGATTTAACTAACTGTAGCAAAATTTTTTTCACAACAGCTTCTCTCTGCTGGAAATCATACAATCATACTTAAAATCTAAGATAATGAGAAAGCCTCTAAGCTGAAAAAGCTCTCTCTTTAATAATTTCAATCTCAGTATAATATATAATTTTCTAAAACAGAACAGTCTTCTTTTTCCCAAATTCAATTTGAAATTCTTTTCAATTGCTAAGATATTATTTTGCTGCAGATCTTTACAATGCTACCCACACTGGCATCCGAGTAAAAGCAAAGAGACTCTTGCTGCACTTGGGAAAACAGTAGTGACCATGAATGTACAACAGCTCACTCAAAAAAGCAGTAGGATGTGGAGTGCACGTTGAGGTGGGACAACAAACAGCACAGCAATCCAGCAACAGCCAGTGAAAAGATCACATGGATGTACACAGCAGCAGGATCTAATCTGAAACAGCCGTGGTGAGAAATATTGCCAACTCCAATAAGAGTTCTACTTAGCTGTGAGGAATTTCACTCAGATGTAAGCACCTGATACTCCAGTACTGAAGCTGTGGTGAGCTTCCTCTTCTGCTTATTTCACCTTGGGGCATTATGTACAAATACAGAGGCTACAGGAACACAGGATTTTCCGAGAATTCTCTTTACAGTGCCTGACAGCCATTTAAAGGTTGTGTGTCTTGTTTAAAAAAATTCTAGGTTCCTTCTGGTATTATTAGTAAACATTTGCTTCTGGGGGAAATTTAACCTTTCCAGGTTCATGTCTAAGATGGGGTAAACCTCCACTGGACCATGTCCCTCTCTTGCCCCTAAAGATATAACAGTGCTTAACTTTCAGACAGGCAAAACTAGGAAACTGAATCCTGTCAAGTTTGGGGGGCATGGAGCAGGGAAGAAGAAGAAGGGATGGAAGAGAGGAGGAGGTTTCTCATTAATGTTTATGTTCGTTTCCTGTAGTATCAGATATTTAGCTAGCAAAGATTAATATTCATTCCTGTGAATAGAGCTTACAGTGCATGAAATAAATAGTATCTTATTTTAAAAAATAGCTCCAAACATATTGAGAAACATTAATATATCAAGGTGATGAAGAAATGAAGAATCTCTGCATGCCTGAAAAACCTGGCAGCCACTTACACTTGTAAGTCTATTGACTGAAAGCAAAAATAACTTTCAAAATCTGGTTCCGTTCTGTTTGGTTTTGTCCTACAAAGTGGCAGAATGGAAAAGAGAGTGTACATCAATAATGTAGATGAAATTTCTGAGTGAATCCAAGGCTTCCAGCACACCTCTCCACCTCTCTACTGAAGAAGCATGTCAGGAATTTGGCTGCCATACTGGGATATGAACTGGAAATTTCTATATATGCAAAGTAGATCAAACTGACTTCCTAGTAGATATTAAATTATATCTTGACAGCTTTCTAAGTAGGTGAAAATGGTAAATGCCAGACATACTAGCCTTCATTAATGGACTTGAAGGATATAGCTGTTATTGCTTGATGGCATAATAACTTCTTTTTTAAAAAATCAAGCATTTTTTTAATCACTAAAGTGCCAGTGTCTATAAGAGTTTGATTTGACACTGTATTTGCAGAATTTGCATTACTAAACTTAATTATTCCATTATTGTAAACTTAGGCAAAACTATGTTTTCTCATTGTTTTTGTTGGTATAAAGTTGACTTTCTTTTTATCAACCCTTAAGTTGCTGTGGTTTGGATTTGTGTTGAAATCAGTGTTGATAACCCAGGGTTGTTTCAGTTGCTGCTGAGCTGAGCTCACACACAGTGTCAGGACCTCCTCTGTCTCTTGCACCATTTTCCCCTGTGAGCAGGCTGAGACTGCACATGCAATTGGGAGGAGACACAGCTGGGACAGCTAAACCCCAGTGACCACAGGGATGTCCCAGACCATATGGAGCTCGTGCCCAGCAATAAAATCTGGGGAGTCAAGAAGAAAGGGGAGCATTCAGAGTTATGGTATTTGTCTCTCCAAGTCACCATTACATTGATGGAGCCCAGCGTTCCTGTAGATGGCTGAACACTTGCCTGCCCACGGGAAGTGGTGAATGAATTCCTTGTTTTGCTTTGCTCATGTGTGTGGCTTTTGCTTTACCTGTTAAACTGTCTTTATCTGAGTCCATGAGATTTCTCACTTCTGTCCTTCCACTCCACTGCAGAAGGGCTTGTCTGCCCAAAGGGGTTTAACCACGACGCTAATCACCATCTCAGGAGCACCTTTACAGAGGAAGAAGTTTTACATCCAGATATTTGTTATGGAGGGCAATTTCTGCTGTGAACGTATCTAAGATTTTAATGGGTAGATTTCTGCAGTCACTTGTGTGTGGAACATTCAAACATGAGTTCATATAATTTCACATAATTATGTAGTAATATCCAAATCTGAGGGTATTATTGTTGAACTGCACAACAAATGTTTAATAGAATTGTAAGTTCATGCAATTATTATGCTTTTTGCATTTAGAAAATAAAATAAGGAAATATTAAGTAAACAAAAAAATTAAAATAATTATTTAAATTAAGAATAAAAGATATAATCTGAATATCTGAATATATTCTATGTCTATGACTTGGGTTATCTGCTGGTTTTCACATTACATGCTTTAGATAGAGCAGCATTATAATGCAAGTATAACACAGAGAGGCAAGTTAATAACATTTGTGCAGTATATTTTTTACAAGAAAGTATATGAGCTATTTCAAAAACGTTGTCAGTTTGCTAGTTATGCCTTCTCGAAATAGTCCCATAAAATGAGTGCAAGCTGCCCTCTAAATTACAATGTAATTTTCTTATTTTAGTGGAAGGTAAGCATTTGGAATACCATCTTGTTTATCACAAATAGGGAGCACTACATTTGCTCAATGGAAAATTTTAATCAGTTAAGTGAAGTTTGTGGATTCAATTTAACCTTTTTTAGGAGTCTGTTTTAAATACTTAACTGCAGAATGTGCTTCAGTTTAATTGATGAAAATGATCTGTCTGCAGAATTACCATTATTGCACATGTAAAGTTATCTACTGCAAGAGAATTTTTTGTACACTGTAATATCAACTGGATTTATTTTAGCCAGTTACAAAAGAACATTCCAGAGTATGAATAAATAGCCTCTCCTAAAGAATAAATATTATCCTCTGATCCAACTCATCTTCCACCTAGTTTAGGTTATTTTACCTGGGTGTGGGGAGAAGAAGGGATCCATCTGTCCATTGCTTCAGTTAATGTACATCTGAGTATTTACTTCTCTAAGAAGTCTCTAAGATATGTTGGACCCACTGTACTTGTATAACACTGATCAATTATTGTGAATAATTTTTCCGTTGCAGTTAATCTAATATATTTACCAAGGCAAACTTCATGAGCATGCTAAGATCACTTTCTTTGAGGATGCTACAGATCTCCCCAGGTATGTCAGAGCCCTCTTCACTATGGAGCCCTCTTTATTTTATGCATGTTTTGTATGTAAGAAGTAGGTCTTTTCTGTCCCAGCAAAACAAGCTCATTATACATGTGCTATTCTATTTATATATATATATATGTGGATACTGAAAAGCTGCTAGCAGAAGGTTTTTCCAGCTTCTTGTAATATCCTGTGAGAATCTTTCCTTTCTCACGCAAGCTATGGAAACAGTAAGATGATTTTTGTGTAACTATCTGAACACCTGGTGTTTGTCTAGGTCTGTTTATGATACATTGGAGAGGTGTTTTGGAAACGAATGTTGTAGGACTTTAGACAGTCACCCTAGGGGGTGGGTGATCACTGACCAATCACTTTATGGAACTATAACATATAAATGGGGTTGAAAATTATTAAATAATACCATTTCATGCTGGATATATGTGTGGCTGCATCTCTCTCTCCATCCGTGGCGCAACAGCGACATATATATATAAAATCAAAGCATAAATATGGCATTCCTACCTGGGGAAGACACATCACTACTCTGGGAAGTCATGTTTGAGTCCACTGTAAATGGACCACAAAAAGTGTCACTATCCACTTCTTGTAACACTAAAGTCCCGAGTGTGGGAAAGGTTACCCTGTAAAAGCGCAGTTCCAGTGGCTTTACTGAGTGGAACTCAGGATGTTTCCATGCATTGAGTAACCCTGGGCAATCAGGGTTAAAAATTCTCCAAGGGCTTTCTTCTCAGTGAGTAGAGGTCACTCATTGCCCTGCATAAAGACAGGGTGGAATGGAGGTGGGCAAATAATGAACTAACACTAAAGACTGTACAAGGATTTCTGTCACAATCATAATAAATGTGAGGATTATATGTCTTAAAAATTCAAATGTTATTAGGTTTACTGGTGCTAAAACAGAATGAGGTTGCAAAGCAGCATTCCTGAGAGCCAGATTCTGTTACACATATTGGATATGCAGTGCCAATGGCTTCAAAAGAAGTTAATTGTAAAGGAAAATAATCAGTATGAGAAAGGACAACAGAATATAAGCCTCAGAAGTTTCATAGGATTTTATCCAGGGAGAGCCATTATGACCATCTAAATTTGATTTCCTGCAAAACAGCCCCAAAAACTTCAACCACTTATTTCTTCACTTAGCTCACAAAGCTGGTATTTGAGCATGTCTTTTAAAATGACAGGTAATCTTAATTTAAAGATTTTAAATGGTGGAAGATGTGCTACAAACTCCAGTATCTTTTTCACAGTTTAATTACATTTTACTCCTGAAAAGTCTACCTAATTTTGACTTTGAATTTATTAAGCTTCTGATTCCAGCCACTGGGTCTCATTCTCCATTCATCTGCAAGATTAAAGGGCCTTCTACCACCAGAAAACTTTTCTCATGTGGGCAGCTGCAGACTACAAACAAATCACCTCTTAACCTTTTCGTTTAGTTAAATAGATTAACTTTTTTTTAGTGTTTTAGAGCTGAGGCAGGTTTTTCAACATTACATTATTTTTTGAGTTCTTTTCGAAATCATTTCCAAACTGCTGACATCCTTTTTATACTCTTTAAATGAGAACTGTACCAAGAATTTCAATAAGTTCTTTTTAATATCATGGATGGCACTAACCACCTCCTTGTTATTCTCACCTTTATTAAAACAAAGCCTGTGTGTGGCTTCAGAGCCACAAAATCACTTTGTAACCTCAAGTTCAGATGATTGTGCCCTGTGACCTCCAGCTGCTCTATGGGAACTGGTAAAGGTTCTTTTGAAATCTTTTACTTTAGATAGAGATTTCTTTAAGCTGTACTTCTAAACAACTTTCAGACAGAACCATGGTAAGGAATTCTTATATATATATATGTGTATATATATATATGGAAAAAGCCATCTGTTTTTATGCATGTGCCATTATGGGAATAAAACCATTCATTAGCTGAACAGGCAATAATTTAGTCCAAGATAAAATTAATATTTTTATTGATTAAAAAAATTCACTTAATTAATCAAAAAAAAGATCAAGTGATTATAAATTGCTTAATTGCCTAAAAAGCAGCTTCCACTTTGGTAATGTGAAAGCTTAAATCAGGGACTTTATCTATCAGCTATTAAATGCATAAACAACTCTATGCTTACTAAGCTGGACACTGAAGGACATACTGAATAGCTCTGATAAAAAGAGTTTTTAAACTAAAAATACCAGTCCAAGAAATCAGTTTGAGGTTTTAAATATCTTCTCTGTATCTAAAACCTTTCTGTTTACAGCCAAACTGAAAGGAAAGCATTACTTCTCCTCCAAGTGAGTAGGCAAGCCAAAAGGAAAGTAGATATTTTCAGATTTTTTCTTGTAACATTTTTACCACCCATGCTTTGGTACCCAAGCAGAAGAGAGATACTAGTTATGGTGGTTACTCATGGCAGGGCTTTTTTTAGAGCAACATTTCTCTTTTCACAGAATTTTGATCAATTATGCTACAAGACAGCTGCTTAAATGTGAATTAAAGTTTGAATTGGTGGCTGAATTGGTTTTGTTCCAAATCAGTTTTAAACATGATCTTACAATTCAGAGTCTAGTGATAAAGAAACATTGTTCTTGGCATGTGGCATAATGATTGTCCATTTTCCTGAGGGCTAGACTGATCCTCTCCTCAGCATAATAAAGGTTTCCTTCTTGTGAATGAGGAATCTAGGAAGTATATTTTTCCTTTGTATCATACTTCTCCCTAATGCCTTCTCACTTTGCTGCACTATGTCTTTTGTGGAATGGACAAAGGACAGTAGTTAGCTCCTGCTGCAGGTTTGTAGTCTACAAACTCTCCTTCTGTGGGACTTTAAACTTGTTAAGACCTTGGAAAGAGAGCCATCTCCCTTTCTTCAGATTCCTTATGAACACACACCCACAACAAAAGAGCCACCAGGAATGAACATTATTACTTTCCTATTCCTGCTTTCCCTCTTGTATTAGACATCCAAGGAGAACCCACAGGATTGTGCTGATCCATCCTCCACATGTTCAGAGTGGTCCTGAGAAAGCAGTGATTGTCCAGCAGCTGGTATTTCTTGAATACAGCTGCTGACTGTTTGATATTCTGAAATAAGCTCTAGTTTTCACACAGGTAAGAGAAGCTGCTGCACATCTAGGGACTAGTGACATCCGGTAGGTGAACTGTATCTTTTATATTCTGCTTCTAAAGAAATTACTAGAAATTGCTTCAGTGACACAAAACTGGGGATATTTTCCTTACTTTGCCCATGACTTTTGGCAATTACTTATAACAAATGATTAGCTGCTTTCTCATTAGTAAAGCAGTGTGAAACTGAAATCCTCACTTGCTGGAAAGAGTGCATTCAGTTCTTGTTTCTTTGACTTTTTCTCACTGGTGTTCTGCTTGTGCATGCTGAGGAACTTCTGTGGGAGCCAGATTATAAAAGATGTTAAACCTCAAACCAGACTGACAAATTCTGGTTTGCTTTACATATGAAACTATGCAAAGCCACAAACTCCTCGCAGAATTGCAAGCAGCGTCTTAATACAACTCACATGATTTTTAGAGCAGAGTCAAATTTGGATGCATTCCCAGGGGCTCTGCAGCCCTCCAGTTCCCCTGTCCTGTTACACAGGGTTTAAAGTTTTTCATTGTGCTAACAGGCAACCCTTTTTATAGACAAAGGTGAATTTGCAGCCCTGTGGAATTTTAAGGTGTTCCATGTGGGATCTATTTTGCAAGTACTGATTGCAGTCAATGATATAAATCATAAATATAAGCATTGCTGTAATTATCTTGATCTTGGGTCTAGTAATAGAAAACAAAGCATTTCCATTAAAAAATGTACAGAATCACACAATGAATTCCAAGTGCAAATATTTGATGTTATTTGTAAGGATTTCTAATCCAAACATCACAGGATGCTCATCTGTTTCATTGTCCCAGAGCAATATCCTAGACTGAATGTGAGTTCTGCACTGCTCCGTGCTGAGATATAAATAATTCCTGTCAGGCTCAGAATAAAGTTTTGTAAGCCTTCTGAGCACCTGTATTACATGGAAGATTGACTTCACCTGCTGTCCATCATTACGGTCCCTGGAATAAATTTTAGAATGTTGCTAGACCTTGCTTCATGTTTTGAACTTAAAATGTGATATTTTGCTGGAAGTGTATTTGTTCACATTTTTTTTTCAAGCTGGTATTTTTAGGCTAAATTTTTAATTTTCCCATTAATACTAAATCTCAATATAAGTTTTATTATTTCTTTGTAGCAATATTACTACATATTAATTCTCTCTCCTGTTTTATGTATCATCAGTAAAAACCATTCATGTGAGAATAATTCCAGCTTCCACAGCAAAAATTAAGATATTAATCAAGATGGATAATAAAATCATGTCCTGTGGAAAGCCACTAGACACTTCTAGTCAACCAAATGCTATTTATTCTAATTATTAACTTAGGCTAAATTAAGCTATACATTAATTATATGAATAAATCAGCTTGGACTTCTGAACAACATAAAGCAATTTGTTTATATTTCCTGCACAGACTCTTGCCCTTCGTAAAACAACCAGCATCCATCATTAGGAAAGAAGAATGCAAAATATTTGTAAGAGTACCACAATTAGCTATTTATAGTTACTATGGAAACAAAGCAGAATCAAATAACATCAGAGCTTGTGTGATTATACTTTTGTTCATTTGTCAGGCTATTGGACCATACTCTTGTTTTTAATAGCATTTTCTTTCAAATATTAATAAAATTTGGTGTAATGGCTTTCACATTCAAGTGTACCCTATTTGATGACAATAAGTGGAAACATCAGAAGGCTTAAATTCTACTAACCTATAAACATAAGCAATGTGCAATGTAGGAAGTTTTGCTTTTCTAGAAGAACAATTTTCAAAGTAGGCTGTAGAACAGAAAATGTTGCTGCTCATTGCCAGATATTCTTTGCTGCAAAAAACCACCAAACTTCGTGCTTGAACTTTTTGTTATGGTACAGGTGAAAATATGAGTTTATATGTAAGATTGACACACCTAGTCCTACAAATCACTAAAGATGAACCAAGAAGCAGATTAAAGGGAAGGTACTTAATTAAAATTATGAAACATTAAAAAAATGTACAGCAGAATTTATTATGTATGAAAGCTCTTGCAGTTTTTTGCACAGCCTTTAGATGCAACTAATTTAAAATATATGAATGAATTTGAAAACAATCTCAATGTGAGGGTATTCAAATACAAAAAATACAGTATGATCAGTTTACTGCAATTCATGTCCAGGCAGGTCCAGGACACACGTCCCTGACATTCAGCACAGATTCAGTGACATTCAGCACAGATTCAGATGTATTCCACGGGCTGACTACTCTGACTGCTGCTACCGCTCATGGGCATCCAGCAACATTTTGCTGTCTCACACACAAGTTATCCATTGGCCTGCTTTCCTGAGACTCATTCTATGATCTTCATTATCTTCGGATTTTATCTTTGCTCCCTTTCTTGGAGTAGGATGGACCTCATCTTCACACCACTGACAGAACCACAAGGCTGCTGCCACCCCACTGCTTCAATGCTCCTTCCACAAAAGCTCTCAGGAATAAAACACTCCAAAGGAAAGATGAAGTTATGGATGAAAACTGATTTCCCCATGTACAGAGGCCAGAAGCTGTAATTGTAATGGTAGCTTTATGGCAAGAAGAAACAAAATCTCTTGGTTACTAGAGTCCAACTTGCTCTCACAACCAGAAAGATTCTGACTACAACCAGTGCTGTGTTTCAGTCAATCATGAGTTCAAAGATCCATTTGAGATCCATGTCAAGAGAATTACATGATGGCAGCACCTAATTTTTTTAATGACAAGGGACTTGCAGGCAGTAAGATTGCAATCAAAGTTTTAAAAATATTTTGACAGCATATACAGCACTCATTAATGTGGTATGGGATAATCAGCTTTAACCGGTACCACTTTGGAGAGCATCCTGTTTCCCTTGCCTCCCTTCATAGTGATAAAAACATCAAAATTCAGACTGCTTTTTCTTCACCCTGCTCTTGACTCTAGTTCTTCTACTGGGCTTGTTGTAAGTTCCGTATTTAAATCAGTTTTTCTGTTAAGAAGGAAATTACTTTATGGATGACATCCTGGTTCAATTTACATCAATAGCAATATTTCTTTCCCTTCATTGGAGCCAGAATTTCATAACACAAGCTCAAATTAATTTTAAAATTATTACTGTAGGAAATGCAGCTTCCAGAGGCAGAATTTGTCTTGTTTTTCAATGTTTTTAATAACATAATAATGAACAATTTTTCACATTTTCTTATAAGTAAAGTGCATCCTTTTCCAGAAAAGGAAAAAAAAAGGGACAGTGAAAGAGAAAAAAAAGGTTCTTTTCCTGTGGTGATACAAATAAAAGTTGAAAAAAAGAGAATAAATTAAGTATAATTGTGTAGCACAAATGCTGTAACACACTTACCCACCTAATTTTTTTTTGGTAATGATATTTCAGAAGAATGCTATTCTACAAGGCTATTTTAAAAGAATGTTTTAATCTATGATATATTTCTATGTGTCTTGCTTTTCCATATTTGAAAATATTGGCTTCATTTTCAGTACAATGAGAACTGCTGAATTTTCTCACGATAGAAGTATCAAAAAATCCTTGTGATGTACTTAGATAGGTTTCTAAAGAACAACAGCTTCTTGAATCTCTAATTTTAATTTGGACTTGAAACAAATATGTTATTATGCTGCTAACTGTTGTCATCAGTCAAATCCATGCTTGAAATATATAGCTATCATTTTGCTGATTAACTTGCTTTGGAGGTGTTGTTAATACCTTAATAAATAAATCACTTCATATCAGATTTTTTTTCGGAACTAAAACAGACACTTACATAAAGGTCTTTGAAGTCTTGAAATTTAATAAATATAGATGTATCTTTTTAGCATCTCTTCCAGGTCTTTTTCACATTTGATTTTCATTTTGCTGCCATTTTCTCTATTTCTGACAACATCACGTTGGATGAAATGGAATGAGTCAGTAAGAAAGAATGTGTTGCAGACTTCTCTTTATAACCCAACATCTGACTGATTCATATTAGAGCATTTTTTCAGCCACACAAGAGAGTACAATGTGTTTGTTAGCTGGATTCTTCATTTAGGATGTTTCTGGGTTTGTTTGATACAAATTTATATTTCTCCAAATTCTGTATCATCAGGAAAAGAGGAATGTTTCCTCTTCCTATTACAATTAAAGAAGGCCTTCTTCTGCCAACAAATGTACTTGTGTTGGCTTCTAAAGACACAGTCCTTATGAAGGAATTGCAATAAATACATTTTGGTTGGGTTAAACAACAGATGGCTGACATCTTCTACAGTTTCCTTTCTCCGGTAGTATTTTACCACCCTCTGAAAAGCTTGAATTGTAGCAATTCTTGAGTTTCTGTTGATTTTGCAATAGGAACCAATCTGGGAAGGAGTAATTTATCTGTGAAGGGTAAATGTTTTGCAGCAGTTTTCTGCTCATAAAGTCTGAGATGGTGCAAAAGAATAGCTAATCTGAAGGGTTAACATTTAGTTATGTAGCTCATCCGGTGAGAGACTGGAGCAAACAAAAACTATGCTGACAATAAATTTCTAAAAATGACAGTGTTCCTCCTTCCTCCTTATTGAAAAATGTGAGAAATTGTTGCAAATTTCCAGTTCTTATTGCTATGCCAAGACTTTTGACTTTGGAAATAAATGACATTATAAAAGCTTCTTTTTTGTTCTCTAAGCAGTTTAGGAATTGGAAGATGTAATGGAAAGTTGAATATGGATGGAAACACTGAAAGGTTTCTAGATGAAACAGAAACATTTGGTCTGAACTCAGAAACACCTTAGGCATGGATTCCCCAGTGAAAACATTCAGAGCAGCCAGTAGAAGTAGAAATCTAAAACTTTCTCTTTGCAAACAAATGTTATCATGACTGACCTTCCTGTGAAAGGAAGAGGGTCATGCTGCACACAGCTCCTTTCATCTCCGGTTTGGGGTCGAGCTCAAGCTCCTCAGCAGGCAAAGCTGGACTGTCACCTTCTCACATGAGCAGCAGAGACACGCTGGGACAGGCACTCTCTTCATGTCCTCCCACCCCTTACCTTCCCTGTACTCTGCACCACACCCAAAATCCCTTCTACACTTCTGTAAGCTTTAATCTGTCATGGGTTACTCGAATGGATCCTCGGGAGGTTTACACAGAGAAGATCACTGGCAAAAGGAGAATAAGTTGCTTTAAAGCAGAGTAAGGTAAATATCCAAATGCTTTTTGCAAAGATGAAAAACTGCCCAGAGATACTCAGTTTAGACAAAGATGAACTTTTTAAAATAAGAAGTGTGTGAAGAGAGAGAGAAAATTCAGGGTACAGGCATAAAGATACCCCCATTCTCATCCAAAATGCTCTGCCAGCATAATTCTGATCTTCAAAAATGTTTAGGGGTTTTGTTTACCTTCCAAGAACCAATTTCAAAAGAAAGGGAAAAAAAAAACTGAAAGCCTCAACAACTTAATATTAGCTGCTTTGGGGGAAAGAAAATAAGATCAAAGCACACTTCAGTACCAACACATCCATATTGATTCAGTGTAAAGATGTGCTGTGCTAGGAGCTATGTTATGATACAAATGTACAACTTGGTCAGCAAAGGAAGAAGTATCTTGGAGTCTAAAATTTCCAGTGCTCATTTTTCCACTGCTCTCAGATGACAGTGCCATTTTTAAATGAAAGCCATTTGGCTTTAAGAACGTGGGATAAAGGAAAGCAATACAGTGCACTAATCTCAGAGATAGAAAGCATTTTGAAGAAGCTTTTGGGAAAAGCAGTCAGTTTGCAAATATTGATTTGGAAGGCAAAGAGAGGAACTTACTGATAAGAGAAAAGGCTAAAGAACTTGTAAAAGGCTCTTAATGACCAGAGCAGAATATGGGCAGTCCTGTACATTTTTTTAATACTGTTTTGTTCAGGGGGAGTTCAAGGTAGACCCTAATGTTTAGTTAAAACAGAGATACTCTTCCAGCATTTGGGTTTCGGCTATTTTGTGTAAAGCTGACTTGCTTCCCTTCTTGAGAGAAATTAACAGAATGTAATAGCACTGGCTATAGAAGTCCCCTAGAGGTTCACCCTGAGTGACACTTGGTGGAGTGGGAACTAGGACAGCCACAAGGAGATCACACGGAAATTCCCTTTTCATACCAGATGAACTGTATCAGTGAATTGGCCATCACAGAGATGGAGAAATGAAATGGAATGGGACGCAGCCTCTCTCTTTCCATGGCATACAGAACATAGGCCACTTTGGGAGGCCCTGCCTGGAACTCCAAAGCACTTGCCCTCTCCCTCTTTTATTTAGCAATTGGAAACTACTCCAGATGCAGACTCACCAATGCCTATGAAGGGAAAGGATCATTTCCACAGACATGCTGGCTCCACCACTGCCAACACAGCCCAGGGTGCTGGGGCTGCCTTTGCCACAGGGCCCACTGCTGGCTCATGTTAACCTGGGCTCCCTGGACCTTTTCTGCAGAGCTGTTTCCCAGCAGTTGTCTCCCACCTTGTGCTTCATGCCATTCCAAAGCAGAAGGATTCACCCTTTGCCCATGCAGAGCATCTTTCAGTGCAACACCTTCAGCTCTTCCTTCTCACCTTGAGAAGGGGTCACAGGTCACATGAAGAGAAGATATGAGAAAAAGCAGGAAGCAGTGTTACACCAGCCCATTTCTGAAGTTATAATTGATTTTACTTTTTATAAACTGATAAATTAATGATATCAGTATGTTAAGCATATGGCCTCATTAATACAGAGTAGAGAGGGGATTCAGCAAACAGATGAAAGGCTGGCTGCTGGTATTTCTCACCTTATATCTTTCCTCATGACTGTGAAAATGCTTTGTCCTGAAAAACAGATCCTTACAGGTACAGCACAGAGGTGTACTTGCCTCCACAGCCGTAGAAGACCCAAACCTTTTATCCCTAGGGTCAGTGAGCAGTAAACAAGGGTTTGAATTCACTGCACTGCTGCCTGCGCATGAAGCTGTGAGCAGATGAGAGAAGGGGCATAAAAAAGTATTTTCATTCCTTCATGTTTAAACTCAGAACTGCCTATTTTTGCCTCTCATAAAAAGACACTGGATAGAAATTCATGATGCAAATGGCCTCTCCTGCTAGAATGAATGAGTCATAAAGATACAGCCATTCTATAGCCACATTTTCATAGCAGAACAGTATTCTTATAAATGTTTGTTTTTAAGTATGAGAAGCAATGGAAAACTTCTTAAATTAATTCACTGGAGTTATTAATTAAAAATATACAAACTAATAATACAACCAAGAAAAAATATGAAGTCTTGAATATAATGCAAAGAAATATTCTGATTTAGGACTTTAAAAATGAACTAAATCTAGTATACAGAATTTATTAAAAAGATTAATAATGACATGGAATTGCTATTTTAATTGCTTTGCTAATCATATGGGCATTCTGCAAAGTTCTTTAAGATGAACAACTTCATTTGCATGTGTGCTATTGCTAATTAGCTTGATGCTTTGTCCTAACAGAATGGTCCCACAGCAAGAATGTATATTTAGAGCATTTGTAACAAGTAATTTATTAAAGTATAGTCTTTTACATTTGGTTATGGTGGAAGAGCTGGTAACCTTGTTGAACACTGAAGGCTGTTATTGCCCTTTCATGATTATGATAAAGGAGGGCAATGCATTGTCCTTAGAGATGGATGCAAAGAGGTGACAAGAGTAGTTAGGAGAAAATAACCAGTAGCACTTTGGGAAAATGACATTTAGCAAAAAAATATTAAAAACAATGACAGCTACAGGCTGCTGAAATTCATATAAGTAACATCCTTGTTTTCCTCTAGCAACTAAGAAAAAATGAAGAAACATAGTAAACTGGATTACACAAAAAGTCCTTTTAAAGCTTTGGTTCAGGGATGAATAACCAGGAGGGTAAAGAAGGCTTGGTAAATTCAAGGCCAGGTTCATGGGGCTCTGAGCAACCTGGTGTAGTTGAAATTGTCCCTGCCAGGGGGAACTAGATGATCTTCAAGGCCTCATTCCAACACGAACCATCCTATGATTCTATGAGGACATTCCTTCAGAGAAATATTTGAAAACATTAAGAAGATAAACAAAAACACCATGGTGCCAGCAAAGAGTTTTCAATCTACTTTCAATATAAGAGAAAGCAAGTTAACATTGAATTAAATATATATGCCTATTATTACTTTGAAAAAGGATTTTATTGTTTTTGCATTGACTATTTTAATAAACTTCACACAGTAAACACTGAAAGGAATATGATAGAAAACTCATTCATTTTAATTAATCCTGTTATAAATTATAGAAGTGACACTGTTCAGCTGCCTAGCAGTAAGTAAAATGCCATTTCTGAATTCACATGTAAATAACTGTGAGTCACAATTAAGGATACGTTGATAAAGAAGCATATAATTACTGTTAGTACCATTATACCTAAAAAACAATTGAGGACTGAGTTATACCCGTTAAAATAGAAAGCTCCTTTGAAGACAAACCTCAAAATATTTTTTCACATACTTGTATCAATCCAGTTTATTATATGTTTAATGAATGCACGAGACAAACCAGTATGGAAAACAAAGCAATAAGAAACAAAGAAAAATGTATTCATTTTTCTGATGATTACATGCAATGAATTCTAACTTGCAGTTATATACATTTTAATTAGTCTGTGTTTGATGCAAGATAAGGATTAGAGGCAGCAGCTAGTTATTTAAGTTTTGCTTTTCTGTTGACATATTTTATTTGGTAATTGTAGGAGTTTGTGAGTAGATATGGACCAAACTTCCGCAAATATGAAATAATTTCTTAATTCTTAAGTTTTGCAATGAAAATCTACTTAGATTTAAAAATATATGTGCTTAAAAACTGAAAATATTTTAAAACATTTTAAATGAGTATAATTCAGTTTGGTTTGCAGTTTCTTCAAATCTTATTTTAATAAATGTAAACAGAATTTATTAAAATAGTGTAATTCTCATACAGCTATCTTGGTTTATGGTTAATTGATACAAAATTAGTAGTTTGTAGTTGTCAGCAAATTGAAGGATGTTGCACATACTTATTTTTACATTAAGAACTCCCAACTTTAACTGCTGCTTACGTATCACACAAGTGATATTTATTAAAAACATCACATATGTTGGTGATATATTGACAAAATTATAAAATATTAAGTAATTATTTTCTTCATGTATTGGCCAGGAAACAAATACCAGTAATGGTGTCAACCAGTTTTGATTTGTTTGGGGGTTTTTTTAATTGTAATGTAAGTTTCTTAATTTCTATTGGTCACATAATTGACATGTTAGTGGTTTCTAGATAATGGGATGAATTAACCCTATGTGCTCAGGAGCATAAAAAAAATAGATATAAAATGTTGTCATGGTCTGTCTACAGTGGTTTCTCTGGTTATTTCTGTAGTGTGTACGTGGAAGATGTATGTTTTCTACTGATTTTCCTCTCCTTTCCCTCTCCTAGGAAGTCAAAATAGGATGAAGCCATTGTTCTTTACAAAGTGCTCTAAGTCCTTCTGCATTAGGAAGGTCCTAATTGCTTCTCACCACATCAGCAATACCATAATGACTCACAGGTTATTTATAATCCAGCACTTCTGCCCTTAAATTCTGCCAATTTTCACCATCATATCCAGTCACAAAAATACACTGAGCTATCTCTCTCGATGCACAGCAAGGATACATTCAGCCAGGTTGTACATGGAGCACTGTGTGCCAATAATGCCCTTCACTCATCTCTGAGCCTATATTGTTTGTTAGTGTGTATCCACTCTCAGTTACGGGTCATAAAGCTATGCCCAGCCACCACATTAAACCTGATCTATAACTATTCCTGATTACCTAGGGTGTTCTGTCTGAAAAATTTTTAGAAACAGAGTAATTTAGTAATTTTCAAATTGCTCTGTGCTGATTTACTTGTCCTTAAAACCTTACATAGAATCGCCATTGCTGATAAAAGTGGAGAGGAAGAAAATCTGTGCATAGCAGTTCCAAATGGAAGCACTTCAAGTAGAAAGATGTGAATGCTGCTGGGACCACTTGCAGCAGTGACTGATCTGGTTATAGATTGATCTCTTTTGTTCAAGCCAAGCCTGCTGTCAGCAATAGCTTGTCTCTCTTTCAGCTGGTTTTGAAAACGTCACCCAGAAAATTAGCAAAATGAAAAGGGATGCTTCTCCTTTCTGAATCCCACACCATGCACGCTATACAGAACTTTGTATCGTCTGGCAAAAGAATGCAAAGCAATGAACTTGCAGGTAAAATTTAAGAATCCACAATGACTTCCAGCTGGGGAGTAGTGTTAGAATTTACAGTGTCTGTGGAGATAAAGCATGGTTACCTATGGCCCCTGGAAATGGGGGAGGGAGTAGTTCAGGAAGGGCTACAGTTGCTGCTGATGAAATGAATGATTACCAAGTAAAAAGAAATGCAGGAAAGACAGTCTAATATTCGCTTTTGAGAACAGAGTGGCAATGACAGTGTCCCTATGCATCATTAAGCTCCCAATCCAAATATTGATGGCAGTGGCAGAAGAATTTTATTATCATGCTTTTTGACACATAAAAGCCAAGTTCGATGGAAGACTTTGTCTGAAAATGATTTCTCTTAGCTGTTCCATCAGATTCCTTCATTTTTGTAGAATTCAAAGCTTTTGGGAGTGGGCATGAATAACAAGTAAATAAGGAATTTAGTTGGTAATGCTCATTTGCCGCCTTCTCTCTTTGGTAATACATGGTACAAACAGTAACAGCAAGACATATACTGCTGCAGTATGCTATCAAACTTCATTGTGGATTCAAATGAAAGGGAAAGGAAAGTCAGAATATATTCTACTTGTAAACTTTCTGTAAAAAACAGATGAGATGACATCCTAAGAACTATAATTTCCATGTTCTTTCTTTTCTACAGAGATGGAAAGGGATCATTAGCAATATATATAGCCCAGCAAGCAAAAGACTGTTTGATACCTCTGCAAATAGTGCATAATGAATCGGTGAACAAAACCCAGGAAGATTCCACTGTTCAAAATATTGTTTTTAAAACCCTATGACAGATGTAAATGGGTGGTATAGCTTAAAAAAAAAAAATTCCCCCAAAATAAAAAAGGTTCTTCCCAGTAGCAGAGTCCTCTCATTATTTCAAATCTCAGGTTTAAGGCTTGAGGAAGCAGCAATAGGGTTATTATCCTCTGTAAGATTCAGTCTCCTGTGACAATTTTTTGACACACTCTAACAGGATAACAAGGCATGCAAGGCTGACACAGGAGGATGATAATGCACTTGAGATTGCCTTTTGAATAATTATGTGATCCCAATTAAATTAGTTTAGAATGTCTTAAAAGGCAGGTTAAAATTCAGTATTCATTGTCCATCTTTCTCGGAGTTGGAAGTCCTGCTCAGTACACTGCATAATTGCCATGAAAGTAATGATTAGAGCCTCATTGCCACGATTCATTACTGAGCTTTCTTTGCAGTGCTCACAGCCCAGGATGCTCCCCAGTTTTTCTTGCATTTGAGTGCATGAGGTTCAGGTAATAAATGTCATTTAGGAGGTATGTAAAGGTACTGTCACCCCAGAGATAACTTCAATCCTAATTAAGCATTTGCATTATTTTTAGAAAAGAAAAGGTTACTTATGCTTGTTCTTTTAATGACATATGGATCTGGACTCTCTGCGGTCAAATACACCTTCTGATCATAATCAGAATGTGGATGCACTTTCTGGTTATTCTGAATGTGAAAGCTATCCTTTCGTTAAAAATGAACTTTTACCAATTTTGTCTCAGAAGGGTTTTTGCACTAGTATTCCAGAATTACTTTTTCAAAGAAGAATATTTCATCATGAAGGCATTTTTGATTCTTTTTATGCATGAAGTACATGGATTATTTGTCCTAAAGGATGGCAACTGACAGTAAAGAGATTGTTTCATTTGCTTTAAAGAAGAGGATTAACAGATCTCAGCTGTTCTCCCTTTGTATTGAGACAGCAAATGAACTGTGTTTGAATATGTATGCATAACTGCAATGTAATTATTTTGATCGGTGAAAACAACTAACACAGGCAGGTTAGCAAGAAATGTAGGCCAGAATCGGTCAGTTAATTTGTTTTTGTAATTAACTGTACCCTCCTATGGTTCTCTCTTCTTGTTTTTACAGCTCCAAAATACCCATGTAGTTAGCATCAGTTATATAGTTTGCCGTTGAAGTAGAAGCAATTGGGCCATATACCAGCAGTGCATTTTCAGCTCAGATATCAGAGGATGAGATGGCACACAGCTATTCAGTAGCAGACTAGAAGCAACTCCCTCTAGGCATGTAGTGTCAAATTGGTCAAGGCCCACGATTATTACTTGACTTAAATGATATCTTCCTCTGGTTTGAATTAAAAATATCAGAGCTTCATCAGCCTGCCTGTACACATGAGGGTGAGCAATGTTTACCTCTTAGGAAACCCTCAAACCACACTCAAGCTAGTAAGAGGAAAATGTGAAAAGATCAATGACAAAAAAAGGAATGAGTATTCAGTAAAGTTTGAGTACTTATTTAAATTTGCATTAAATAAAAAATTCATGAGATTTGATAATTATTCTTTCTCAAATACCAGTTGCTGCAAAAGTATTTCATCACTGAAGGAAGCCACTGACAAACTATATGTGCCTGTATGACCTGAGATGGTCAGTGCATTCTTCTGGAAAGGAGGGTGCTACCCTATTATCTGAAGAACACAGTAAAACTGGCTATTTAAAAATACTAACTTCTCATAAGATTGATTTCAGCAGTTTCTTTTGTGCGTATATGTATATAAATCTTAACATTGTAAACATGATATGGCAATGTGTGATACTGTTCAAACAATTGCTATCTGCAGTGGTTCACACTTCTTAAAAAGCTTTCATAATCCCAAATATCCCATTAGACCAAACAAAATAATCACAAAAGCGTATGACCAAAAGCTTTTCAGAGTGTAAGTATTTGGGCTGCACAAGCAGAAACTTACTCAGACTCAGAGATGGTGAGGGAAAAGACTCCAGAGGCTCAATGACTTGCTATAATCCTTGATAATGAATTGCTACCATTAATTTAATAACTCAGTTGTGAGTTGAAATCCAGAGGTGAAGCCAAGAGCATCTTAACATCTTCAAAGATATTAAGAGCTGGAAAGTCAAGTTTGGTCAGCTCATTTCCTTAAATAAATTTTCAATTCTATTAAAAATAAATAAAGTCCATCTTTTTAGGAGTACATCCAGCGTGTGCAGATGGAATTTTGTGAGGGAAAGAGCATGGTCTAACATTTGAGTTGATATAAGATTGGCCTTTCCCCAAGAGAAAATTATAGATTTTTCTACCAATCACAAAGTAACACAGAGTTTGCCAGACTTAAAGTGCTTAGCAATATTCTTGGCAAAGGCTGATATATAATCATCTGTCAATTACACTACTGCTGTGTGTTGGAAAAAGAATTAATTTTGACTACATTAAAATTTGATCTCCTTAATCCAGGCCTTGATATCTTTGTTCTAGAGGAATACATTTTTCTATGCAGCATAAGATAGAGATTTCAAGCTTTTCAGATTGTTCCCACCATGCATTACCTGGAGTAAAAATAAAAAGTGAGGGGAATACTTTGCAATTCAAGTTGAATAAAAGACAACTACAAGAAGCATAATTTGAATTTTTTTTCAACAGAAAAATCCATGAGTTTTAGTCCTGATGGAAAGACGGAAATCCAAGATCATCCAAAGCTTAAGGGAAAAAAGATGTATTACTTCACAGGCAACAGAAGATTGTCTATTTCAACAATGAAACACATTTGTGATAGAAACAGAGCTTTGGTCCTTCGAGAATTAAAAAATGTTTCCATCATATAATTTATGTCTCTTGGTAGCTGTGGAAAGCTTTGTGTTTTTCTGATTTTCTGTCCACATATGTGAGCATCCCTCCGTACTCATTTCTATTAAACTAAACTTGTTTCTGCTTTAAGCTTGAGCTTCATGTAGTTGAACAATTTGTGATTCAGTCATGATGGTTCCTTTTTAAACTTCTGATCCAATATTATACATTGAAAAATATTAATGTGTCCTCAATATAACGTCATTAAGGAATTCAAAACTCTCCTGAGCCTCTCTTTTTTCAAAAATTTAGATTTTCCTCTTATAGTCTAACATACCAGTCCTTGGAATTTAAATTTGCTTTCTTTAGGCTTCTTGTCTCTGTTGTGATGTTCTTTCTCCTTTTTTCCTTGAGAATCATGGGGCCTCATGAGTCAGAATCAACTAATTCATTTCAGTGATCAGAGTCAAACTGAAAAGGTCTTTTTGTCCCTCCCTTTTGCAATTAAAAAAACCCAACTTCAAGCGGTGTCAGACACTTTGTGCTTTGCTGCATTCTTCATCTGGCAGCTGCCTGAGTACATCAAGTTCCCTCTTACTACAAATCATGTATTTCTTTAATCACTAGGAAATATCATCTACATTTGTAAGATTTCTCCCTTTATGTGATTCTCCATTTTACCATAAACACACATCTTTTTTCTATTGTACCAGGAAAATGAGAATTCAGCGTTACTTCTGGTGGGATTTTTTTGACACAGGCACATGAAAAAACCACAATATCTAACTAGCATATAAAAAGATTTTAAGTAAACTCTAAATTAAAATTTCAAGTCTTTGTTTTAGAAATAGAAAGAAAAAAAGTTGGGGAGAAAATTCCTTGCTCACTCAGTGCACTGAAATAGTTTGCTTAACAGTTTATTTCATTTTAATCTCACAGACTATTAGTCTTACATAAAGACTGCTTTAAATCCTAGAATTTTATTTGCTTGAACACTATTCTATATAGTGCAGAGTTCCACAGACTACTCATTATATAAAGACCTCTCATTTTGAATCTTTTGCATTTTCATTTTAAATGGCCTCTTCTCCTTCTGGTATTGAAAAGGGCTATAGGTTTTAGTCTATATAATTCATGATCTTATATATCACATGACGTAAAGTTTTGCTTTTCTTCCCACAGCAAATAGGATTAGTCTACATAGTCTCTTAAAATAAAAGCTTTTGCTGTTCCTGCCTCCAAACATAGTTTTGCACTTTCCTGAATTTTTTTGAATTCAATGTGTGTGTGATATTAGCTAAAATAGACTTGTATGTCTGAATCCCATTGTAAATCACTTAGACCAGGTGTTATTAAAAGTGTTTCCTCAACTGTTCCTCTCCTCGCAAGGTGAATAAAATCTAGCATCTTTTGCCATAGACTATAAACTTAGTTGCACCAATAGCATGCTAATTCAAACTGTCTTCTTACTATTAGCCTACCTCTTTTGAAAGGAAAGAAAATTTTAGCTATTTAGAAAAACTGGGAAGAAGGATCCCTCCCTTCCTTTTTCCTAAGCTTTTGTTCTGTCCTTCTAGAAGACAGTGGCTCTTTGAACTCTCAGCTGCATCATGGGTCTCGCTGTGCTGTGCCGTACAGGACTTTTTGCTCTGCGGATCTGCAGGACACCCATGTGTATCCAAACAGCCACAGGTAGCTGCTGTTCCCATGGTGTAGCATAAGGCTTATGGCTGTACTCAATGATCTGAAATACGGCTTTTCTGACATAAATGATTCTATCTCTGCACAAAGGATGCCCCACTGAGGCTGGTGCTGGATAAGGAAGCAGCTGAGGGAGCTGGGGCTGTTTAGCCTGGGGAAAAGGAGGCTGAGGGGAGATGTTATTGCTCTCTGAAATTACCTGAAAGGAACTGTAGTCAGATGGGGGCATTGGTCTTTTCACCAAGGGACCAACAAATAGGACGAAGGGAAATGGCCTCAAGTTGCACCAGGGGATGTTAAGACTGGATGTTGGGAGAAATTTCTTCACTGAAGAGGTGGTCCAGAATCACAAAAGGCTGCCCAGGGACGTGATGGAGTCACCATCCCAGGAAGCGTTCAAAAAAGCACATAGATGAAGCACCTGGGAACATGGTTTAGTGGTGAAGTTGGCAATGGTGGGTTAATGGTTAGACTTGACAATCTAAGAGGTCTTTTCCAACCTAAATGATTCTGTGATTCAATGTTTTTTACTGTATTTTTTTTCTTCCTCTCTATGGGTCATTAAGTTTTTGGTGAACCTCACCTAATTTCAGGAAGTTATCTGATTCTTACTCTTCACAATTTACTGCAATTTATACTAGTTGTGTGTAGCTGCATTAGTCTCTTTTTTTCTCTAAAAACAGTTAAGCTTGAGGATTCAAGTCCCTGATGTGCAAATTAATGACCAAGTTTAGAAGAATATACTGGGGAGCCAATATATATTTGTTCTCCTCTATGCTTTTGTTGCAGTCTGTCATGAAATGAGAGCAAAGAGCTAAAGACCTTTGTTTTGGTGTGGTTCACTGCTGGCATCCTTTTGTTTACCTTCTTGAAGCTTTCTTCAAATGTGCTTGTTAGCTACGCCCCAGAATAAATTAACTGTATAATAAAGGACAAGAGAGACACAACATTTGACTACAATAAAACAAAAAGAAACAACAGATTGAGCCATCCACCCCCTCACACACCTGAGCACAAACACACACAAACTGCACTGAAAAGCTTGGTTTCCCCTTACAAGTGAACTCCCTATGAGCTCTGCAGGATGGCTTCCTGGATGAATGTCTGCATATATTTTACCTATGCGCTTTGTTGGAATATAATAAAAAAAACCACATTATGCGAATTTAAGTAACTCACAAAAGCTGTTTATCGTTTAATATTTTGTCATCACTAATTTTATGCTTCAATTGATTTTCTGCCATATTTCCTCTTGTTATACAAGACAGCTATTTGTATGGTCATCTTTCTAAAATTCTTTTCATTTTCCTTTCTGAAACAGACCACCTGCATGAGCACACTGAGAAAATGAAAGGAAAACGTCACATCTTTAATTTTATAAATCAGAACTATTCATATTATTAAGCTTTGTAGAGTTTAAATAAGCTGACTTGACATGCCCCTAACTTGCATAACCATTATCTCAGGAAAGTAACTTAGATACAGACTGCCTGACTGCACTTGGAATTAAGCATAGAAAGCCTTGCCAGAGGTGGGTAGAGGGGGTGGGAGATGGCCTTCCATTCTTTCTCATTGCACAGGGTTTTATTTTTCCAGGGTGGGTGGTTGCCAGGAAACAGTAAATACAACTGAAGAAATGTATTTATTTGACATGAATCCCTTAAGCAAGGCGAGGGAACAGAACACCATGCAATAAGTAAGCTGAGGATCAGTTTGAGAAATCCCCATTTGTTGAGGTGATTGCTGAGAAAGCTACAAATACTATTTTATTTTTGCATCCTTTCCTGCCCTGTTTCCATCTCCTGCGAGAAAGGAAGATGAGCATAGCGCTGGCAGCGCCGTGAGCTTTGAAGGGAGTTTTCTGGAGTGATGCCTGCCATCCAAGAAACACCTCTATTGTTCTCCCATGCTGGCAGGGACCCTGGGGGAGTCTTGATTGACTGTGCCAGTCAGGTACCAGGGTGCTCCCCACAGCCCCCAGCTCCACTCCCACCTCTCTGACTCCTTTCCTTCCCATCATGTTCTTACCTTCTCCCTTTTCCTCCTTCCCCCACTTACAGCCATGGAATTAATGTCAATTTTCTTCTAGCTCTGCTTACACAACATTCTGTGAAATATTCATTTCCCATGCACGTATTTCATCCAGACTGAAATTTGCTGGATGCAAAGCACATATCCTTCTTGGTATTTGTTTTTTTTTTTCTTTTTGCTTTGTTTTTGTCTGGTACAATCAGGCGCTATTCTTGTTTGTTTCCATGCATCATCACTGCAATAAATATAAATAATAACAGTATGTGCAAATTATCCATGATTAACTGTTTCTGGGGTAAGATTATCAGTCCTCTGGGATACACCCCTCCCATAAGAAGTCTGTAATCTTATAGACATATTAAATCATTGAAATGATTCAGAAATGTAAAAGCAGGAAGATTTCAACAAGGGAAGCTGAAATCTTCAGCTCCCTAATAACTGCTCTGACATTTTTATGTAAAGATATTTTTCAAAATACATTTTAATTGATAAATTTTGTTATAAAACTTGGGGCTATCCCACCCCGGTAATTAAATGTACTATTAATTTGGAAGTGTGCTTGAGAAGAGAATTAGTGCAATTACTTTCACTGTAAAAACGGGTATCTGTGGACATATAATTTAAGACACCATTCAAAAATATCGCACTTCCTTTTGTATCTATTCATTTTTGAAGATGCTAATTGGCGAGAAATTCTTGTGTCATGGCTCATATTTCTGATTTATGTTTGTTATAAAGTTAAAGACACATAATTTTATAGGAGATTTGTTCTGAGCTGGGTAAAATTATATGTCTATCTAAGCAGCTAAAGTTATAAAAACTCTGTTGTTTCCAGGGTTTTAATATTTTTTTCAAAGATTCTCAAAAGTTTAGACAGAAACTTTGATCTAAGTAGGGGTAATATCATTTATCAATTCAAAAAATACCTGTAATTCATATAGATTAGAGGGATCTAGGATATTCTTGACCTTGAATTATTTAATCTCAGAAATATCAGGTTTAACAATGAGTAAAAGAGAAAATTTTCCCCAGTTAAAAAGGAAGGCCATATGAAACCTATAAGAAATCAAGTTTTTCAGAGAAATTGGAAATTCAAAAGTGTAAATATATGTTGTACTGTGTAAGCATCTACATCAGTTCTGACATTACTGCATGTCCTGTTTTACACATTTTGCAGAGTAAGAAAGATGAAAGCTTAAAATCTAGTCAGTACACTTGTACAACCCAGGCTCCTGAGAAAAGAGGGGGAAAAGCCTAACTTCTTGTGGAGTCTGGATAAGAACTGGCTGGATGTCTTCAGTGGCTTACGGAGCTGAAAAAGACATCATTTTCTGGAAGTGATACCTGCCCTGCTGCCACAGGAGTTTGTGCTATGGAAATTCGGCAGATGCTTGCCCCGAGTAAAGTGGGAGTCCGCCAAATTAAAGAGATGTCAGAGAGGTACAACTTACCCCAAGTGAATTGCCCTATGCCAGGGCACATACTGTCAGAGGCAGAGTGACCAGAAATCAAAATTTCCTGAATTGCAACCCTGTATTACTTCTGTCAAATCCCATCGCCTTAAGTGTTTACAACCTTTACAGTAAGATTTGCCGTAGGGAAATACTATCAAGGTAGGTCACACTTCAAGCCTACCAGTTCTGACAGTATCCTTTCAGAGCATTTCTTTTCCAAAGAATCAGTGTGAGCAACTGTCACTTCTTATCGTGTAAAAACACTTGCTGATCTTACTACTGCCAACTTCTTCACTGCACTGCTTACTGAAAATGTGACAAGCTGGAGCTGTCAGGAAATCATGTCCTCTACAAATATCTGACTTTAGCAAACTACTAGCTCATACCAAATCCATATTATATTTGTATCATATAAATACGTATGTTCCAATACATACTTAATAAACTATTATTTGTATATTACAAACGGGCATGGAAAATTTGCTATGTTCATGATGTACATACACAGTTGCAGAAAATAAATCTTTATAGCATTTTGCTATTGTTATTTTTGTTGGGTTTGCTGCTTTTGTTTTCTCATTGTTATAAAATATTACTTTGAATTAAATACAACTATGCAAAAAATTGCCTATTTTGTGTATGATGTGTGCATATACACAAATCCCTGAAATGATGAAGACATGAACCCAAAAATAATGCTTGAGCTGTTTCAGTTCCTTTGATGTTCTCAGTTTATCAGTGCTTATCATGCTTTTCAGAATATCGCCCATATTTTAATTCTGTTCTTATTATATTTTTAATCTCTAAAGATGAATCTTTAAAAAACAGGTCAGTTATTATTGCTTTTTCTTAATAGGAAAAAGGAGGTAAAGGAAGATGAAGTAATCTACTGATGGTCATACAATGTCAGTCATGGTACTTGTCATGCCAGAGGTTCGCTTTCAGTTTCCTACACATGGTAAAATGTTGCTCTTCTCTCTAGCTCTGACTTCAAGGAGCTCAGCATTTTTCTGGACTGTCCGGTGGAATAATTTCTTAAAAAATATTTAGGACAAGAGTCACACAGAAAATTTTGGTCTAAACAAATTCCATGGGCATTTTACTGATGACTCTGATGTGTTGCTGGATTACATTTTTTTACCTGATTATAATGTCCTAATTACTTCTAAAAACAATATTTCATATCTATTTAGAACAGAAAAGGTGTTTATTTCCAGGGAAGATAATTCATCCACATCTGTATGTGTTTCCCTGTTTAGACAGGAGGGTCTGTGAAGGCTGCGGGCATCAGGCATCTAGAACAGCGTTCATTCCCTGCTTCCTGACAGTGGTCTTTTCCTAGTGTGATATGAGAACAAGTCTGTGCATTCTTTCACTCATTTTCCTATCCATGAAATATGGGAAACACAATGTCACAGCTGTGCAAAATAATTCATCAGTCTGCCTGTGATGGAAAAGCCTGTATAGATTAGACTTCAATAATCTGGAAATGTGGGTGTGGGGAAATGAAGCAGATGTGGGGTGGTAGAAATGCATTGGAGAGAATACGACAGGAGAGAAGCAGAGGGAACAGGGACTCCTGTTTACTCTGGCACTTTATTCTACCTGCTAATCCCAAACCTATAGATACCAATAGCATTCTTGGTCTGTCCATAACCGAGAGATCTATTATCTGCTGCCCTGTCAGATCCATTTAGATCCCAGACAATATGCTCCTATACTTATTCCTATTTGTAATTAAGATTGCAGCTATGTCTATACAAGCAGCCAGATGCCATAGAATACTTGATGATGGTAGCTTTATTCACTAACAGCATTTTCTAAGGCCTAATTTATAAAATAAAAATAGTATTTGCAGTTGTGTTATTAAAAAATATGATTTCAAAATACACTTTAAGAAAAACACTTCTACTTGAGAAGAAACTAAACACAACCACATACCAACTTAATAAAGGAACCTTTTTTTTCCCCAACTTGCTTTTACAAATTTCTGAATTTCTCTGTCATTTGGAAAACATATCTCAAATCAGGAGTCCCTCCAGGTCAGGACTGACAAGAGTGTTACAGTTCAGTGTGCTTAATTATCTAATATAAAGAAGAAGAGAAAGCTCAATCTGTGTATATTTCATGTTCATGCACCTTTTCTGTGGTTAAACTATGGCACTTGCTCTTACTTCAAAGACTTTTTTAATAGAAAAGCCAGTTAGCATCATCCTCCACTGAAATTTGGCACAAACATCAAATGTGTCTGACAGCACATGCTGACCTTGCATGACACTTTTACTCTTTGTAATATAGTATATAGCAAATGGCTGTAGCATGATTCCAAAGCAATTTAAACTACAGTCTAACTTTAATTAACCAGGGGGAAAAAACCCAACAAAACCAAAAACCAAATAAAATCCACTCTTAACACTTCTTTTGGATGAAATCTTTCTCAGTTTCTGTCTCAGTTATTTGGAATAGGAACTTAAGATAACTCAATTATTTTAAATACTTAGGGAAAAAGAAGAAGATTTTTTTCAGAAAATTGCAGAATAAATTGAAACATCTGTAGACTAAATAAAAATACACAGATAAATATATTTTCTTGTATTTCAAAACATCTGCAAAAGCAGCAGTAAATATGTATTTTTAGGCTTTCAGAAACATATGTAGTAAGGAAACTGGAGCCCATTTACAACCAACTTTCCTCTTTATTATAGGCTTAAACCGCTTATGATGCTGTAGTGTAGTGTGCAGTGAAACCAGAGAAAGTATAAACCAGCAAGACAGGTAAAAAAAATATATTTCTCCTCTGAGCTCTGCTGAGAATTGATTCTGGACATTGCAGTGCCACACTACCAGCTCCATGTGATGCAGGTCCAGCTCATGGCCTCACTGGCATAAATATTTGTGAAACCTACTGGTTTCATTGATATCAATATGGTATGAAATAAGGAATACACCAGCAATTTATCATTCTATTTGTTTGATACAGGTTAAATTTAAAGGATTGGCTTGTGCAGTAGGTTGATGCCAGCCAGCAGCTAATCATCACTCATGTGACTGCTCACTCACTCCTTCCCTGTGGTGGGATGGGGGAGAAAATGGGAAGGCAAAAAGAAAAATAAAGTTGTGAGTTGAGGCAGACAGTTTTACAAGTGAAGAGAAAAACCTAAAAGCAATGAAAACTGCAAAGCAGAAAGCAGTCACAAACAATCCTGGAACTGAATGTGCAGTAAGAAAGGGAGTGAGCAAGAAACTTAAAGGTCGCAACTGCATTAAACACTGTCAAGTCCATGAAAGGAACTCTCTATAAGCCACCACAGCAGCAACTTGAGAAACACAGAGAAGAGAGGAACTTGTAACAGGAAGGCCCTACGTCGAGGCCTAGCAGAGGTGAGCACACCCTAGTTAATGCATCCAGACAAAAAGTCCCACTGTGGCAGACTGAGGGAAAGGAAGGAACAGTGCAGGATCCACAAGGTGGTGACTATCATTTTCTTGATCTCTGTCACTGTCTCTATCTCCACCTATCCCCCCCACTTTCCTGTTTCTTTCTATCTCTCTACGTCACATTTACTGTGAAAAAACCCTGCTCTTTGACATATGATCTCATTTGCACCTCTATTCAGGCAGAGGCATCTTTCAATAAGTTGGATCATGACAGGAACAGGTCAGGAACAGGTCAGGAGCCAATAACTCAACATTGTGACCAGCAACAGAAAGTAACAGCCCTCCAAGTCAGAGCAAAACTCATATAACAGCTTTAAATTCAGTCTAGCACACTTGGATCAGATCTGTGATTATCTTGAATCCCTTGGGCCAGATAGAGCTGTGCTGGGTTGACACTACCAGCAGCCAAGTGAGTGCTCACTCACTTCCTGCTCCAGAGCGACAGGGGAGAGATTAGGAAGAAAAAATACTAAGAAAAGCTGTGGGTCAAGTAAAGACAACTTTTCAAGAGAAAGAAAGAGAAAAAAAAGAATAAGTAATGCAAATAAGGTCCCTCACCACCTCCTATAAGCAAACTAATGCCCAACAAGTTCTGAGCAAAGGCCACCTTAGAAGCCAAAATGAAAATCCCTTTCTTTTCCTCCACTTGAGTTTTTGTTGCTGAGCATGATATTAATATGGCATTGAACATCCCTTTAACCAGTCTGGATCAGCTGTTCCGGTTGTGTCCCTTCCCAGCTCCTTACCCACTCCCAGCCTGCCTACTTGCTTGGGGGGAAGGAGACAGAGTGGGAAAAAGAGAAAGCCTCCCTGCTGTGCAAGCACAGTTCAGTGAAAGCCAAAACATTAGTTACCAACACTCTTTCAGACACAAATCCAAAACATAACAACATATGGGTTGCTATGAGGAAAGTTAACTCCATCCCAGCCAGAGCAAGTACAATTTGCTACAGAAGATACTTAATCACTTATTCTGCAAAATTAGCAAAAAGATTAGCAGTTAGGCAAAGCCACTGTTACTTATGTCCTTTAATGCAACGGAATTTGTAAGGCAGCCAAACCAAGCCCTGCCTAGTCCCTGGGCAGGTCCCAGGGGCTTCTTGGACAAACCCTGAAGATCCTACTGCTCCCAAAGGAGGAGGTGTCATTTGAAAGAAACTCTTCTCCACATGGGAGGTGTCTGGATGACTACAGCATTGAGTAGATCTCGCTCACATCCTGCTACATAAATGTCTGACTTGATACAGAAGTTGGATTCTGGGCTTCCTGTAATTTGAGGGAATTGCACTAGTCTGTTTAGATGGGAAATGCAGTGCTAACATCACCTGACTTTTAAGTGCTATCTTAAAGCTGGCCAATCAAGGACCCCTCAGTAGTCACTGAAGGGTATAATATATTTCCTTAGGGAATTCAGCCAATTATTTTACAGCAGTGCCAGGAAGGGATAAATCATCCATTTTAGGTACTTACTGCTCTCCAGGTATTGATGTACTTGTCTAAGTGCCAAAATCCAGTATCAGAAAGAAAAACTGAATATCACTAATTGAAGAACTGTCTTGAAACCAAGCTCAAAAATATTACATTTAGCAAATCTGACCGATGTAGTCACAGTTCATAGAATCACAGAATAATAGAATCATCAAGGCTGAAAGGGACCTTTAAGATCATCCAGTCCCACCATCAACCCAGCACTACCACTGTAACCCCTAAACCCCTAAACCACACCACCCAGCACCGGATCCAGATGCCTCTTGAACACCTCCAGGGATGGTCACTCCACACCTCCCTGGGCAGCCTATTTCAATGTCTGACCACCCTAACAGGGAAAAAAATTTTTTTTTAATATCTAATCTGAATCTCCCCTGTCTCATCTTAAGGCCATTTCCTCTGGTCCTCTCACTGAAGGCATGGTACAAGAGCTCTGTCCCCACCTCACTATGACCACCTTCCAGGTAGTTATAGAGCAATGAGGTCCATAACTGATTATGGGTTCATCACTGCTTAGGGTTTATTTGATGTTACTGACCAGAATGTTTCTTCTCCAAAGAGGAAACAAAACCAAAACACCACCAACAAAATGGAACTAAAACCCTTAATCAACAAAGATATATACAAAACCAGATGACTGTTGGACATTTTCAACTCTAAAATAAATTTTGGGCACAATTTTCTGTAATTTCAAAGTGTTTCTCCAACAGTAGCAAAATGGAGACCAGTCTTTCATATAAAGTGAATTTACTTCAAACAAGCTGAATTGAGAAACTACACAAAATGAATTGTTATAAAAACCTGGGGGGGAAATTATTTTAGGTTTATTACACAAGACATAATACTTCTAAATATTTTTAACATTTCTAAAAAATAATTAACACATTTTACTTAGGTAATAATAATTAATAAGAATAAATAAATAGATGACAAATAAGCACTTTGATGGTTCTTATCAGATACCTTCACTCCAAGCTCTCCAGCACATTTATTGCCACTAATTAATATGCTACAATATTGTCAGGATAATAATTAACTTACACAGAATACAAGCGAGTCTGGGAAATAAAATCACCCACTCTGATAGTCATATATGCTATAGTCATTAATAATTACAGGCAAGAAGGCAGACAGAATTATGAAATTTTCATCTGCATAAATAAGACGTAACAAGCCTGGTGAAGAGCGCTGTTCAAGCACACACCTGAGACATACTGTTCCTTCCTCAGGCTCAGGAGATTTTTTGTTTTCCCCATATCAAACCCTTGTTCTGTTTGAAACCATATTAAAGACCATAGTAGAATCACGTGGTTGTAAATATAATTTTATTTAATGTAGAGGATCTAGCCCAGGGTGACACTGAAAGAGGATAAGGAGCATCTATTAAAAGTTTATAAATATTGCTTCAGAGACCACTCCTCTTTTGTGGACAACTTTAACATGGCTCCAAACTCCTTTCTTAAGTTGGGATAGTATGGAAACACTCACAGGAATAAACACTGAGAGGATTCTGGCCCTCACACCAAAGCCATCAGCCTTTACAGGCCTCCTCAGAGGAGAGCACCTATCTGTAAGCTGTGAGGCAGGAGCCCTGCAGGCTTCCTTTCTGGCCTGCCCTGCTCTGACTTCAAGTCTGTGTCTTTCTAACCTGAACTGTGTGTGCTAGTAGAAAATACAGGTATGGGCAAGCTTTCTTTTGGTTTTTATTACAACAATATTAAAATACTTCTTGATAATTAACCTGGATTACTTTTCTGATAATTTCTTGGTGTTGAAGAAAACAAATAATTCATCTCTGCAATTATAGCTAATAAAACTGCATTAAAAAGGAGAGAACAACATTTATTACAAATTAGAGCTGAATTTTTTCTAGATGACAGTGACACTATGGAGATGCTTTACTGCTTGCAAAACATAAAAATACATCATAACATAGACCTAAGAAATTTTTTTCTTAAGTGAGATATAATTCATAATATTATGCTTTCAATTATAACCTCAACATTTTTATTTTAATTTTTGGTGCCTTTTTGGGAGGTGAAGAGGGAATATTCAGTGAAAGATGCACTGAAGAAATTAACAAATTATGGTTTCATTTATATGTACTGTTGTCAATATCAACTCTGGGAAATAGTCTGCAGTTCCTTACATAAGATACAGTGGGGAAAGGAGAAAAAAATACAATCTTTACTGTTTCTGTAATGTTTTACACATTTGTTCCAGAAGTGTTACATGGTCTGTGAGAGCCTGCAAATGTTACAAAGTATAAAAGGTCTAGTAAATCGCAAACCTTTTATTTCACAAACTATCAATTCTCAAATGCCCAGGTTAAAATATAAGCTGCACAAGGCCAGAATTCCATTGCAGAGGGCTTTTTGGTGTGCTTGTTTTTATTTTTATTTTTTAAAGTGACATTTGACTTATCTCCTATTTTTTGCTTTGGGTAACTTGTGTAAAAACTCAAAGCCTTTTCCATGATGCAGCTGCTTTCCAATTTTCCATAAAGTGGTTAGTATTATTTCTAAAATTAATAGTCCTCTTCTATGCAAATACACAAATGACGTTTTTATAATGAGTGTAGAAGATAACAAAACACTTAAAAATTATGTGTCTGAGAAAGTATTCAAAGCTCTTCAGACTCCCAGGGAAGATGTTCAGAAACTATTAAAATAAAAATCAATCTTCTCCATCCTGAAATTTATAGCCCACTGCTTCTGCTTTCTTTGAAGATACCATCCTCAAGGGTCAACACATTCCCAATGTCAGCTCTCATCTGAGAATTAGCTATAGTGCAATTCCTAAAAGAGTCATCCATCCCATGTGAGGTCCAATCTTTCTTATGCTCTTCACTTTTCACTGCCTAGAAAACCTGAATAGAATTTAGGATTTTAAAGGCTGTTTGATAATTACTTTTGACAAAATAGGTAAGTTTTGCCAATTAACAGTGGACTTCTGAAAGATAGTATGGACGTTCTTCCTTTTTGTCCAGTTTGTAGACAAAAAAATTTTTATCTAAATGAAGGCCATCTTTGAATTGTTGGGCTCCCTCCTCAACTCCTGAGATTTAACGGACAAGATTGCATCTAAACCCCTAAAAGAGAACAGCAATTGGTATTTCAGTGACTACTAATTCTCTTCCGATGAAAGATACAGCTCAACCACAGCCAGTCTAGGTGAAATATTAAGTGGATGGCACATGAACATTATACACTTATTCCAAGTCAGTCAGGATGAAACCAGTAAGATTCCAAATTAACAAAGCACTACCAATTCACCTAAGAATAATGTCATCTGCATAGAATTTCTGAAAATTTCAACATTTGTCACTATTTTTATATGCTTGTATATATTTTTCTTTTCATTTTTCTTTATATATTTATTTTCATACAAATTTATAAGATAGGGTTTATCGCATAATATTCCGGATTTCACGTATGTCTCAGTGGTTCTTTCCTCTTTTATCAAATACACTAATTGATATAACATCTCAGCTTTCACCAGCAGTTAAGGATATTCACACAGTTTGTGACAAAGCAATATTATCCTCATCCCTGGAAGTGTTGAAGGTCAAGTTGGACAGGTCTTTGAGCAACCTGGTATAGTTAAAGATGTCCCTGCCCATGGCAGGAGAGTTGGAACTAGATAATTGTTAAAATCTCTTCCAAACCAAACCATTCTGTGGTTCTATGATTCTACATCTCAGACATCTCAAGCAGTGGTCATAGATTATTATAAAAAAATGTATTAAGATAACTTAGACACATAGAGATACAGAATGTATAAATTAGTTGAAGAATTTCTGGGAAAGATCAGTTCAGTTATTAAAAATGAGACTCCGCTTTACAAGTTGATCAGAAGGATGTCAACATCTTTTCTCTATAAAACTGCCTATTTTTAGAATGTGCATAGTAACCCTTTTTTAATTCACGGGAGTCCTAAAAGCCTTCAGTGCTGAGAAAACATTGAGATTCTTGGGTAAGTAGTAAGACAGCTGTGTAAAGCATTTTTCCTTACCAGGCCAATGTGACAAATGAGCTACTCTTTAGAGTATTTTAACAGCTACAGTGAACTGCAACAGGAGGTCAAGAGACACCCCATTGTCCAACCTGTATATCTCAGGGATAGGCATCAGCATGATTTATTGCAAGAGCTTGAACGGAGCCTGCAGCAAAGGAGAAGCCGTTTCAGATCACTAGGGAGGGTTGGTCTGGGCTAACTACTTCGCTGGAGTCAATCACTCTTACACAAAGCATCTGCCAGAACTCTGCTTTGAGACATTTACAAATCAGGGATCGTGAGAAGTACAGAATGTTCTGTGCTGCTTCTTCTGTTTTTTTCCTTGTTGAAGTTAGCAGCAAGATGATTTGTATTCAGTGTTCTTGTTTTTCGCCATGTTACAGCCTATTTTGCTTTTAAGTGCAGTTCAAAATTTCTCACCATAGCACGGCCAAATTAACTCAAGTTTTTCCCTGATTTTGCTTATGTAAAGGTGCTCTATGAGAAATCACTGGGAACAGGCACATTGCACTTGGTTAACAGTGCACACACAACAAGATTTCCTCTGCCTTCACTGCCCTTTAAAATGACTTCAGCATATATCCTGAAGCCAATCTCTGCCATGGAGCTGACTTCATAGGTTGTGGTGAGAGGGAAACCACACTATTTGGAAGCCTGTTACTTGGCTTCACACTAAATAGGTACCACCATTTTGGCAACAACATTTGCCAAAGCCTCTGTGTTCCTCCATGCTTTTACACAGTATTTTTTTTATGTCAGCAACTTATGAATGTGATAAAATATAATTATCCATAATGGGATACAAAGCATAGCACTATTGCTTTACAATGGTTATCAAAGTTGCATTTAGAAAACCATATGGGCTGCATTTATGAATACACTTCCACTGCTGCCCCAGTGAATTTGGCAGGAAATTTTGCTGGTCATGCTTCAACAGAAAATCAGGAGATTAGGTATCAGAATATAAGAAATTGTATGACCCCCGAAGTGGTTTTGAATGAAAGATGGTGAGCATGCTAGATATTTTCATGCCTAAGCTTAAAAAAATCCACGTCCTAATTAAATAGTTTAAACTGTGCTATACTTCTAGTATTTTACCCATAGTGTTTTGGGATTTTTTTCTCTTTATTTAAATGGAAAACAGTATGAAGAGGATTGGTAGGGCATTTCCATTATAATTCAAAATATGGTCCATATTTTATAATGTAATATACCCTATTTTTGGCATGATAAATGTAGAATTAATCCTGCTGTATATCATAGTCTTGATGCAAGAAATCAGAATGTTTTAACAATTACTAAAGCAACAAAACCAGATTATATTTTCTAAAAGCATAGATTTACCCCAGGATGAGTTTGAAATAATTGTAATTTCTTCTATTATAATAGAAGATTATAATCTATTATCTATAATCTATAATCTATAATTTCTTCTATTTTTACATGGGGAGGTAATAAAGAGCCAGAAAAAATACTCATATTCATGAGTATTTTATATCGTTGATGGATTCCTAAATAGGTGTAAAAAAGTAAATAAGTCTGAGCCTGGCTGAATTAAGAACAGAGAGCACAACTCCTTCAGTGTGTATGAAAGCAGCTTGACTCATTCTGAGTTTGTAAAGGATGGGAAAAGGCGACAATTGTCAGTACTGATGCAACACTTTGTCGAACATGAAATGTGCTCCCTGCCAAGAAGCGTCTTTTCAGTTTAACCTCAAAATGTCAAAATATCTCTGTTTCCTAAGTTTCTTGATCAGCTCTTTTCCCAGTGAAGCCTGTTCATAGCAGAAGAAAGGAAAGAAGAGGTTTAGTTTGCTGCAGAAGGCGTCTAAGAATATTCTAACACTGATTTCAAAAGCTTGGTTATTGGCTGCTTTACACTGATTTTACGGTACCATGTTATGTCCAGCAATGATCTTTGGGCCACTAAGTAGAAAAACTTCTAAACTTAAAATATATATATCTGCCAAAAAGTAAGCTTATGGTTGGAATGCACTATATAACTTGCCCAAGAGCTGACAAAAAAGAGCTGAAGGTTTTGATGGCTTTGTGTTCTAATTGGCAAAAGCACAAAGGGTACGCTCCAATTTCAGGAACTGCATCCTGATTTCAAGTAAAACTTGTTGGTTCAAGACAATTACCTAATTAGTCTTCTTCCACTGTAGCCAACAGATGGAGTATTCATCCCAAACTTAGAGAAAAACAAGACTGACAGCCAATAATACCATTTAGGGGTTTTTCTAATGTATGTTTTTGCTTTGTAATGAGACTAGCTTTCCTTCCCTTCAGTCTTTAGTACATAGGTTACAGTGCAGTTAATCTTCTCTGCTGATAGATTGAAAGAGTAAGAACTACAAGAAATACCTTCTCAGTGCAATCCCAGAAGTCATTCTGCATAAGATTTTATTTAGAAATAAATTAAAATTATGGACATTTCAACAGCTGAAACAGCTTTTCTGAGCAGTTTTGTTTTATCTACATTAGACACAGTATATTATTCCTTGTGAAAAAAGAACACATTGAAAGAATTTGCCTCTATTAATCTCTCATATATAAGATTTGGAATGAACATAGCAGAAAGAGACATAATTTTAGAGAGGAGATTTGGATTTTTCTGTTGTAAACCTAATGCCAATAGGGACACAGTAAAATCTAACTAGGTTATCAAAAATTAGTTTTGTACACTGGAGCCAAGTAATTTTGCTCCCCACTAGAAACCAGGCTGCAGATAAAGTATACTGAAGTCCCTGTGATTCACAGATTTATATCAGATGGGAATTTCTACCAGCTTTTTTAGGCTGGTAGACTTTTCAGTATGTTCCTTTTAGGCTTGGGTATGGGTCTTAAAAACACTTCCTTGATCTGCTCCTAAACTGATTTTTTTCTTATATAGGACCTTTTAAAGACTTTTGAATGGGTGAAACATTATGTGCATTCTTCCCAATAGGATATTTATTTTTATATTTATATTTAGTAAGACATCATATAACAGTACTAGTATAATCAGCAATAGTAGCAGTAATATCATTATTATTATTACTGATTTTTACCACTATTAATGCATATTTTTAAGTATTTGTATCTTTATATATACAAACATATATAAACACATACATATATGTGTATGAAAACATATGTTTGCGCGTGTGTTTGTATATAAAGTGTATTTTTATATATATGTGTACTTATTTATATCTCTAGAAAAACAACCATACATATAGCCATGTATATACAGATAGATATTAGGGCCCTCAAAGTGCTTAATCTCAGAAAGTATGTAAAAGCAGACACATAATTCCCGTGGCACCCTAAATTATACCCAGTGCATGATGAGAGACTTGCTATTACATACATCTGTGATGGGACAAATCACAGCTTTCTGGGACTCTCAAAGGAAAATATCAGCCTTTTAAAATTTGTGTGTTCTCAGTATTCAAGTGTAAGTATATGGAATTTCTGAAAAAACGTGTTAACATTGGAAGATAAAAGAACCTGCTGACTTTTACAGAAGAAAGTTACTTAACAATAAAATGTTTCATTTTCTTTCATTTTCATTTCTAAATGACTAATACCGTAAAATAGTAGTAAATTTCAAAATAATCATAATACTAACATGCAATGTAAACCCTGTTGGAAAAAACACATAGTATAGATAAAATTCGCCATCAGAGAGACTTTCAATTTGATAAAAGTGAGCAATTTTACATTGTTCTTTAATGAAATTTATGAAAACAGTTTTTTTATAGAAATAAAAAGATGTTATTAACAGAAAATGAATGTATGATAATAAACTCTGGTTTGAGTAAATGTTCTGCCTTTATCATTTGTACATATGTGTTTATCTGAGAATTTAATTCAAAAAATATTTTCTAACTATTAATTGAAATACTACAAAACCAGCTAACCCCATAATAAAAAACAGCTGAATGAAAATGTTATATAAATCATTATTTAAAATGTTCCTTGAAGAATAAGAATATATTAGATATTTCATACTGTTGCCTTAAAAATTGACTTTCATGTCCAAGAAGATGGAAACTATACCACAGTTTAATTAAAAAAAAATTAATTAATTAAAATTATGCAGTTAATTAAAAAAAAATTTAAAAAGAGAAAGAGATACATCTGCAAACATAATTTCCTTACATTCAATTCCAAAGTCTTTTTCTGCCACTTCATAAACTCTATTAAGAAAGAAAACTGCCATGTAACAGTAAATAGGTTAATCAGTCTCGTGACCTGTTCCTGTTGTGACAGGACTTGTTTGGCTCAAACCAGACAATCAATGGCACAGGTTCTGTTTCCATAATGACAAAGGGCACATCCTGGTGCACATCCTTAACAGAATAAAGAAAACTCTCTGATCTTTGGGGATGCAAAGAAAGCTTGTTACTCTGGTTATTCGACATGTTGTTATACACAAAGCATTCCTAAATTTAATATCTGTCCTGAGGCTTCATCTATTTTCCAGTGGTTTCCTTTCCTCCTAACGAGCCAGATCTCCTTTGTGAGAAATTGCTGCTAAAGGAGTTCCACTTGATATCCTCAAAAAGAGGACACCTGAGTAAAGAGCTAATCCTGGATTCCATCCTGTCTCTGGGGAACTGAGGACCAGTTCTACCTGTCAGTAACGAGCAAGGTGGAAAATATGCTATCAGTGTCTGATAGCAGTCATATGCTGAACAGAAAATGCTTGATGTTACTCTCAAAACACTCTGTTACACACTGTGGGGCTGCAGTCTGTAATATCACCTCAGGGATTGCGTGACAAAGGGGAAATGGAAAGAGGATTGTCAGTCACCACAAAGAAAGTTACCTGGGAGATGCTTTTGGCTTGGGCAAATCTCTTGGTCTTGCATAATTGATAAGCTATTTTCTTCCAGTCTGACAAACTTTAAGTAATGGCTTTTAGTTTTAAAGCAGTATTTTTGTTCTCTGAAGAAGCACAGAGTTTATAAATTGAGGGAGAAAGTGTCATAACAAGTAGTTCTCTACTTCTGTTCAGAGTTATTTTCATTTGAGAAGAGTACTGAACAGAAGTCAATAAATAAAATTTTCCTTCACATACAAAAATAGTCACTTCTGGAGAGATTAGGTGCCTGAGGTTCCAACTACATACAAATATTCCTTATTTTACCCCAGGAAAAAGCCTAAAATTTACATTATACAGCTGAGCACTAGGCCTGGGGATGCTGGGGTGGAGGTTTTATAGGTGTCAGACATAACTTCCTTAAGGCTATGACTTCAGCTTTGAGAATAATCATGAACACTAATAAATGCATTCTGAATCCTAGAGAATCGTATCTCAGAGGATACTCCATGACAAAGGTGAAAAGAAACTTCCTTATTTCTCTGGGAAGCAGGAGTAGGGAAATTAGAGGAATACATGACTTAGGTGAGATATAACTTGTTTTCTTGCCTGATCCTAAGACTATTTTTCTTCAGAGGACGTTTTAGTGCTGTGATATACCCTAATACTTTTTCTTATGCAGCAGCAATGCAAGGAAGCCTTGGTTCCTGGATGATGGTTCCAACAGAAATACAAACATTGATACTATGTTTATTATGAGACTGAGCTATCTTTCAAAAAGATTAAAAGTTTGGAGGCCCTTTGTTTAATCTTTTTGACATGTTTCAGAAATACACAGTTGTTTTTCTGAAACAAAAATATGAAAATGTTATTACTGACCAGCAAACATTAACCTCCTCCAAGTGCTTCACAGAAAGACTATCCCAAAACGTAAGTTTTATCAGAGATCATCTGCCATATATCTTTTTTGTATCTTTTCTTTGAATGAGTGGTTTGATGACTAAAGCGGAAGACATTTTCTAAAATTCAACATCTCTAAAATTCCAATTATCATTTAACTGCAGCGACTATGGATATTTCATTTTGTAAACATTTCCCATTGCTTTTCAGTTATACAGCATTAACTTTTGCAGATATGGCCATCATTATAACTCACACATTTTTATTAAACGGTATTTAACTTTGCAGGTTTTCTCCAATGTCTGATTCTCTTACTGCTTATTTCACTTGCTTCAGGTCTTGCTGATTATCTGAATCAATATGTTTATATTCTTCTTCCTGATCAGAGCTGTTAGTTGATATGCAACTGATATTCAACTACTGATACTCAACTATTACCTCCAAAAAAAGTAAGGGTTTAAGCAACAAATAAAACTGGTCATTATATTTGTCTGAAAAGTGGAGACTTCTTCACAGCAGGAAATGTGTCAAGAACCCTGTGTGGAGAATGAGTGTAAGAGGTATCTTGAAGTTGAAGACAGCACATTCCCTGGTGCCCTTGAGGACACCTTGGAGGGCCGGGCACTTCCCAAGCACAGGGAAAGCAGCACCATCACTGTTAGGACTTTCTAAACTATCATTTCTCTTGTAAATATTGTCTTTTGGCACTTTGTAACATCTACCTGGTTAAGCATTAATAGTGAAAAGCCAGAATTACTGTTTTGATTGCAAACTTTTATAAGCATGATCTGATAGCAAAACATAGATGATTTAACAGATTTTACAAATATTTTAACCTAAACATTCACATTAGTTATCTGTTCATAGCCATTAGAGTGTCTGTTATGGAATTACTTGAAAGAAAACCAACATATTCTATGAAGGAAAGTTTGCAGATAACAAGAAAAAACCATGTTTAAGTATTTAATGTGTTTTAACATTAATTCATGCTTTTTTTTTTTTTACTCAATATTCATTGAACTCTGCTGGCAAGCTTTAGAAAACCTTAAATAAATGTAAACAGAAACAAACCCAATTCCTCTATGCAATTCACACCTCCCAAGATTTTATATACAGCACTTAGATTTCTGTGCACCCTGTAAAAGCAGGTAGCTGCAGGGTTTTCTGCAGATCATTTTAAATTGTGAACTTTTCAAAACACACTGAAACATTTCCTTACTGCTGGCTTGCAAAATTCATTCATTCATTCATTCATTCATTCATTCATTCATTCATTCATATACTATATGTACTTATACTAAATTTATGTAGCCATGAAAATGATAATAAAATAATAAAAACCCCAATTATTTTGCAATTATTAAAATAATTTATTGCTAAGGATATGTATTTTAAAAGGTTGGGTACAGATTATTTTGCTGTATTCTGCCTGAGGCTCTGAAAGTGCTTTTTGGACATTAATGCTTCCTCACAAGACTGTAACAGAGATAATAAATTATCTTCCTCATTTTGTCACAGAGCAAACACTTTAAAAAGATACATTCTATTAGATGACAGAACCATTGCATTACTTTGTGATGAAAGATTTCTTCATCAGAACAGAAGCTTTTTAATTTTTTTTTCCCCCTTCACCTGGGAGGTTGTCATTTTGGCCACTCCTGGTACTCTAGGTTTGCATGTAGAAATAGGATAAATAGAGCTTCATGATTCCGTTTCATTCAGTCTCCTTCCTCATGTCTCTTTCAAAGACATTTTACTGTCTATGAATAAAAATACACATATTGTTCGGGTTTTTTTAAAGAAATAGGAATACCCTCCCCAATCACACAAGACTTTTCAGAATGAAACAACTGTTAAAAGATATGAGCTTTCCTTGTTGCTGTCTTTTCAAAAATGTTATAAACAGCTTTCCTCTTTAACTGACAAAACCTGAAAACATTGTATAAAACAGAATTATAATTTTATATTTCTTATCTTTTAGCTGTAAGTGCAGGGGAAAGAAATCATAATTTTTGGGCTCTGACAAATGATGATAATTGACATTATTATAATGTCTAAGAATTTAAGCCATGTAGCAGACCGTTATCATTGCAGACTACAACACTCACAGTTGATCTTTATCTTGATGTTCTTAAATCAGTAATATACACTTAAGATGAGAGGCAACAGATTGTTATAGGCAGATGGAAAAATGCAAGGGAAAATGAGAGGATGACATTAAAAACAGCAGTATTCTCACAGTAGTTATCTATTTTCCAAATTTCGTCACAGCATCACAGCGAAGGAGAGTATTAGGGCGGATTTTGAAGGAGAATGTTAACATATCTTTGTGAAGTTCTTTCTAGCAGCAAGGACAGCACAAGAGAAAGCTGAAAATTCTTTCTTGATAACTCGCACCATGTAAGTGAAATGTTCATATGACAGAAGAAGAAAAGATCTGAAATAGGTCAAGTGTGGATTAGCCTACAAGTCTAGATGGGCCAGCTATTCAGAGATGAGCATGGAGAATAAGACCTGAAAAAGAAATCAAAGGAAACGAGTAATAATATGGATTTAAAGGGCAGCACAAAAGGATCAGATCCAAAGGAGAAAACAGAGAATCTTGTGTCCAGTGGATCCCATCCTATTCCAGAGTCTAAAAATGATGGCTTCATCTCAGATCAGTCTCACCACGTCCCATATTTTAAATATTTTACATTCCAGGCAGATGCAGACTTGCTCTGCTCATAGCCTTTACCAGCCAGATGAAAATCTACTCTGAATTGAAAGGCAAGATATTTGAGCTTCTCACTCACACTGCCAGGTGTGGCTGCATTTCTGGCTAAGTTGACATCCAATAACATCCAATAACTAATGCTGGCATCCATATAGACGGTGGAGGAAGTGGTATTAGGCTTCTTCTGAAAAGATATTCTAGACAGGTCATAAAAGTCCTGACTATCTAGAGTCCAGATTACATCATGCTTGGTATTTGATTTTGCTTGCAAAATAGCTGGCTAGTACTATCAGCACTCCATCAAAAGCATGCATATTATTTCCCCCCCCTCCAGTGGCAGGTAATAGCAATGCAACTGTCACCACTTGTCAGAGGGAAAGGGTTAGAGACAGAAAGATGGATCACTGCAGGTGAATAATTTCTACTTCTTGATAGGTACAAGGTGCTTCCTTGACTCCCTATGGACTTACTAGTTTGGTAGAAATATAGGAGGAAGTATCTGCTAAAAGGTAATTAGGGATTTCCATAGGCGTGTGTCCTACCTGACAGCTGAAAAAGGATTCAGAGTTTCTATTCACAACACTAATAAATACACTTTATAACTGTTTCTCTCTTTCATACTTTTTCACTGATTTCATCAAGATACTTAGTTGGACAAAATGGAAAATGTTATTCGGAATTCTCTGAGGTCACTGTAAGGGAAATGGAAAAACATTTGGGCAACCTGGGATTACCAAGTGAAAGACCACCCTTGTGTTGGAACCAGAGCAGAAGCTGCCTTGAGTCCTAAGCATTGTGCTACAAGAGCAGGTCCTGCCATGAAGCCACAAACAAGTGAATACCAGCTTAGGTGGAGCTGTAGAGGCTTATGGAGAGAGGATGAGTAAGTGCAGGGTTGTAAAGGAAGCAACCACATTAACCCATGAAGATGACCCGTAAGTAATTAGAGGGTCTAGAATGTTTACTCAGTTATGTTCTTAAAAAAAACCCAAACAAATTTTATGGAGCAACACGACTTCCAGGTTTAAACCTATGTGCCCACAGAAACACACAAAGACAGCCAGTGAGGGTGCAGAGTTCATAAGGGTACAGAGTTTTCACAGTAATTTTTGGCTGAGTATTTGATATATCCATATGTGTGAGAATAAAGATACTTGGTCAGAAGCACAAAGTTTATGTGTGTAGTTTTTCAATTATTGAGTACATAATTTCCTTTAATTACCAAGTACATATTTGGTAGAAATATCAATAGGATTGACTCGCAGCAGAAAACATGAAGCAAAGTTTAAAGAAATGTATAATTTATGATCATCACGGCCACTGAAATCCTTATTTACATTGGCACTTATCACTTTATTTAAACGAATTCTAACATGAAGTAAATGATATATATGGTTAATACGAAGCATTCATGATACTGCTAATATTTAAAAGGCCTCACTAACCCAAATGTTTAACTAGCTTCCAATTTTGATTGCTTTTTATGGAAACTCTATTAGATGTTATTGAATACAAAAGCATAATCCATTAACTCACACTGCGGTACTTTGACAAATTCAGAGAACATAAAAATTGTCCATGCTTTTTACATCTAATTCCACTTGTATCTTAAAACTGTGGAATTGTTATTGTACTCCAGAGGGCCATGGATGCTAAGAAATGCTTTCTTGATTTTTCCTTTATTGAAACTTTTAGTCAGAAAGCTTTTACAGAATTTAAGATTTTACAATTTTAGTTATGAAAATCTCACTTCTGAAAGGAAAAGCCCATGTTTTGTTACTATATTCTTCTTTGGACAATAAACCTGGAATCTCTGAATTCTTCTTTATAGTGGGAAATTTGAATATTTAAGAGCCTGAAGGAGTCTATTACTACCTCTCTCTGCAAATGAAGGTGCTATAAACATGAGCTTGGGTTGTGCATGTTTCATGGTGAGAACAGATTCTTCTTATATTTGGAGTGGTTCAGCAAATTGCATACTCCATCTTGCATCAATACTAATATGAAAAATATACAAAAGGTATAAATTGAAGTTTGCAGGTGAAGCTGCAGAAATCAAATGAGCTTAAATGTGCAATTTATGTGAACAGTTTGTTTTTGATACCAAAATCAGAGTTTGTCAGCCACTCCAATAGACTCCTTACAAGAAAGGTGGATCAATTTAAGCTTTAATCTCTATTCCTATGCACTGGACTTCTTCCATTTCCTTTTCTAGCACTTCAAAGGTGACATTGGTAACAGATGCTTTGCTGGATTCTTACATGTGCCTCATTTTCCACCCTTTTCCACCCTGTGCTCCTTATCTTCCTTCCACAGTATGAGACTGGTGTGAGCTCTTTTAAGAGAAGGGAATTTAACTTGATTTAGTCCCTTTTGCTATAAAGGGATGGTAAACCTCACTCTAAGGCTTTCTTATGGGCAGCTACACTCCACTTTAGAGTGCTGGTCTCTTTACACTGACTGCCACATTGTTTTTTTAAACACAGACTTCTAGACTCTGACATCCAGGACCAAATTTCAGTCCATGGTTTCCTAGTGCAAGGTTTCCTAGGTTTCCTTTCCCATTGGCACCTTCCTTAACTGTTCCTTCATGAGGCCAATTGAAGGAGGAGGTATGGTGTCTGCACAGCCTTTTTGGCAAACGTAGCCCATATCTCTGAGTTCTGTGCAACGAGTGATAAACTCAGGTTAAACTTCTTCATTCCACATCACCATGGGGCTTGTCCAGAGTGGACAGGTATCCTGGAAAGGAGTCATTCTTCAGATTATTAACATGAGATAGATAAATAGATATGCAATTTAAGGGAAAATTACCGAAATAAGCAGTGGAGAGAAACGGGTATTTTCAGAGATGGATGGACAGTGAGGAATTATTCAAAATGTTCTGTGCTGCTTTTGGAAACTTTTTGACTCACAAAAGAGAGGCGGCACCTTAACAGCTGCACAGAAGAGGGATGAAGAGATATCCAAAATCCTTCTGAGCTTTGAAGAAACAGCCCACAGCACATCCACTGGTAAGAGGGGTGGGTGAAAAGGTCATGTGCAAAGTACTGGGTGAAAGAGCTTTTGAGTTTTTCTTACAATAATGCAGTGCAATACTGACCAAGAATAAACAGTGCTTTGTCATCTTTCCTGAGGGCCAGACACTAATCTGTGACATTAATCTGTACATCATGAAAAGAAGGTAGATAAACAGCCAGGGCTTGTCTTCTGTGCTAATGTTTCTGGCTTTTCTGAACTGTGAAAAAAGAGACAATCCTCCTTGCAGTGACAGCACATCCCATAAAACTCGTTACAAAAAGCTTATGTTCTTGAGCATTAACCGTGAATAATCATTTAAATGCTAAACAACAATGGAGTTTGAAGTCAAATTTAAAAAAAAAGCTTTAAAGTACAGTATTTATGAGATGCCAAGACACTGCACATTCTCAGTGGTAAAACTATGTTATTATTTAGTCAATGTAAGTGAAGAATAAATACTTCCATTGATTACTGAAATTTATGAACCAAAATCCCATGAAAAGAAAATTTCAGACCCTAATTGACATAATGAAATATGAAAGCTAAACTGTGTTATCAGAGTAACAAGCAGGGATTTTTCTTTTCTCATTCTTTGTTGTGTTGCAGGGCAACACCACTTAGACACGCCAGTGCCAGGAAGGCCATGGAGCAGCTCAAGTGACATCACACGGTACATGCAGGACCAGGTGATGTGTAGATGTGGCACTCGGGGACGTGTTTTAATGGTGGACTTGGCAGTGCTGGGGTAACGGTTGGACTCAGGGATATTAAAGGGGTTTTCTCCATCTTAAATGATTCCATCAGTCTAAGGCGTCGTCTAGCCTAGAGCTGAGTAAAGAACAACAAAGCAAGGAACTGCATTTTGTTTCAAACTTGTGTACATCTCTTCTAGTTTCATCATGGTTTCCAGAGTACAATTCTTATTCCTCCTCTCTGAGAGTTAACATCTAATTTCTTGATAGTATAACAAATATACTCATAAAATCTATTTCAGTTTTGTTGGCCTTCTTGCCAGAATTTAATACTACTCTTTATCAACTCTTTCCAATCCCCTTGCATGAGACAGAGAAAAGGTGATCCAAACATTTCTACTGCACTTTTTATTCTTTTAAGAGAAAAAAAATCTTAAGCATTCCCAAATTTTCTGGTAGACCTATTCATTGATCTCATGTTTTCTGAAATGCAGAGGCAGCACAGTACAAAGATTCAAGCAGACGTTGATCTTATTTCAATACCCAGCTCCAAAATCTCTGGACCAGCATAAACCCAAGGGTGATTTGAACAGACACTTTCATTTATATCTTGCAGCTCTGTAAGTTCAGCAGCAGGGTATTCATATGAGGCCAGAATCTATGCATTGAAATCTACAGCACTGTGTGCAGAACAGCGGATTTGGGCCTATAAATTGTCTTTAAACTTTGCTGCTTAAAGGTATAGTCATCTGCTGAGTGATTCCTCTGGTCTACAGCACTACTCCTGAGGTGTAACACATCAGTTGTCCTGGGATATTTGTTTGGGTACCTGGTAAAATGTTTGCTTTTATCAGTAAAGATATAGTCACAAATACTAGGAAGACTGTATCTACAATGTGAACACATGTACATGTGTGTTTCAAAGATTACCCTGTCTATTACTGATTGTGCTGAGTGACTTAAATGCAATTAATAGATCACATAATCTGTTCAGGTTTTCACATTTCTGTCTGCACTTGAACTACCTTTGCAATTAGCACATTTTCTGCTAATTTAATTTATAAAATTATTATATTAATACTGAAATAATAGTATAGGCTTTCACACAACAGGAGCACACCTGAGCTTTGAAAATCCTGTTCCTATTAGCCAAGAGATAGTACTTCAGTCTCAAAAACAGGGGAAAATAAGACTGTCTGTGAAGGCAAGTGGTCACAAAGAGTGGTTACGCAAAAGCATTTTGCCTATGTCTAAACCTTGGACAACTGAAACTTACCCTTTCTATTAATGCTAGTCAGGTAATATAACTGTGCCTATCTCATGGTTGCATGTTTAAGTAAACAACTAAAAATCAAAGAAATGATCTTTCAAAAACTGCAAAGAAACCACTTTCAATTATTCTGCAAAATAGACTTAGGTATTGTTATCTTAGCTTTCAAATCTACTGACTTAAGCAGGGAAAGATTAATTAATAATGCATTCTAACTTCATAGATTTTATACAAATTTTTCAGGTATCTCCATACATTAAGAGCATGGAAAGAGCTTACAAGAAAAGAAGACCCCTCAGGAAAATACATCTTACATACTTAGCAAATGTATCTGAGAGCTACACTTTGAGTTCATGCTTGTGATATGTGTTATTACATCTGCTTAGGCAGTTAAAGTCTAATTAATATTTAATTGCGATTATACAGAGAAAGTAGAAAATTTAACCTGTTTGGTCAGTGGTGGGTTTCTGACAGCTTTAGGTAGAGTCTGTTTTTAATGGGTTTGTTGTTTATTTAACCTGTTCTATTCTTTCCACTGAAAAAAATGTCTCACTTATCCATGAATAACTTTGACATCTTTTTTTCTTCCCTTTGACTTTTAGTTGCACTGGTATTGCTAGCAAATACATAAGGACTGTGTGCACATAGGAGCCTTCTCTGCTGCTGTAAAATACTCTTTAACACACAGAAATAGGAAATAAGCAGTTACCCAGAAGAATCTGTATTTTCTTGTTTCTCACTTAAACAATGTGTTTTGCGATATCTTTGATTTGAAGTAAAATTTGCTGTTATAATCTCATCCATTTATTTTTTTAAGGTTTAAAATCAAATGGATTTTGAAAAGTACAAAGTACTTGATATTGTTTAAATTGTGGGTGTTTTGTTGTTGTTTACATTTTAAAATTCATATTTTATTGAATGAAGTGGAACATGAAATGACCCTTATATAAAGTAATGGTGTGTAGCTACAATGTATTGGATATCTATTTTATTGATCTTCAAACCTTGATCTGGGTCTATAGTGAATTTCCAAAAATGTAACTACAGTGGAAGAATGTGGAGCACAGTTGTTCACAATTTAAAGTCAATAATTAAATAACTCCTTTAGAAGTTTGATGGGATTTTCTTTTAGCCACCACTTCATCTCTTACTTATAAATACAATAATTCTACCTCTGTGAATGGTCACAAGAACAACTTGGTAGCTGTCAAACATCAGCCAACACCACAACTGCAAGTGAATTGTGAGTGAGTTGTAAGTGAATTTTAAGTGAATTGTGAGTGAATTGTAAGCTAACACATACACACAGGAACCATGCTTGTACTGCTGCTCAAAGACAAGCACAGGCAAGAGACACACAGGAAACTTATGCAAATGGGAACACAGAGAACATGTTTTGAAGTAGGTTCTTCTTTTTTTCAACTGTTCTGAATAACAACTGCAAAAATACGACATATCTACTAAACATAATGCGTGTCAGTAAGCAGCAATATAAGGATGTAATTTAAATATTTACCTCTTTTTAAGAAATGTGTTAGGTAAAATACAAGAATAAAAGAGGCGTCTCAGCCTAAAAAATGCTGAAAATGGATTACCTTGGTGGGTCTCAGCAGACAGGTAAACCAAAAAAATGGTAAATAACAAGAGGACAGTTAAGCACTCACAAATGGGACTCCTTTTACAGCTCAGTACTAGTTTCAAGGACATGACAGAACTTATGAAAGGAATCCCATCTGAGTTTAATTTGAAGTCACTGGAAGTTAGTCATGAAGCAGGAGATCATTAATTATATTTATTTTCTTTTTTACTTGAGGGTGGTGGTGTTGGGAGGCGGGTATTTTATCTCTTCACAACAGAATGCATAGGAAAAAGAGCCAATATTCAGTAGGTCAGTGAGAAACCTGAAACCTGATTGTTCCTTTACAGAAATGAATTTTCAATTGCATACTTATATTTTTTTAAAAATTTGGGAATTAGTATATTCAAAAGTACACAGCTCTGTTTTGTCAACATGCTAATACTTTTGATTTAGCTTTTGATTTTCTTTGAGTTATTCCAAAGAGGGACAGTTCAAAACAGTCACTGCCAACAGGTAGATGAAGGTATTCCTACCCATGTTTGGTGCTGATTCTCATCCCGTTTGACCTTTAACAACATCACAGTGGTAGCACTTGGCATTTCTGTTCCCTGCTCATCCCATGAATGCACAGGCCAGTAATTTCAAAGTCTTTTCAGTGACCAAATACAATGGATTACTGAGGATACAGTCCCTGGAAGCACATTTGTGAGTCGTTCACAAGATAAGGCTGAGCACTATGCCTCTCCTCTGGGGTAGCTGAGGAGATTTGATTTTGCCTCCTGGCCCTGAAAAATGCATGGCTTTTAGACACATTTCCCAAGAGAAACACCTTAAAAGCAGCTTTTCTTGAGATGGAATTCAGGACTCTGAGAAAAAAAAAAACCAATAAAACAAAGTATAACCCAGCAATATGAGATCTCCTTTTTGGGATTTTGATGAGTTGGCTGTAAATCACAAAGTTCTAGCTTCCTGACAGAGCTGTCCAGTGCCAAGTGAAAGAGCCTCGAGACCTGGGCTTTAGTGCAGGCTGGTCAGTACAGGGTAGAGCCTGGCCTGTGCAAAAAGCACAAAAGCCTCAGCAGCCACTAGATCATTTTTAAGTCCTTTTTTACTTGTTTATGGACAGTCTGAGGGCACACACATACTGTCACTAAGGCACAAGCACATGTCTATATTTTAGGTGTGCTCAGAGTAGTGGTAGAATGTTACCAATGAGATGTCTCATGACTTGCATGCTCACCCAAACACCCCTGTTATTTATTATCAAACTTCCTGCACGAAGGACTAAGGTAGGTCAGAAAATGAATGTGTGACCAAGACCATGGCTGTCTCATCCTTAATGTCCTTAAGAGCAGAAGATGCCCCAGAGGTAAAATTCTGTCATAACTTACGACAGCACTGGGTTTCTCTCCTTCTGTGCCCTTTGTTCAGGTTATTGCACTCTACCCAAACCATCTAAGGACCCAGAATCTCACAATTTCTGTTGCTGAGGAGCAGCTTTATTACAGCAATAGAGAAAGAACAAATCTAACTTTTGTGATCCCAGCTCCTGGTAGGGTGGGAAAGAAAGGGTTATTGCTTAAGATATAAGGAAAACAAAGAGGCACAGGACAAGGCCAGCCTGCAGGTAGAGCATAAGATGCAAGATGATTGGGTCACAAAATTGCTTCAACAATGAGCAATGAGCAAGTCTGGTATCTTTCAGCTAATGCAAATTTAAGATCACTGTGCTACTACCCTGTTGATAGATTGCTTGCCACTAGTTTAACAGCTTCTGAGACAAACTATAAAACACATAATAAAAGAACAGCTTCAGAAACAGCCATATAGTCAAAGAAAGCAATAGGAGTGGAAATAGGATAAGAAAATAAATCTCTTCAAGATGATGACAAAACACACTGTGAACAATACGGTGAAAGTATCCACCCCTCACTGTTACTGAGCAGCTCATATACACAGCAAACTGTTCATGGAAGTCAGTAGCTACCCATCTGACACAAACATTAAGAGATGAAAAGGAGGTGGGGCAAAAAACTGAGATATTTTTGAGGGAAAAAATGTGGATGGACCACAGTGCAATTGTTGATTCTGATAATTTACAATATGAAACTGTTTAATAATTAAAAGCATAACTCCTCTATAAAAATAGAAATACAGGATTACAGTGTTAACAATTAAATTACGATTTGTTGACCCTTTTAGAGTGACAGGCAGTTCCTGTAGCTTTTATTCATGAATGGCCATGTTGGATTTCTCTTCCCCAGGATACTCTAAGAGATAACACTACAGACAGATCATCTGGCACTTTACAAAGCAGGTGGATGTGTTTGCTAGTAAAAGAGAAATTTTGGCATGAGGTTCAGTGAGAGTACCAGCAGGTAGACTTTCCTGGGTAGAGCTGGAATGTTTTAACAAAATGCCTCCATTACCCCCACGTGCAGAGATGGAGGTGTTAGCATCCTGCGTGTGGTGGTTGAACCGAGGAGACGCTAAAGAGGGTAAGCCCCGTTTACCCATGGGGATGGCAACCTGAGCTAAGCAAGAGAAACAAGCAGATTAAGGTAAGCCTACAAGGAATTCATTTCCCCATGTTTTCCACCTAGTTTCTTTTACTCTTTCATCAGGAATTAGGAATAGTTCTCAAGAAAATATTTCCATTACACAACCTAAAAGTACCTATGGGTTTAAAGAAAATCCTTGTGCACGTAACATATGGAATTGGTGATTCAAATCAAACTGTTTTATTTAGGTTATGAAGAGTAAATTTTGTTAAAAGATGGAAGACTTTAAGGTTTTATTTAACATTAAAACCCAGATTCTCACTTAAAAGAGTTACCTTTGCTGCACAAGGGGGTACAACGAAGTAATTTATATCCCCATGATTTGGGACATAGGAATCAGAAAATCCCTAAGCTTTTCCTATATAAGGGAAGGAATTTTGTCAATGCATCTGGGGAAGCACTATTTCAAATGCTGGGGATAAAAATGAATAGTAATTTATTTTTCCATGGGGAGGCAGGATACCCAGAACATCTCTAATGTCTTTCCATGCTGCGTGAACAACAGAGGTTCATGCCCCAAGTTTTCCCAGCACCAGCATGATAAGTGAGCTTTCTGTCTTCCTTTGACTAAGATTTTTATTCTGCCTAAAGAAGAACACATCTTTCACATATTGTGAGTCAACAGAAAGTTGTTGTCCTCCCCGCCTCTTTTTTGTCCTTAGATCATATTTTAAGAACCCATTCCTCATCCTATGAAAATCATGAAATATCATGGAAAATATAGAAGATGAACAAATTATATGATAGCTGTTCTACCTAAAGAAATGCACAGGAAACTATAAAAGCTATGGGTTAAAAATTAAAATAATTTATAAATATTTAATTAAAGCTTATTTTCTAACTGCATTTTTTAGATAACTTTTTACTGTTGGAGGACATTCCACAGTAAGTAGCCACACCGAAATAACTGAGGATTCCCATTGTGCTTTTGCACTATACTACTCTGACGTTAGCCCTTTATCCCGATAAAGGTGCTTTCCTGACAACTCAGTGATTAATGCAAAATAGGTGAGGTGTTAAATATTTAGCTTTCATGTCTTGTATTCTCTTGACAGAGATGTGTAAGTGCCACACATATGCAAAAATCCTTTGCAATGTTGCACTTATGAAATTATTTTCTCAACCTTTTCAGAAATTAAAAATGGAAAAAAGACTCCAGTAGTTTTATATACTGTGAAAATGTCAGAAAAGCTAAGAACTCATTATTATGTACTCATTTATGTTTGAATCAAGAAGAGTGTTACCAGTAAATATAATATTCTCAACACTATCTGCCATAGCTTTCAATGGAAAAATATTTCCCATTTTTCAAACCCTGCAGGCATAAGAAGAAATGACTACTTAACCATGATTTTCTTGTTTCCTCCTGTTTTAAGATACGTATTTTGTTTTTAAAAATATGACTTTATCATGGTTGTTCTGTTCTATTTAGACAGACAGAAGCAGCATCTGTGTTTCTCATTCTGACATATCTTTGACTTTGTGCCTCATAGGTGCACTGCTGCAACCAAACCTCAGGCTGTGGGGCACTTTTTCATCAGCATTTTTCAAAATAAATTGTTACAGTGACACTGAAGAAGCTCCTCCCAGCTAATGATAGAACTAACCTAAAAGAGACAGCTCTATGCAAGGAACTGATTAGTTATTGGTAACTCTGTAATGGCTCTTTCTGCTCTTTTCTAGACAGGAATAGCCCTGAATGTGTACAGTGAAAGTGGAAATGTGGCAGGGAAGGGAAAATCACTTGACTACAGTAGACCACCAGGCTCACTGTGGAAGTGTCCACATCTCCTGACCCTGGTGCATCTTGGGAGGTGACAATAATTCCTTTTCTCCAACTAACCCAAGCCTTTGCCTCTCTGTGAGGACTGCAAAATGAATGTTGGTGGCCTACAGTTGGACCCCATGTAAAAGCCTTACCTGGGGAGTTAACAAGTTGGATTTACAAAAATGACTCCTGGGGAAAAAATTACACATTTCTCAGATGTTCCAATCAACTGAAGCAAAACTTTAATGAAGAATTAGCTCCCGGAAATTCCAGGACTCAGGTTATCAAAGCTTTGTCAACATGACAAATTGCCTGACAAAATCTCTTTTTTGTCTAAGAACTGTTTGTGTGTATCAGTGAGTGAATGAATATCTGTAAAGGGGCAGGGGTGGATACTGAAACATCAGGAGCAGACTCTCTACCTGATGGTAATTTCAAAACTACTTCTGGCCTCTAAAGGTATTCCCGTTCTGCTTGGATTTGATGATTGCACAGATTTTGCTAGCAAGCACAGAGAAAAGTGTGAGCAACAGAGAAAATTTGGCACAGACTATCACAGACCAGTAGAGAACCAAATGCAATTTCCCACGGTCTACGTAGTCCAGAGAGGTACAGAGAAACAAGAAGGCAAGCACATCCTTGTCAAAGCTAGTGCAGAGCTCTCCCAGACAGGACCTACATCATCCTCCACAGCTGATTTTAGTCATGAGCAGTCATTCTCACAAATGACAGTAATAAGCTTAAAACTGAAAAACAATAGTTAAGATAAATGGATATAGAAATGCTACAGCTTCAAAGGCCAAGTGAAGAGTGCCCTATCAATCATTCTCAAAATACAGAGCACTTGCTGACCACCTTTTTTTCATCTTATCTACTTTTTCTTTCTTTTTCTCCTATTTTCTTATACGTGCATCTTATTTTCTCATACTTACAATTACTGAGATCTGTTTTTATGTATAAGTATTCAACGGAAACACGACTGGATAACTATATACCCATCATGGTGGTCTAATATAATTCACATACTAATATATTTCCTGCAACAGAATTTATTTACATTTTTCTTTCCGTTTTCATTTAAGCAACAGAAGAAACCAGTATTAGCCTTGCAGGCTGACATTAACTTAATCAGAATGTTATTAAGGAATCTCTCACTTAATATCTATTGTAATCCTGACATCATGAGCAAGACAGATTCTTTCTGCCCTTTCATTACAGTCATAACCCATCCACACAATACAAATCTTCCTTTTTTTCTGCATTTAGCTGCTTCTTGTAGCACAGTCCAGTACCCTAAAGAGGGAGTCTGTGGATTTCCCTTTCCTCTTCCACAACACGGGGACTATGTGTTGTCCTAATGATATTCTCATAATGGACTGTGGCTATGTTGCAACCCATGATTCCCTCTTCCTTTTCTGCTGTTTGCCTGTATTTACTAGTTTTAACTCAACCCCTGCAGAGATTTGGTGGGCTTCCTGCATTCCACCTGCTTCATGCCTGAACCTCTGGTTTTAAGCAGGCTGGATTTTTCATTTTGCTGGAGGCTCTCAGTTTATGCCCTTTACATCTACACATAATCTACTTATTTCTTGCACTAATTGCCACACATCTTTTTCTGCTTTCTCAGAGCCAGTTGTCTGGCTAGAGGCCTTTGAAAGACACTTCAAATGACTCTGAAGTTATTTCTAAAGTTTAGGTTGTTCACTGAAATTTAACCAGAACACCAGACATGATATATTGGAAGATTTCTGAATATTACAATTATCATTAAAAATCAGGTGGGCTAAACTCAGTAATATGCATTTTAGCGTCAGTCATATCAGACTGATTACTTATAATCTAATCCCTTCCAGAAGTAAGGTAGTGTTATCTCTGCTGCTGAAACATCAGGAGGCTTCAGCTCATAAATAATGGAATCATTTGTGACCAGTATGGAGCAGAGTACTAATAAATACTGCTTTGAAATCTGTACTCTCTACACATAGTGTTTACTGCACATTTTCATGTGAAAGATTTTCTCTACATTTTATTTTCCATTAAAATTGGTAGTGTGGTAGATGGTGGATGCACCTGAACACATGGTCTGATTCCTTGAAAAGCTGCTGAAATACCAAATGAAAGTTATACTAAGCAGCATATTTTTGGATCTTAGTGCAAGGACTCATTCTGAGAATACACCATAACCTGAGAGAGACACCAAATGAAAACTACAAAGGCTTACTGGTAGCTTCCATCTTTGTAGAGTCCTGTGGGATGCCTGGCAGTTTTAAAATGTCTTCTAGTAAGAAGGCCATTGAATAGATTGTGTAGAATTTTTTATTTATCCTGTTTAATTTTTAGGGACACTTTTACTGTATGGAATAAGTTTACTCATCTTTGCCTTTCTTCCTCTTGGCTGGGAAGATAGTGGTAAGGAAATGAGGAAGAAGGCAATGTCCTTTACAGGGTTTAGACCTTTATAGGGTTCATGGAGTGCACTGAAGAAGGAGGGACTAAGGAGCAGTAACTGTAACCTAAAGCTCTTTCCAAGGAAAGAGCAAAACAATTATTGCTGTTGTGATAGCAGCTGCCATGACCAGGTATGACTAGTTGGGCGTGGCTCTACAGAGTCCATACACAGTAGAATAGAAATATATCCTCAAGAAATTTGCAGTTGTGAGACAAAGAAACATACAGAAAATCATGTAGAGACTGTGAATCAAGCAAGCTTTAATAATTTCGGTCACATTTCATCCTTGTCTGTCCATCACCAAAAGATATATTTCATTAATAAGTGGTCTTAAAGAGGATGACACTTGTGTTAGCTATATCTGCCAGGTATGAAATGCACGAGTGAGTGTTAGAGGATTCTTGAAGTTCAGAGTTCTTGAATATCTGATGAGGTAAGGTAAGGATGTGGGAGGATGAAGAAGTTTCTGAGATAATGACTTTCTCTTGTTCAATGACTGTCACTTTTATGGAGGATACTGGGGAAGGAGAAATACTCTCAGGGTATTTGGGTGAAACTTCAGCAGGAGAGGAGTCCCTTTCATTACAAGAACTACCACTTGTGAAGACTGTGCTGTTCCAGAAAATGCCCTTTCACAGAAATCTTTCTTGCTTTACTGATACAAGAAGTGTCTGTCCCACCTCTGCTAGCTGTATAACCAAAGACTAATTGGAAACTGAATTCGTTAAAATACTTCTCAGACAGAAAAGTGGAGAACAGTCCATTACTAGCAGGTATTACAGCTCTGCAAAAGGCACAGTGTTTGAATTCCAGGTAATCCTTTGCAGTTACATTAGAATAACTCTCGAGAATAATAACAGTGAAAGAAGGCAGAACAGACTAGACAATCATAATTATTCGTGACAAGAGACAAATATTTATGATAAGGGTGGTAGGGAAAGCTAGCTATTTTTGAAGAGAAATGTAAGAAACAGAATTGGAATTTAAAAAAATTTGATGGTTATGGGAAGGAAATATATGGTAGCAGTATTGCGTGTAAAAGCCTCTATCTCCAGCAGGCAAGGAAGATTACTAAAGGGAAAAGTGTACAACCCTTTGGACTGTGAAGCCTGGGAAGGAGAGAAGGTACATTTTACATGTAGTTAGCATAAAATATTGAGAGTGCTTTTTAAGTCTTTAAAGAATCAGTTTTATTGTTTTTCCTATACAGAATTGTTTCAATTGTCCTCAGGCTTCTGAATAATTTATAACTATAAAGAGATACACAATCTTGAATCTCTACTTATCTTACGTACTGGCAAGGGTTTGAATTGCAAAGACAACTGAAGACGATTGACTTTGGAGAATCAGAAAAAGTTTGAGACTGGAGAAACTCTTGTAATGCCTTTCAATACCATGCTTCTGAAATAAATTTAATCATTACTTATATACGCCAGACTTCTACCTCATGATATTTTTAACTTACAACTCCAAGCAGTTTGGTTTTAAAAGTGAAATTTTAAGAAAAATATATAATTTAAACATTCTTAATAATATTTTCTACTTAAATCAAAATTGGTGCATAGATTCTGACAAAGTCACTTTTTCCCAGCATTAGTCATTAAGGGAAAATATCCTAACATTAATGCAACGCAAATTATTTCCTTTAGCTACACATTAGAGATTCTCTCTCAAGACACCTATTTCTGTTATCATCTTATGTTTTCAAGGGGGCAGCACAGACCTTTACAAGGCTTGACCTTCATTAATGAATGACTAATGATTCTTTTTATTTATTCCGTCTCCAATATTTGCTTAGAGCAAAATAAATATTCTCTAGATCAATGTTTTAAGTAGACAGAACTGAGTAGCACAGATGCATAAGTGAGGATGAAATCTATTGAAAAAAACCTGTCTTTTTATTGTCTTTCTGCTGTTTAAGTTTAAACACAAAATTTAACAATTTTTTAAAAGCTTTCTTTCCTATCTATTAGAAAACACTCAACTGGTAAAACCCAACTTCTCCTTTTAAAACAGATTTATGGCTTACTACCACAAGGACAATGATGCAGGATGTGGGTTTTCATCTCTGCATAAGATAATGTTTGTTTTTTTAATTTACTGTTATTCCATACAGCCTGTAAAATCTACAGCTATAGTAATCTGATCCTACTCATGCCTATAATATACATAGGCTACATGTGGATGCCCTAATCAAACATTTTCCCTTTAAAAAAGCTACTTTTAAGAGTAGACTGCTGGCTTTAAAATAATTTATCCTTCTATATCCTTCATAAAATAAAAAAATATTATTTTATATATGGAATTTACTAGGGAATAAAACTGATTATATTTATCATGTTGGCTTTTCATTCTTTAGACTTTCTAGTCCCACATTTCCTCTAGTTTAGACTTTAAAAAAATTTATAAAAAATAGTTTTACTTTTGCTCAGATTTTAATACTTTTTTCTTTTAACCTAGTTGCACGTATTTCTGTGCTGCAAAATATGAACTACAGAAAGAGCTGTTAATAATTTTTGGATTATTGTCTGTGTTTGGTTTCCTAATTAATTTTAAAACAACCCCAGAATTTTAATTCAAATATAGTATCATGTTGTATTTTCATAAGCAAGAGAAATTCATCTACACAGGTTTGCCTATATGATAGATAATGCATTTGGTGGTAGGTAAATTAGTGATCATAAACAAATAAACTAATCATTACTAACTGTGAAGAAGCTGTTACATACTGAATAGACAAACATGATATTAGAAGCTTTAATAAGGATTCTGTATTGTTCTTTTTATAACAAATGTGGTACCACAGTTCAAGGAATTGCAAAACATCTGTGCCACAGCAAGTGATGACAGGTACTGTGAGCCTTTTGAAAAGCAAAGAAAACCCCGCTGTCTTAAACTTCAGCAATGATTTACCTTCCATTTACCATGTACTGAATACATGTCTCAGGAAATGCTGCTGGGGTCAAGTACTGAGGCTCAGCTCATCTACAAGTCAGTCACACTTGAGACCCCAATTAAGTGACTTCGAAGTAACCAGCAATTATACATGTACCAGCTTCCCTCTTCAGACATCTCTAACTACTGAAGTCCTTATTTTCATCCGTGGGTGCTTGTAAATTGCTACTGGCAGTTCAACACTTTTTATCTCCTCATCCATTAGGTTAATTCAGTACGAATCATCCTGAATTTAGGACACAAAACCTCATGAATTACGTTTCATGCCTTGGGATACTATGACATCTCAGAGGAGATGGTCCACACCCACACTTGTTAACAGATTGCTACAAAGCAAAACCGGAGATAGAGGCAAGGATGCTGCAGAGTGGTGGGCGATGGATCAGGCAGTGACACCATCTTGCCATAATAAAGATGGTAAACGACAACCAAAGTTCAACAGAGGGGATGTTCAAGCTCGAAGAGATACTGACTTCTCTTGGTACAGTCTCCTCTTTTGATCTACTTCAGGCTGGAACTCTTATCTCCTAATTACATAAAAATGGAGTTGAGAAAAAGAATGTGTGCAAAGACTCACTGAATGAGGTGAGGGTGGGGCTTTGTTAGTTTGGTATGTGCAGTGAGGACACAGCAGCTCACTTTTCCTACAGAAAAATCTAGTTTCCAGTGCAAAGCAAAAAGAGAAGAATTTCAAAACAAAAGTTATTTACTCTTAAAATTATTAATTTGGAATAATTTTCATTGATACTTGCCTGTAACATAAAGTCAGACAAAAGTAAAAATAAGATATCCGTCAATCCTAACATTAACCATACAGTACTTTTTCAATGTATTGTACAGACAAGGTTGAGTCAACAACCATACTGTGCAGGTTGTATTAAAATCAGTGCATTTTTTCATAACAAAACAATGTTTCAAACGCAGAAACAATTTTGTTTTTCCATGCCATTAAGAGGAACAACTAAAAAATGTCTGAAAGTCTTCTGACATGACAGTATTAAAAGACTGAAAATACACCAAAGAAAATACAATTTCCCTAAATTAAAATTATCTTTAAATTTTGCTGAGCTGCAGAAGCATGACCATCAAAAATTATTTGCTGTGCATTTCTCAGTATCAATAATCATGTGTACTTCTGCTGAAAAACAAGAACCATCATCCAGTGTGCTTGTTACTCATATTGATGAGTACAAAGGAGATGGAGCAAGAACAATGGATAAACAAAATTAACTTAACAACTAATTAAAGAGTTGATATGAGTAATACCCTTTTTTCTTTTATCACAGTTAAATGTCTGCCTTGCTGTCAAGCTTCTGTAACTGGATACCAGATAGTCAATTAAGTAGCAGAATGATTCGTATATAGCTTTAAATAATATCAAAATAATGATGTCCTTGTCCTTGTCATGGTGAATCATTAACACATCTCAATTAATGCAGCTACATTTCAGTGAATTTAGCAGTCAAAAATGCAAACACATTAGAAGACCTGGGCTATAAATTTCTATGATACACCATACCTTTTGCATTTCCTCTTATAAAATTCTTGTTGTTAAATGGCTCAATGTAAAATGTTTCTGAAAGCTACATTTTAAATATTTTTGGAATTTGGCATTCATTCACCTGCTATGTAGAGGTATCATGAAAGAAGACATTCACACCCTCCAAGTTCAGGTACGTCATCCCAGATGTCTAAAAAAATAGTCTAAAATCCAACAAGTGGTCAGTTTGCCAAAGTCCAGGCAAAGCCACCTTGATGGGAAGATGCAGGTAGCTGCAAAACACTTCCACTCTGGTGTGATATGATTTATATTACACAGGTGTCTCTTGATCTATATCGACATTTTCAGGAATCTACTGTGACCAAATGAGTGATGTTTCATTAACACTTTGAGCCAAAACACCTTCTCCTGCCTTTTCTCCCTGGCTATAATTCCCACTCTCACCATGTATTAGCATGAGGGTTTGTTGCACTCATATCACCATTGGCACAGAGATTCATTCAGCTTAAATTGGTTCTCTTTCCTTTAAATCACTTTTCAGCCCTGTAAGGAAGAGTGCTGAAGCTGGATGGAATAAAAGGAGTGTGACAGGAGGCAGGTGTCAGAGTAGCACAGATTTACACCTCTTTAAAGCAATCATGAAACATCACACCATTAATGGCTAACATAGCTGCCAGATGGAATTGTGTGTCCTCTCAAGAGGCTCTGCTGACTAATTCAGGAGCCTATTTGAGCCAGAGGTCTCGGCTGGAAAAAAAACTGAACATTCTCCATAATATATAAATAGCAGGAACATAAAGGTATTGACAGCAACAGAAGTTAGGCATCTTAATGGGTTTTGTGCATCTTACTCTAAAAGGGGTTTTATGTTGGGTTTTTTTGGTAATTTTCTCTTCTATGCTGACTGTGTCAAAATCATTTTAAACAGAAAACAACAAAATCAAGGGGTTTGCATGTCCAGAAACTGCAGGAAACAGTAGCAAATTTCTCCTCCTCTCCAGGCCCCTTTCTGCTGTACAAGTAGGAGCCTGTGTAGTCACCTCCCTCTTGAACTGCTGGCTCAGACTGCCCTGGAAACCAAACTCCATTTTTTACCTCCATTTTCCTCTTTACCTCAAGGAGAGACTGATATAAGGAACTCCCAAACAAAACAACTCTGAAAAAAGATGAAAGTGTTCATAAAACTAAAACCCAGTCACTGAATTGTAATGGGTATCAACACTCTTAGAAAATTCTTTCAAATACACTGAGTTATGCCTTGTACATGTCCCTCCAGTAATTACTACAATAGCATTTTAGTCCTCATTTTAGTTTTTGATTTAAATTAGGTTGAACTATTATTGTTGGTAACACATTTGCATGTGCGTCCACAATAGTAAGTAAATTATTCTGAACTTTTCAAAAAAAACCTAAAGATCATTCATTCCCTAACGGCAGTTCCAAAATATTTTGCCTTGGATTTTGCCCTTCTAAATGTAACTTCTGCTGGTTTTTTTTTTTTGTAAAGAAGAATAATGTCACTGATTCAAGTATCACATGATGGAAAGCATTTGCATTTATAAGCTTTTTTAAGTGCCTGACCTTTGCAAAGCATTGGGAGACTGTAAATGGCACTTTGGATACTGTAGCTATGATAAGATATCAATTGTGAGATTAACTGCCACTTGACAAAGGTAAAAAAAAATATTGGTTGCTGTATTTTTAAGTCGTCTTGCTCTATATGAGCATTGAATATCTTTATTAAAAGTTGAAAAGGTCTTCCAAACAGAAATCCTCTAATTTTGACTTAAGTGGGATAAATTCTCTGTTTAATAAAAACTAGTGGGAGATTAAAACCACACGCAAAAACCCCACAAAAATTCTCTACTATAAACCTATATGTATCTTTGTATCAACCACTGAATATGTTATAAAATCAGCACCAAGAAGCTAGTCCTCCTTTGATTTTTAAAGAGGAGAAATGTACCATGCGTGCTCTTAGATGTCTCATGAAAAATCTGACTGTGAATGAATTAGTAAAAATTACAAACACTTATTTCTTCAAATTAACTGCTTTGAAAGCTGTGAAAGAAACAAAACTTATGACCCTACAGCCTCACATCTCCAATCTATCCATTACATTAGTGTACAGAGAAGTAATTTTGCAATGCTTGTTATAATTTTTTCTAAATATGCCTAATGTGGTTAACTGAAGTATGTGCTTCATTTATTTCTGTAGTGAACATGAATAGTCACTTGATATGTTTTATTTAATGGTAAATGTAACATTTTTCTAATATTTCTTTTCCAATATTTTGAGTTGTTGTACACTAGCTTTTGGAATGACATCAGTATATTGGAAATACAGCACATAACTGTGCGAAGGATACTTAAAGCAGCTGAAATGACTGATTCATAAGAAGGTGACACTTGCTGCAGAGCTCCAGGTAGATGCTCAAAGCCTCACAAACAACTGCATCCTGTAAATTTAAATTTTGGGTTTACTGAACTCCATGCCTTCTTTCTCCTTTAACTTCCTAGCTCCATGGTTCTCAAGAGTTACCTCTGAGCAGTGAAACAAGTGTTTAACACCTGGGGTTTTACACCTTTGGTCTTTTATTTGTGTATACTTTGAGATTGTCATGAAAACTAAGCGCTCAATAAACCTCTCTTTTCAGGTGATATTTTACTTTCTTGTGTGGAAAAGAACAAAAGTAGTCCATTGTCAGAATTTTACCAGAGGCAAAAGAATAAAAAATTAAAAGATGACAGATTGTGGAAAATGCTGCTGTGTTATCTTCTGTTTATAAGTCTTTAGAGCATTCTAAGACAGATGCAGGACACCAGTTATGGCTGGCATGTGAATGTTGAACACATTGCTGGTCACTTTTTATCAATATGAAATTTAGACTAATAACCATGTGTATCCTAATATTTTCAAGCCTATCCCAAAACAAAGGAGTGCACTGACCTATAGTTCATCATCATGCATTCATCACTAACAAAATGCTATATAAAGGTTTATAATACATGCTATATGTAAACTGTTGTTGGAATTATTTTCGTATTTTGACATCAATTATGCTATCTAGCACCAAATTGAATTTCTGTGAGTATTTTTTTTATTTTCAAGTTCCTCAGATATTAAATATGTAAAATTAAATAGATAAAAATTGGATACTTATGACAAATATGTTTTGATTATATATTGAGATGATATATCCTATGTATTCACCCATAATATCCTGTGAAAACACACAAGAATAGCACTTCAGAATGCAGTCTGGAGTCTCAGTTTTACACATCTCTTAACAAATATAAAAGAGATTTTGTTCAGCTGATTGCTTCAAAATATTCTTACTATTATGTCCTAAACTATAAGAGTTTATTACAAGCATTTAAGCCCTCCAGACCCTTAGTGTTCCTTCAAACAACTTTCCATTTCCTAGTGACATGACAAGCTGTCAAACCCCGGATAATTATTGCAATTAATAATGCATGCAGTTTCAGATGCATTTTTCAGAATGAAACCTGTGTGCAGTACTAAATCTTAATACAAATCCATAGTATGTCTAAGACAAGAATACTGTTCAATGCAGCTTCATGTAAAACTCCTTCTTTGAACTGCATGAGCACATGCCAGCTTTACCAATAAGGCTGGAAAGCATTTATTCTAGAACTGGAAAGCAGACTAATTCCTGTAAAAACTATAAATTCCTGAGAAAATATGTAAATTCCTGAGTAAAGACTGTACCACTGTTTGTTATTTCACCAATACATTATTCTTGAGATCAGTTTTATGTATGAATAACTTTGCTGCTCACAAGAGATCTGTATCCCTATAGCAAGATATTCTGGAGGAGTTAGTTAATTTAAATATAGTTATTAATGATGGTACACAATATTAAATTTTGAGTTTTTCTTTGCTGTTTAACATTTTAATGTNACATTTTAATGTTTTTGTATAGCACCATTGTATGATGGTTTGGGGTTTTTTTAATGCAAAGAAACACTCATATGTTTTTCAGCGTCATATATGATGGAGTCCCTACATCTAATTCAGAAACACAAAGCACAGCTTGAAGCAAAAACCTGGCAAAAAATGATCACAGAACAAAATGACTCCTGATGTTTCAAATTTATAAAATTACAGTCTTTTTATGACTAAAATTTCACATGAAATAATGTATGATATATGCCTAAATTGTATTTCTTGGTATGTGGTATTCTGTACTTATGAATATCTTGGTTACAATAAGTTATATCCTGCTGTTTTCCACAGAGTATTCCTACAAAAGTTTTGCTGTATCTGATTATATTTCACTCCACTAGTAAGGAATATATGATTTTTGATTGTTTAACTCTTAAATAGGGACCCAATCATCTGTATTATCCAATTGATATGGAAAGTCTTCTCAGGTTCCATAGCCTACTCTCATCTTATCAAAATAAACTGGTTGTATTGCACAGACAATCTGAAAGAGAATATTCTCGTATATCTAATCTGTACATAAAGAAGCAAATGTACATTGTTGCAGAGCTACTGAACAGCCACTGTTGATTCCATGAAATGCTGTTTAGATGTTTAAAAGATAAGTATTGTATTTAGTACTCTTTAGCACAGACATTTCTCAACAGATTATAACCCAGCATGAATAAAAAAGTTTTAAGATTCCATCATTAAATCAGATAAATATCTCCCAGAGGAAGCATTGATAAAGTGGGATAAAATTTGAAAAAATGCATTGTCAACTTTTGTCCATAGGTAAATAAATATATTGTGTATATATATATAGGGAGAGATTAGTTATACATGTATATATACTTATTCTCAGACACACACAAGTGCACAAAGAGAGAAAAAGAGGCCTTTAAAATACATATGTTATGTTTAATATCTTAACCATGACCTTTCAGGATTTGATTAAGTTAGGATAAAGAGTGGAAGGAAGATCAGTTGACGTTGTCACTGAGCTGTAACTGCAAACTTTTCCTTAGTGCAGTTGAATGTTTCTGACTCACTTATTGACTCTTTAGTAAACTACACTAGGGCCTTCATGGACAGCCTCAGCTACGGAATAGCTGGATCAATGCAATCTGAAAGTTGCAAGTTTAAAGAAGGGAGTGTAGGGTACCTTGCAAACACTTCTTTTTTAATTTTTTGGATAGCCAGATTTTAGACTATCCCTTAGTAAAAACCTCCCTTATCACCCTCTTCACTAGATTTTCTTTTTCCTAAGTCAGGACCTTTGTTGGGAGCACACTTCACTGCATACTTCTCCATTTAGTACTTGAAAGCTGAGCTGAAAATTTCAAGAAAAAATTGAAAGTGATTTTCTCCCTTTAAAGTAGAATGTGTGAAAGAGCCTGTATGCAATTTTGGTCAGGTTGTATATGGTTTGGCTGAAAAAAACGTACATACATGCTAAAGTAGGTATTTTGATATTCTGAACTTCCTAATAGCACTGCTTCAGAGAAATAAAGGAAACTTTTTATTTATCTTTTCTTCCCTTCCGACCAAATGATCCTGCTTGTGCACGCATATAAAAACCAGAAGATAATACTTATATTTACTAAATTTATTTAAATTGGCTAAAACCCCGTCATTGTTATTATTGTTGTTTCTGACAACTAATGGGCTCTCCATTTTCCCATGTGTCTCTCCCATAACAGTCCTCAGAGTCTGCAACAACAGGGTTGTTGAACTGGTTGGCACATCTAGCTATTATCATTGACAAAAAGACAGCAGAATTGAAAGCAATATGCTAACTTCTGCTCCAATCAGATAATAGTGCCCTGTATATGATTTTCCTGAATGCTTGGTTTATATTTTCATGTTTATCTTGGTAGGAAAAATGGTCAAAGACACTATTAGGTTTGTTTGTTTGTTTTTGTTTGTTTACTTGAGGTTTTGTTGTGGTTTTGTTTGTTGTTTTCTTTCATATACTGATAGCACAGATTCTTTATCCATTTACACTAGATTTCAAATATTTCAGTTTTTATGAACTAGTCTGCAGTTAAGTCATTAACTATGTGAGTTTTCCTAATGTTTCATTAGGTGAATATAGCCCAGGAATTAATATATATAATATTAAACCAAAACATTTCAGAATAGTGAAGTTATAAATTTCTTAATGAAAAAAATTCTCTTAAAACATTAGTTTGTTTAAATCTAACTTTTTGCAATAAATAGTTCAAACAGAAAAGACTTTTTAATTTTTAATTTTTTTTCAAAGCACCCCAAGTTGTTTTTTGAAAGGACAATCCCAGCTCTTAGAAAAATAGAAAAAATTTAGATGGTACTGGTGAAGTAAATTTTGAATTTAAAGTTTTGATTATTCCCATGTGAAACTGATGCCCATATTATGTTAATCTAATCATAGCATATATCAAAGAGCAAGTGTCCAATTGAATCACATGATCAAAAAAAGGTTCAATTTTGTTTAAAGACAGTTGGTGTAATCAAATAAAGTTAAAATTTTTCATATAATAAAAAAAAATGTTCCCGTTGCAGAACGAATAGAGAATTTACATGAAATCTGTAGAAATACAACTTAAAATTCTCAATATTCTTCCAATTCATTTTCCATCCTGAAAGGAGTCACTGATTGCTAGTTATTTTATATCACTTTAGTTAATTTAGTTATACATCTACTGATTAATCTAGTTAAGGAGGCTTTTATCATTAACAAGGTCAATTTGTGTGGAAGATTTTTTATGACAACACAGTGCTATAAATGAACCAGCATTGTCCTGTCCCTGATGGGGAGCTTCTTTCTATTACTACTTCAGAGATAATATATTAAAAATAGTTCAATGAAATCTTTTCTTGAATCTATGCAGGGAAGGGTGAGAGAAAAGAAATCCCCAAATCACTATGAAATAGTTAATTTAATTTTATCAAAATAACTCCTTAGATAAAAACAGGACAGGTATTCAGTCTGCATTTGTTCACGAGTAACTTTTTGGGTTGGATACAATTCAGGAAAATGCACTTTATTCAGATTACAGGGAAAGTGTCTTGGTTCCTGTACAAACTTAGCTTTTAGGTCCATTCATATAGTGCTGGAAATACTTTATTCCCTTTATTTTTTTTTGTTGTTGTTCATCTTCTCTAACATCAAGCCTACCTAGCTAAAAATAATTCAACAATAGCTTTATTTTTCTGTGTGAATTTTGGCATGTCAAATTACAGCCTTGTGTGGAACCAGGAGACACATTAAAAAAGTGGGGAGGACAGAGGCTAACTAGCTTGTGAGGTGTTTAAAATAATTATTTCATGTTTTGTAATGTTTTAATCCAGATCCATTACTATCTGTTGTGGAATCACATCTGTCTTCTTTAGTAACATGACATGAACCAATTGGTTACTAAAATCAGAGTTTCTTGAGTCAGGCTAATAGCATTCTTTGCTTCCTTGATGGGGGCAGTTATTGGGCAGCATTGGTGGGAAAAACACTGTAACCTGAAAGGTGAAACTGAAAGACTCAGAACTTACCAATAAAAAAATCCCAGAATATAATTTTTAAAATAAACTTATGCAACATGGATATTATACATTTCTATCATAAATACATAACATCTGCATGACTCTAGAATTAAAAATAAAGTTACCCAAAGTTTTAGGATTTCTGATATATAAGAAACAATGTTAATTAATTCTTTCCTGAACAGGTCTGTGTTTGTGTTTTCAGGTTTGTGATTTTGTTGTTATTACGAATGGGTTTTATGTTAGCAGGGATTTGTACATGTGATTTGGTTAGCATGTTGAAGGTAAGAAAAAGAATTTTGTGGAATGCAGTTCCTTGGATCATCATGTTCTTATTCCCAAGCCTTGCCTCCCTTGGCCTCCTGTTCATTGCCAGCTTTTCTCCGCTCCCTGGCCCATGCTGTCCCCAGACCACAGAGCGGCTCAGAGCTGAAAACACTCTCCATCTTCTTACAGCTCCCAGCTTTGCAGTGCATGATCTTTTAAAGACTGCATTTACCATAATATTTTATCTGGAGATGTTGTTTCCAGAAAAGTAGCTTATAGTGGGGTCACATATCTACCTAAAAGCCTTTTTAACAGGAGAAAAGCTTAAAAGTAATTAGCACTTTTTACCCTTGCAACAGGATTTAGTAATTGATTGCAAAATTGGAAGTGAAGTAACAAAAAAACCCATAAAGTCAAGAAACTAATCTTTCTTTCCTCATCTAGGTTTTCTGTGCTTCATTCCTTGGTGTCGCTGCTGTACCCAGGGACGGCAAGAAACGAGATAGGCCGATTCAGGAAGAAATTGAATTATTTATTAATTTACAGACTGGTTTATGTATCTTAGTTCTCTTGAATGGCATAAGGTTATTGGTCCTTGACCATTCACCTCTTAGAAAGATTGGTTAAACTCTACAACACCCATTTCAAAATATTTCTCCAGTCAGTATCACAACAAACTGCATAACAACTTTGCACCTGCAAGATAAAGGGTCTAGTTTACAAAAACCCCTGACTGTTTTTGGCCAGCATCCATGTGAAAGCAAGGACTTTCACATGGACGCTGGCAGAAAGATGGAAAATCTCTCTGCGACCAAGCTTTCAGCATCTACACCTTGGCTCTGCCATGCTGTTTTTCATGAAAAACCTTTGAGAAATTAACTTCTCCTTCAATTTTATCCTGTGCTTCTATCTCATGCATTTCTGGTTACTATTCAGTGTAATAAAAAGATATTTCTGATGAGTTCTCCAGATACCTGTGACTCTCTAAAGTTGCTGATTGCAGTGCAGCCATGCTTAACATGTTCCCAAATAACAGTTGAATAGCAGGACACCTTTTCCTCAAAGAACTGTGGATAACTTAAGCATGATGGGAGCCTGTGGGTTCCTAGGATTGAGGTGTGCAGATTCTCCAGCTCTGGTTTCTTACCTTCTGCCTTAGCAAGTCAGACTGTAGCTGACTTATGCCATATCAGTCACTCCTTAGAGAAACTCCTTCCTGCAGTCACATCTCAGTCTGATGCTGTTTTATGGAAGCCAAGCAAGACAATAACACAACAGGTCTGTGGTCCCATGACATTAATTTTAGTTGCTGGTGTATAGAAGAAGGCACTATTTCTCATATCTCTGTCACCCAGCAGTGCTGGAGCCAGATGAATAAGATGTGTCTTAGACTTGTCTTGGGAGTTGGTTTAGATACTGCAAGGAGGTGTTCTATTTAAGAATTGAACTCCAGTAGCTCTTTCAACAGAAAATGCACTGGTATTTCTGAGGTCTTCCTCAGAAGTATGCCCAGCACTGCTCCACAGGGGGCTGCCAGAAGTGGAAGATTTGGAGGTCAACTGTGACTATTGACTTTTCAGTACACCATGTGCACCTGGAGCTACACATACCCCCGTAAGATAGGTATGTACCTCCCAGAACATTCCCTGACACATGTAACCTGCTTCATTTCCAACTCGAGCTGGAGGACTTCAAGGTGAGGAGGACAGAAATATGGGAGGAGAGCAGGGCTTGCCCCACCTCCCCACCAAATGGTGACCTGATAAAGAAATCCTGGGCTGCCCCGAGCTCCTAGTTCCTTGCTCTGTCTTTTCTTTTGGAGTGGGAATAGCACCCATTCCACTTCTCCAGTGTCCACCAAAACATTTATTTACCAAGTAAGGGAGAAACACACCATCCCAAAAACATTCTGAAGGATTAACGTTTCCTGGCAGTGTCTAGACCGGTCGCAAAATGTGGTCACCCCAAGACTCAGCTGAGTAGGATTCTCCTGGCTTTGAGAATTACCCAAGTGAATCTCAGCATTATTCCAACATTAAAATATTCTCATCTTTTGCAAGGTATGAACTGACCCTCAAAAATGAACACTGGCTTTCCTCAGGGAAACATAGACCTTTCAAAGGTTATCCAGCAGGACCAAGGCATTAAATCTAAGAGCAGAACAACACAGTTTTCATGTTAGGGAACAATCAATTTTTTTCACTCGTTCCAGTTCTCACAGGTTTTTTCACAGGCTTTTAAACAACAAATTAATATGTTCTTGTAGCTTCTTGATATAAGGCTAAGTACTGTAACTTCACATTAATTTATGGTCAGACTTTCCCATCTGTGTCTGAAAGTGACATTTTCCAGTTAGCTCTTTTACATTCACCAACAGTTACTTAGTTTTCTGAAAAGTGACTTTTTCAAACCCAGCTCTTTTCAAATTATTTGATATGTTTCTTAGAACTATGAGAAAACAAAACTGAGACTAATTCTAAAATTCATGGACAGAAAACCTCTAGGTAGCCATTAATAATCGCACTCTTCTTGAAATAGTCTCACCATACAGTATATTTATTAGGACAACATCAAAGCCCAGAAAGGTTCTGCCTTTTGTTTTAGTTTTCTCTTTTTTTTTTATCAAAAATATCTCAGTAAGCAACATTAGTTGAAAAACAAATGTGCAGAGTCACTTTGTTCTCTGTTCCCTAGTCTTGTCTTCAAACAACTTAAAATCATTTAGGACTGGCATACAGGAAATGTTTTCTGAGTCAGTATATCAGAAACAATACCTTCAGAACAAGTAGCTCTAGAAGGAAACATGCTACATCTCTCCTTTTCTATATAATAGTTTCTGAAAAAACCTGTATATCAGCATATCAGAATTTTACCTGGACAGCATGAACCATTCAAAGTAATAGTTTATTAATATCAAAGAAAAGATGAGTTATTCTCTGGCCACTATTTGCCATAAGCTGGTAATCACCATAAAATGCTCTGCCAATGATTGTCAGAATTAATTTGCAAGCCTTCTGCTTTTTCTGATGTTGTGCGCAGAATGTACTGAGCTTTACTTGCAATATTTTTTTTCTGTGAGATTTCTATATATCTTTTCTACTAGATTTGTTTCCACCAGATTGGTTTCCATTTTCTCCTGCAGCCAACATGCTAGAAAATCTATCAATAGGTTACTGTTCTGACACCAAAGCGTAATTCCAGTATAAGCTACTGTTTGTTTCTTACAAGTTGACCTCATTGCCAATCCACAAAAGAGATAAATTGCTATATCCCGCAAAATCTAGTAACTCATGGACTCAGTTTTAGAGCCTTAATTACCTCTGCAGCAGTAGGGCACTAAAGTGACCAATCATACCCACCATCCACTAGACTAGAAAAAAGGAAAGAAAATGCTTTCTTCATGCATCAATTTCTCTTCGTTCATCTGTACATAAATATCCATGCATTCAGAATAATCAGATGCTCTTATGATAACACTACTGTTTGCTGGGTTATTTGACCAGCACAACCTTTGTCATTACAGAATATCTTTGCAATTCTGTAAGCAGCCACCAAACCACAGAAGTTTTCTGAGCAGAACTTAAATCACAAAATCCTAATGAATCCCACAGTAAGTATGTATAAATATAAAGAAAAGGGAAAGTTTAGAAAGAAAAGTTCAGATACTCTTGTAACTGTTGACTTTCAGCAAGACAAAACCCAGTATCAGTAACCAAAAGCTTAACATTCCATATTAATTATTAAGATTTTTTTGTAAACAACAATCTTCTAGATGATATATCATACATCTCTGCAAGGAATCAACATATTTTTAATGTCTTTTCAATTACATTATTAATGCAAATATGCCATCACATTACCATCATACATTAACACATCAAACATGTTCATACAATTTGAACAGAGATTATGTTTGCAACTTACCTAACTGGGTCTCCTGAATTGTTAGCTTACTCTCCAAGGGGTGTAAAAGCTTTGGTGGTTTATCTGTTAGTGGTGCTAGAAAAGAAAGAAATTCACATATATAGTGTTCTGATTATTATTGGGTAGACTAAGACTTGGTTTTATACCTATTGTTTCAGGAAGGCTTTGGTTTTTCTTTTGTTTCAATAATGTTCATGCCTTCAGTAGCTGTAAATGTTTTTGCTTAGACAGTAAATATAGCACCAAAATTAAAGGCCCTTGTATTAAAAAAAGTAATATCTTTATACTCCCACAAAAAACCCCAAGCAACAAAACAAAAACAACAGCAAAATCCCCAAAACTAAGCAACCAAAAAAAAAAAAAAACCACAAAAAACCCAAAAAAACCCAAAACAAAAATGCACTGACATTGCAATTTTCTATTTTTGTAAATATTATCCAGAATTTCATTGTTTTCTGTGATATTTAATTACTTTTCTATAAGGTAAAGTCATTAACAGATAAATAACATAAACTAAGTTACAGTAAAACAAGTTTGAATATTTGATGAAAATTTTATTTGAAAATATATTATCAACACTGAAGCTTTGTAAAATGGACTACTAGAAAAAGGCTAAGTTTTCAAAATCAAAGGAATGGATACAATGAAATAATGTCAAGATTCCTAATAAAATGGCTTCCCTCTTCCCCTCTGGTCTACCCTGAAAAAATATTAGTAGACTTATGCAATAGTGGAATAGAAAGCATTTTTTTGTGGTCAAAAACCTTCTGAAGGTTGTTGAAGTGTATTCAAACTATGCATGTATATAAACAATGCTATTCTACTAAATATAACATCTGTCTGCTTAACTCATAGAAGTGACATTGATTATTACTACTTTTGCTGTTAGCAAGTGTACTCTCTACTATATCTGACAGATGAGTGCATGCCATATGAAAAAAAAGAATGATTTTTTTTCCTTTAATATCGAGAGTAAATATTCAAGGGAAATTTCCATCTTTTCTAGTCACCTGCAACATTTTGATATTCTGCTTTTCAACATCAATTCATACTTCAGTTTTTAACGTGGGCTGCCACAGATTTAAAACACATTTGACATTTTGATATAGCTCTAGAATATTTGTTCCCTTCAACTTGTCAAAATCAATGCTCCTTTTCTTACTGACATACACACTTACCCATATGTGTATGGGCTTAATCTACTAAACACACTCATTTCCTGTCAGTGGAATAGCAGGAGAATCTTAGTTGTATTCTCATCACTATGTTTCGTCTGGTCTTTTAGTAAATTATCAATGTTCTTTAAAAGGTACAGCATTTAATTTCAACTTTGCAGCAATTACAGAATGGGACCATTATCAACTCTTGTTTCTGCTTTACAGAGATTATCCTTTATATGATAAAAGCATAAACCCACTTGGTATCAGGGGTGTTAAGCCATCAGACCTAGCAATGAATCAAAATTCAGGAATCGGAAAATATGTGTACTTGGTCCACAGATCTTCTCTCAGTTCATTCTTCTTACAGCTTCTAGTCTCTATGGGAAATCATTCTGCACTACAGATTTTGGAGAGAGCTGCAGTCATGAAAGACTTTTTCGTATCATCTCTGGGTTGTTTTTTCTCTTTACACCAATGTTAATTCTTCTTACCTCTTTTTGTCTGCCTTTTTTTTTTCCGTAAAGGCTAAAATGGGTGGAAAAGGATTCAAAATGTATTTTCTTCTTAAACTGTAAAATTAGTCATTCCCATTTCTTAATTTCTCTGTAAAGGCTCATAATTCATCAGTACATTGCCATTTTTTTAAACATCCACTATTAATTTAAATTTAATTTTGCAATTCTGTCATTCTCAACTCAATTGCTATTCATCAGATAATGTCTTCTGAGTCACTGTTGTTCTAAACCTGTTTTGAAACTGTGAGCAAAGTTCCTTCATTGTAAGTAAAGACATAGTAACTTGTGGAGTTAATCTGAATGCAACAAATAAGCAGATTAAAACCGAGCATTTTTTATCAGTTTAAGCAAAGATCAACATTACTTTTATAGTCCTGTATTTCAGGTGTCTAAGAGGCTTTCTACTTTTAAATGAATAGGCCCAGGATGTGTGGAGATAAATCATCCTTCAACAGAAGTATGAAGTTATTATAAACTTTATGCCCAGTTTAACTTTCCTATAATTTATGAGATTTAATACACAATTTAACAAATAAAATTATATGAAGATAACCAGTTAGACACATAACTGATTATCAGAATCACAGGAGCATGTAGGCTGGAAGGACCCTTTGGAAGCCAAGTGATCCAACCTCCTGCTGGAAGCAGGTCCAATAGAGCAGGTTGTCAGGACCTCATCCAGTCACGTTTTGAACATCTCTGTGGATGCAGATTTCAGCACTTTGGGTGCTCCAGCTGCCAACCACCCGGTGGTCCTGCACTGGACTCAGTCCAGTGCATCTGTCTTTTTGAACGGGAAAGAGCTCAAAATGTTTCAGTGTTCCAGGTTTGGCCTCACAGACACTACAGGGCTGGGAACGATCACCCTCCCAGACATGCAGGCTAAATTCTTGCCAAGAGCTGTGCAGTTGGACTTTGCCAGCTCATGCTCAACTTACTGTCCACCTGGGCAGACAGGACCATTCCTGCAAAGATTTTTCCTACTCAGTCAGTACCAGGTTCTGCTCTACTGCACAGGATTATTCTACTTCTAGACCAAGACATTGCCTTTGCCTTTGTTGGACTCCATGATTTTCTCCAGCTTTTCAAGGCTTCCTGAAGGAGCATCTCTATTCTCTACTTTGTCACCCATTCCTCCAATTTTGCTGAGAGTGCACTTTGTCTCATCCTCCAGGAGCACAAAACCCCCCTAATCAATAGTAAAACAAAGATAAAATAGAAGTTAATTGTGTCACATGCTTATTTTAAAGGGATAGTCACCAATCTTTGTACCCAGTAAGAGTTAATACTTAGTAAGATAAAACTCTAAACTGGGGAAGGGATCCCAGCATTGCATTCCTTTTGATGTCTACCAACCTCACACTGTTGTGGGTATGTCTATACTATAAGCAATCACATTTCCCAGGGCCAACTCCTTCACCTGTCCAGAAAAGTAGAAGTATCCTTGGGTACTCTGCATTCCAGGCAAGGAAAACATGATGTGCTTAAAATATCAGATTTTCCAAGCTGATCTGAAACTTTTTCTCAGTCAATCAGGGTCTTTAGTGTCTGCTATTTGATCCATTTCTTAACCTGAAAATGTATGTATGTTCTGTAATATTAATCCCTGTAGACTGATGCAGAGGTGGGAATTTCTCTAGCTGTCTCTCCACCTCTCAAGTGTACACTCTCCCCAGATAGCAACATTAATGGACAACACAGAGTTACTGCAATCCTCATTTAGTTTAGAAACTCTGGAGTAGACCTATGTGTCTCCTATAAGCTTTTTGTTATCCCTAAAATCGTGGGGAATGACTTCTTAACTAGGTCGTGTGAGAGGCTATTCAAAATCAAAATTATTTTCAGATGGATATATTGAGCAGCAGTCATCTACTAAATTAAACAGCAAAACCGTCATTTAATCCTTTCTTGCTAAACTTTTACTAAATAGCAAGAACCTAACAAAATTTATAAAACTTGCAACTACATCTGGTCTCTTAAACAACTGAAATACCTTTTAGTCTTTTTTTTATAAATAGATGCAGGAAGGCAATAATTTTCATGTCCTACAAAAATATCTACAATTTCAAAGCACTTCCTGTTCTGTACTGTATGCAAAGAACAAAAATTCTTTTGAATATGTTTAAAAATATAAAGAGAAGATCCTCTTCCCACCAGGTAGTACTTATCAACGTGGCTGTCATACAGGAGGAACAGAGTGCTCAGATTCCTATTCTTGCATGAGGGAATTCTCAAGTCTCTTGGCAAGAATCTTAGTTCTTGGATATTATTATCTACTGATGCATGGATTCACTTCTCCCTTCCTCCCTCTTGGTTTTTTCTTTCTTTTTCCTTCTCACTTTTTTTCTTTTTTAGTTTTATTTTTCGCCCCCCAACCTCCCCCCAATTAAGAGTCAAAACATTGTCCCAGACACAGTTTACCAAAATTGGTATATCCCTCTCCAAAAAAAATGGGGTTTGATAGGTCAGTGCCTTTTAGAGGAAAGCTGTTTGATCATAAATCAAGTTTACAGCTCATCTTATGTTTGACTTCTGAACCATCATTGATGAATGGTTTGAAAACAAATATGTGTCAAAGCTGAAGTAAACTGAAGTTAAAAAATAAAAAGGTGAAGTAACCAATTCTGAAGATTTATTAAAAATTAATATACAACTTCAGAGATACCAGTCAGCTGCAGACTATTGATCCTGCTCAGAGAAATGTGACTAAATTCACATTCCATGTCTATCAGATTGGATGTACATTTAGAATATATTGAACAATTTGTCTTGCGGTAATGAAAGTGAAAGCCACCACAATCAGTCACTCAGTTGGAAACCAGCCAGAAGATAATATTTTTACATCAGCCACTGACTTCCATACTCCTCTTCCTATGCTGCTGCTTTAGTTTGAGATGAACGTGGTCACATGATACGTACATAGACTTGCTCTGTGCAAAACACTCTTGTTTGGAGACAGCAGCCAACTGTTAGATTTTAACACATGTAATGAAGATATCTTAACTCAACCTGTACATCAATAAAGCACTAATCTGGATATCAAAATGGAGCTGCCTCAAAATGCATAAGCTTTATAATAGAAAAATTATAATTCCAAAGATTTAGGTTTACGTCTGTTTTACGAAGTGCTCTTGGATTTTCCCTTGAAAATAACTACAAAAGGATTTAATTTCTTAGAGGAAGACAGGGTTGCATGGAATTGCCTGCAAATCAGAAAGCTAGTTTATTGTCTGGACATTTCATTCCAGGGCAAAATTTCACAGGAATAGCTGCCTTACTTGTCCACTCTGAGTTATATATGTTTTATATTTAAATTATATTTAGAACATTTCTTCTTCAACTGTTTTATTGAAGTAAAAATTACTTTCTGAGGATGAAAATTCTTCTGATCTTTCTGAGATTTGAGATAACACAATGAGATTAAACCTCTTATGTTTATGAACTTAGGCTATTTTTAGAAAAATGACTGACATGTCCCTGGAAGATATTGTAACTATAGCACAGGATTAAATAGGGGGAAGATTTCATTGCTATGCAAAGGAAAATATTCCTACACTTTGAAATCAAAGGACATCAGAGACATGGAGTTCTTTTCATAAAGTCTGCACTGTTTCTTTGAATTCAACACACAGTTCAAAAATACTCCCTAACTCTTGGTTTGTGTTTAGAAACTTAAGAGAATTCCTCATTCCCATGTTCTTTCTTCCTATTTTTCTGAGCTTATGTGTCTTTTTCTCCTGTATTTGTCATGCCAATTTTGCCAAAGGCAGATAATTGTGAAGACAAGGTACTTCTATCAGAGGAGGGATATCTGAGGGGGATATAGAGGAAGTCTGAACAAGTTGCCGAGGGAAGCTGTGGCTGCCCCATCCCTGGAAGTGTTCAAGGTCAAGCTGGATGGGGCTCTGAGCAACCTGTTCTAGTGGAAGTTGACCCTGTCCGTGGCAGAAGGATTGAAACTAGATGTCTGAAGTCCCTTCCAACCCACACCATTCTATGATTCTGTGGCAGTGCCCAGCACTGCTGCCTGCTCCACACGCTCTCAGAGTTTTCCTGGGCCTGGCTGTGAAGTTCATGGAGGGCACTCACCCTTCCAACTACCTCATCTGAACATTTATTCAAGCATTGTCAAGCATGATTGTCTTATGCCAGCATCAGTGGAGAAGGTTTGAAACTAGAGTAAAACAATGGATTTGGGTTTTAGATTGCTGTGTTAAAGTGTCTACTTCATGAGAGGGCTCTGAAAGTAAAGCACTGTCATTGGAAAGCCATCAGTTGTGAAAAGTTGACATTGATTGCCATATTCAGGAATCATAAGTAATTATAATAATAGGAAGAAAGACTATAGCATTCCAGTTGATAATTGCAGTGACTTGAAATTCTCTGATATATACTTTTATGTTTGGTTTCTTTGTTTTAATAGAAATGTCTGTAAAAGAAAAGGCAGTAGCAGTAGTTCTACAGTAGATTGTAATAAAATTAATTATGTGCAGCCTGAAGCTGCAGTCTTGAAACATTAATCTACACAGTCACTGTCCAGTTGAATATTGATACTGAGAACTCTGAGACTCCTGAGAGCAAATGTAAGCAGAGCAAAAAACTTATGCAATGCAAGGATGCTTATTTTTTTCTTTATTTCTCCTTACATAGGTATAGACCTATGAATTCAGATATATCAGTAGAGAAATCAATGCCTTTTAAAAACTAAATATACAGCAAGGTCTTTCATAAGAAGGGAATTCTTTATACCTGCTTGAGACTTTTAACAACCTTAAATCTCAGTTCTCGGTTACATTCAGATTAGTTTTCATTCACAAGGGCATCATTTAAAGTTGCATATGCCATGAATTGCACAGCAGCCCTGTAAGAATATTCTGCTTCACTGTGTGAATGCTGAATCAAACAGTTCAAACTGAGGGCAGATACATGGAAGGATACTGAAGATATGTGTGTGAAGCCATAGGCATATGACAGTAAATGAGCTGTCTAATGTGACTTAGTTTCCGCTATGACTGACTGAAGCTCAGCTTTTATCTTCTGAAATGTTCCCATAAATCTTGCATTGCAAGACAAAAATGTCTCTCCTTTCCGTTTATGTCTTTCTCATTCTCTTCTCCTTACCACATATTAAAAAAACAAAAAACCAACAAAACAACAATTCCCCACCCCTATTGCTTTGGGCATATAAGTGAAAATGGTTTTTATTTCTCATACCTAATCATTTCTTCTGATGTTTTTCCCAAACTGGCTGTAATCTTTAATTTTTTCAATTTTTTTTTAAAAAAACCCCTTATAGTGTTTTGAATAGAATATTAGCCCTTCCTAAAAGAAAGTGCAGAAACAGCTGAACCTGTAATAAGTAAAGATGTTGCGAAAGCTTTCATGATGCATATTGAGAAGAGGCATTGCTAAAATGAAATCTAAAAGATGGGAAGAATATTTCCAAGAAGCCTTTTAAAATGTTTTGAGCCTGTGAGTCCCCTGAGATTAACAACACACTGAATACTGGAGAAGAGAAAATGCAGCCAGATGTTGGGGTTTTCATTATCTGCTCATCTCTAATTGAATCTGATGTGATACTTGTGCTATCCCTATGACTTCAGAGGAGATGTTAGTTTTCTTGAACACACAGTGACATTTCCCAGACATCATCTCAATGGAAAAATAAAAATAATCAAAATGCTGCCATGGCAGGTATAATGCAGTCTTGAAACACAAAAGAACAAAGAGTAGATGTAGTTAAACTATTGAGTGAAGTGTCAGCCTAACATCCTGATAGGCTCTTGGTCTCTTTCTGTGTGGCAGATTTAGGATTTATATATTGCTCTTATGAAGAAAAAGGAAGGAATAAAGAAAAGCTTTGATTCTAAAAGATTTTTTTAATTATAGTGACAGAATTTCCCCTCTCCCACAAAAAACCCCAAACAAACAAAAAAGAGATTCATAGTAAAAAAAGTCAAATAAAAATATTAAAGTCTCTAAAATATCCAAAATACTTTTTCTCTCTTGCATAAAGTTTCTCTGCACTATACTGCCATTTTTGTACAAAACTGATCCCTAAAGCAAGATAATGGAAATGAGATTTCCTATGTAGATCTATGAAAAGAATGTCATGCTAAAGCCTAGTCTATCTGTATGTTCTGTTAAATATTTTCCCTGCACTTGGATCTTAGACGTATCAGATCATCTGGGGAAAAAAAGGAATGGTTGCTGCTCTTGTTGCTATAAAAAGGCAGGTGATATATTATCAGTGCATTTAATGAAAATAAATGTTAGCAGAATAATTAAACGATGTATCAAGGAGCATTTCCACCAGCAGATCCTCTGATGATTCACCTTAATGATGCAGCTCACCAGCATGTCATTCAGCAGCAATGCAGTTAGAACCTGTCAGGGAATTTGCTCCTGTACCTACATGTTAGGTCATGCCTTTGTTTAGAAAAGTCTTCAGGGAACTGGTGCATTTATAACTCTTGCATAAGGCTTGTGAAACAAATAGAAACACAATATTCTTAACAACCAGGCTACCTTAAAAGATGTCATATTCATGAAGAAAACAAAGTTATATAAATAAAAATGGTTTAGGCAAACTTATAAGAAAAGACAGACTAACACATTATCATCAAGCAAGCATTTTGCAACACACTATTAAAATTTCTCTGCATATCATCATAGATTCCTTTCTTGTATTGTTACCCTAATCTGTTCTCCTTCCTTTTATCTCTAGGTTAAAACACAGGAAATATGGGGATGGAAGTATCATAAGGTTATATCTTCTGTGACTACACAAAATACACATTTTCTTAACAATTACTCTATTATTATTTCCAGATGACCCCAAGAATATCTCCTTTATACAGTCCAATTATTCAGTGATACCTACATTTTCTTGTTCTTCACCCTTGTCATTGAATTTAAGTATTTACTATTATTTCTTGTCCTCAATCTTTTCACAATCATTAAATTTTCCCCCTGAAATTTAGCAATAGTTTCCAATACTTTGCCTATTATTTGTATACCCTGTCTCAGATTTAGATTTCAAACACATGGAAGTGGAATGTGTTTTAGAACCATTTGAATCACAGAGATTGGAAAAGACCTTTAAGATCATTGAGTCCAACTGTTAACCCAGCACTGTCCAATCCACTAAACCATGTCCCCAAGTGCCACATCTACAGATCTTTTAAGTACCTCCCGTTCCAATGCCTGTTTTGTGGGCACCTTCCAGCCCCTCAAAGTCTTTCTTGTGCTGAGGGGCCTAAAACTGGACACAGGATTTGAGGTGTGGCCTCACCAGTGCCGAGCACAGGGGGACAATCCCTGCCCTGGTCCTGCTGCCACACTACTGCTGATCCAGGCCAGGTGCCATTGGCCTGCCTGGCCCTCTGGGCACAGCTGGCTCATGTTCAGCTGTCTATTGACCAGCATCTACAGGTACTTTTCCACCAGGAAGATTTTTCAGCCACAATTTAAAGTACCTCATTGAAAGTAGCATCAGTAGAACAATGATTTTAGGAAATGAATAGTACTATTAGGAAACTTGTTCCTGCCTTGCTTTTATTATTCTTTCCCTTTTTTGGAGTTAGGGCAGATAGTTCTCGGACATACACTAGCTCATGACCTTTAAAGACAAATCTAGATACTCTATTTTTTTTAAATAATTAAATCTTTCTGCTGATAATGCTGACATTTCAAAGTAAGATTTCTCAGCCTCTGAGGAGGCCTTGTAATGAGAATAGGACCTTATGCTCCCTGAGCACTTCAAGTCTTCCAGTGAGCTGACATTTAAAGGCCTTGCAATTAAAAATTTTACATATTTCATAGAGTTTTCTCTTTCAAGATTTGTATTCAACCTTTTAATTCTATTCCTCTATTTAAAAATCATCTGATTTAAATGGTGACCTGCTCTCATTCTCTCTGTTCAGGTTCTGTCTTAGACCTGTAAGATCAGAACAATTACTTTGTTCTCCAAGCATTTCAGTGATTTAGTCTTCTGAATCTGTCTTTACTCTGCTACGAATTTGGACATACGACCATTTCTTGTGACCCAAAAATTGGAAAAAATCCACTTTCATGAACAATGAGAAGACTTTTTATTTTTTTTTTTTGTACTTCACATTGAGTGCACCTGTTTTTTCTGTCCTCTCAGGCAGCTTTTTTTGATCTGCTCCATTGAGACAGGGGTTTTGCTTTTAAGATGAGAGATTTTGGACTGTAAGAAAGCAAATATCACTCCTAATCTTCAAGAAAGGCTAGAAGGAGAACCTTGGCAGCATAGGCTGGCCAGCCTTTCCTTGATCCCTAGGAAGATGATGGAACAAATATTCCTGTAAACATGACCAAGATTATTAAGGACAAGTTTGATGATTGAGAATAGTCAGTGTGGCTTTACAAAGGTAAAATTGTGCTTAACCCACCTGATAGCCTTCAATGATGAGATGACTGGCTCAGTGGACCTGCAGGCAGCAGTTGTTGCTGTTTATCTTGGCTTAAGACAGGCTTTTGCCTCACTGACAAACTGGTAAAGTATGGGCTTTGTATGTGGATAAAGAGATCTGTTGAAAACTGAGTGAACTCCTGGATTAAGAGGGCTGCAACCAGCAGCACAAAGCTTTTGGGGCAGCCTGTACCCCAAAGATTAATTCTGGTTTAACACTTCTTTAGTGACCTGGATAACAGAACACGAAACTGGGAAGAGTGGTTGATGACCAACAGGGGTGTTGCCACTCATGGGGACCTTGACAGCCTGGAGAAATGGTCTGACTCTGACAGGAACCTTATGAAGACAAACAGGTGAATCGCCAAGTCCTGTCCCAGGGCAGCAATAATCCCAAACTTCAATACAGGACTGGAGCCGAGCAGCTGTAAATCAGATTAGCATGGAAGGACCTTGAATTCATAGACCACAAGTTAGCCACAAGCCAGCAGTGTGCTCTTGCAGCAGTGGAGACCACCAGCACCCTGGGCTGCATCAAGCAGAGCATGGCCAGCAGGTTGAAGGTGATCCCTCCTCTTTGCTCAGCTGTGATGAGACACATCTGGAGTGCTGGGCCCAGCTCTGGACTCTCCAACAAGAGAGATATAGACATACCAGGATAAGGGCAGTGAAGGGCCACAGTGATGAATAAGGACTGGAGCATTTCAGACCAGGAGAGACCAAGAGAGCTGAGACTGCTCAGCCTGGAGAAGAGATCCCTCAAAAGGATCTTGTCCATGTGTAAAAAAACGTGATGGGGGAAGTCAAGACAACAGAACCATACTCTTTTCAGGGTAAGAAACAGGATAAGAGGCAATGGCACAGGAAAAAAACACAGGAAATTCCACTTAAACATAAGAAAAATACTATTCATTACACAGGTGGTCACCCACAGGAACAGGTTGACCAGAGATACCGTATTGTCTCCATCACTGGAGGTATTCAAAACCCAACTGGACATGACCGTCAGAAAACTGCCCTCACTGATCCTGTTCTGAGCAGGGGATTGAATCAAAATATTTCTAGCAGGTCTCCACTTGTTATTTAACTTTTAGCAAATATTTGCACTGTACAATCAGGTTTAGAAAGCCTGGAGAATTCTCCAGGTATCCGGAGTACTTAGTGTCTGTGCAGCATGTGGGCTGGGGGACATGCCATGCAAATTGCACTGTACAGCTCCAAAGTTTATCATACCGAGGTTGTGCCTGGTTCTATACTATGTGTACAGACCCTCCCATTATACCAGCAGACACTCTGGCACAGAGGATTTCAGGTTTGCATTATCTCTATACAAATCTTGTCTGAAGTCTCAGCTGTGCAGTTTTAGTTTCCATACCTTTTCTGGTTTGTAGTATGGTAGGAAATCAAGGTCTACCAAAGGACATGAAAACCAAAAATAAGTTACACAGTCCATGTAAGGCAAGGGAGGAGAAAATGCCTGAGAACAATAATATCTGACATATATTGTCCATTTAACGTGCCGAGGTTTAAATACAGCTCTCTCAACAAACCCAGTATGGCAGATGTTATATTAGCACATATCATACGTTACTTGGCAACAAACAGAGATTAGACATCATAAACATTTGGTCTGCAGAAATGTTACCAGAGCTGGTGATTACACGATCATATTTAATGCTTGGTGCATAAAAATATCCACCTAGTTGTGCATATACTAATTTTCTGTAAAGCAAACTCCAAACTCTTTCAATGAAGGGCCTGCTAAATATACTAGAATTTTTTTATCTATTTCAGAGTTTGTCTACAAGACACTATTCAGTGTCATACAGAGGATCCCCATTAGAAAGGACATAGAAGGACACTGTGTGGGCTAAAACATTCTACTTCAGAAGTTCAGTAATTTGTGTTGGTGAGCAAGGGAAGGGTGCACTGGTAACAAACACATGCTGTTTCTAGGGTTTGAGCTCCGTGCCACTGCACAGTACTTACTATAGCATATCACCAGGGATTCAGAAGCCTTCACCCAGTTTCCAAAAATGGTGTAGAAACCTAGGAGCCCAAGTGTCATGCCAGTTCTCAGAAACTTGTTATGGATCCCCTTTGTTTAGTTCCTATGCTTTTGTAAATCCCACTTAGTGCCATAAGCCTTGTGTAAATCTAGGAGCAGGAATCTAAATCCCCATAAAAGAAGTGACTTTCCTGTAAAGTTTTTTTTCAGAAAATGCAATTTTCTAGCAAGTTAAACTCTTTCCCAATGGATAAGAAATCTGGAATGCAGAGTCTGTGTAGAAAGTAGCTGCATAACCCGTTTTCCATCAAATACTCTTGGCTTCTGTTTATATGGCTGACTTTTCTCTGCATGTTCAAAGTACATTACATGCCTTGCTAGGGAAATGAGAAAATTAGCTGTCACCTCAAATACAAGATAACAAAAAACCCCAAACATGAATGGAACCTAAAAGTGTAGAGCTGTAACACTCTTATAAGAAATTTTCTTTTTACGAGGAACTGGAAAGAAAAAGAGAGAAAGAAAAAGATCAAATCAGAAATGTATCAATTTTTACAGATGACAAAAATTACAGAGAGAATAGGAAAATTTTGTTTTCATGAGAAAATGCTCCATCTTATATTGATTGGGAGATTGTTCCTCAGAAATATTTCATCCTTCTGTTCCACTTTGATAGTAAGCAACAAATTTTCTTTCCACAAACAGCTGTGTGTAGTAGCTATTATGTTACGTGGCTCTGGGTCTTTTAAGGAGAGAAAGAAGGCAAGTAAAAGTTATAACCCAGCAGTAATAGCCATATCCTTGCTATGAAGTGCACTGGCTGGGAACAGTCTGTCCAAAAATCTGATATCTCATTTTAACACTTTTAAATTCTCAGTAGTAAAAAAAGGCCTTATGTTACTATTAATATTTAGGCAGCAAAGATTAATACACAATGCCTCCACAGACAGGACAGCAAGCTATGATATCAGAGGAAGAAAAAAAGATCTTCTGAGTCAAATGAACAACAGATGAGACCTTCTGCTCCTACATTACATTCATAGAATCATGTTAGGGTGCAAGGCATCTCTAAGATCACCCAGTTCCAACACCGCCTCAATGCAGGCAGGGACACCTTTCACTAGACCTAATTGCTCAGAGCTCCATCCAACTTGACCTAGAACATTTCCAGGAACAGGGCATCCAGAACTTCTCTGAGCAACCTGTTCCAGTGTCTCACCACCCTCACAGTAAACAATTTCTTCCTTGTATCTGATATAAATCTCCCCTCTTTCAGTTGAAAGACATTCTTTCTTGTTCTGTCACTACGAGCTCTTGTAAAAAGTCCCTCTCCAGCTTTTTCCTAGGCCCCCTTTAGGTACTGGAAGGCTGCCATAAGGTCTCCTTGGAGCCTTCTCTTCTCCAGGCTGAACAATCCCAGTTGTCTTAGCCTTTCCTCATAGGAGAGGTTCTCCGTCTTGGAGGCCTCCTCTGGCCTCGCCCCAACAGGTCAGAGACCTTCCTGTGCTGAGGACCCCAGACCTGGATGCAGAACTCCAGGTAAAATTTCATGAGAGTGGAGAAGAGGGGGACAATCACCTCCCTTCACCTACTGGTCATGCCTTTTTTGAGGCAGCCCAGACATAGCTGACTTTCTGGGCTGCAAGGGTACACTGCTGGGTCATGTTGACCTTCTTGTCAACCAACACCCTTAAATCCTTCTCCCAGGCCTACTCTCAATCCATTCTCTGCCCCTCCTGTATTTGTGCTTGCGATTGCCCTGACCCAGGAGATGGACTTTGCACTTGACCTTGTTGAACTTCATGAGTTTCTCATGGGTCCACCTCTCAAACTTGTCAAGATTCCTCCAGCATTTTGACCACACAACACAGCTTGGTGTCATCAGAAAACTTCTGAGGGTGCACTCAATCCCACTGTCCATGTCACCAGGCACTGAGGTGAGACTGACCAGTTGGTAGCTCCCTGGGTGTTCCTTTTTTACCTTTTTAAAAATGGGGGTTATATTTCCCTTTTTCCTGTCAATGGGAAATTCACTGAACTGCCATGACTTCTCAAATATGATCGATAGTGACTTAACCACTTCATCTTTCAGTTCCCTCAGGACCAAAGGATGCATCTCCTAATCAGGTCCCACAGACCTGTGCAATTTGAGCTTCTTTAGACGTTCTCTAACCAGATATTCTGCAGCAGGCAGTTCTTCATGCTCCCAGCCCCTGCCTCTGTCTTCTCTGACTTGTGCAGTGTGGCTGGACAACTTGCCAGTGAAGATTGAGTCAAAAGAGATGTTGAGTATATGAGCCTTTTCCATACCCCAGGTAACCAGGTAGTCTGTTTCCTTCCAGAGAGAGCCCACATTCCAAGAAAAAGTAAAATAAACCCAGGAGAAAACAGTACAGCAAATAAAACCAAAAGGATTTAACCTCCTCACTTTCTCTTATACTTCAAATGGAAACAGTTATTCACTTAGGTAGTGGTTTTATGGATGCTTTATTTTCATAATAATTATATCAGTATCTTCCACAAGGTTTAAGGGGTGAGAAACAAGAGTTTTAAAGGTCTATATTTTAATTACTAAAATATGCAGATGGATTATCATGATTAGATGGATTTTCAAAGTCTCTGGATATCACATTCCCATTGTTCTCCACAGATATCTGACATTTAGGAAAACTAGGCAGACTTGTATTATGTACTTGTCAAAGCCATAATGACAGTTCTAACGTTTTCTTTCTGACTGAGTTACATCTCTGTTATATAAAGTTACAATATTTGTAGTTTTCTTCCATGTAACTTCTTCCAGAGAGGATCCAGAAATTATTGCCTCCGTCAGAGGTTTAATTTACCTGTAACACTTGTTAGTGGCACACAGGGAATATGTCTCTGGTATTGTATCATACACAATACAGGTAAGATGGCATAGTTTTTACTATTGAAATGGGTTTCACTAGGACTTCAAAAGCTAGTTTCCTTTTCATGCCCAATTCCTAATATATAATCCTGGGAAGAAAGTAGCAGATCAGTGCCAAAAAATACTACTATCATTTTTTTTTTTCCCCAGCAGTTTGAGAAATGCCATGTGTATGGTGTTCTTCTCTGCTTTCTTCCCCTCTGTTCAGTTGTCCTATATGTCTAATACAAATTCAGGTAAAGTCTCATTATAGTTTTTTAGAGCTGATCACTGGGGAACAGAGTAAACGGTGATGTAACAGGGAATGGTACCTCAGCTAGGATGGTGGCAAGCTTAATAGGCTCTAGGGCACTAAATTAAATTAGTCATTGAGTGAACTAATAATGAATTGCTAATGTAGAGCCCACCAAAATGAAGGCTCAAGAGTGAAAAAGCACTCCAGAAAAAGGAAACTTGAGGGTACTTTCTGTGTTAGGACTATGCATCCTATGTCTTCAGAGCTAAAAATTAGGAGAAAGGAAAACAAATCACTCCCAAATTGACTTTGCATAAGGAAGAATAGAGGAAAACACGACAACATCACACATTTCTAGTGAAATTATCTGCTTGATGTAGAAGTGCAACATGCAGTACTTGAAGCTTTTCCCCTATTGTTCCTTTGCTACTTATTCTGATAGAAGTGAATTTATCAAGCGTTGATGGGGTCCCAAACCAATTCCACATGTATATCTTTATCCTTCATGCATATTTCAAAAACATTTATCAATATGCTAGAGGTTAAATATTCTTCAGCCAGACTCACTTGTGATAAATTTGAAATTAATGTATTTTACTTATGACAGCAACCAAAAAAAATTAAAATAATAAAAATTATGCAAAGCCAGATACATTATTCTGAGATTTCTTACTGCGAGTACAATTGACTTTAAAGTACCAGGTGGATTCAAGCTATCAGAAATCAACAAGCAAGAAACTGAAAGAATTTTTGGTGTGGAAGAATTCTGGAGCCACGCCACACTCATTTTTCCAGGGGAAAACCTCATACTAGGAAGCAAATGTAGAAGGCAGGAGGAGTCTCAGTGAATGTGTGTTCCTTGATACATTCACATCTTTTTTGTTCCTACCTTCTTATTTTTTAAAGGGAAAGGCAGGAAAGGAGAAGATTTAGCCTTGATACATACTTCAAATCAAAACAAACCATATTTACCAGAGAACAAAAAAAAAGCAGTACAAGAAAAAACAAAAATATGTTAAAAGCAATAAATTATTTTGAAAAGAGTCACTGAAAAATTGTAAAGTTTTCAATACGAGATGCCTTATTCATATATTAGTGAGAATACTTCATCAACGTGGATATTTCAAAGAGAATTTCTTAATGTGCACTTATTGTGTGAAATATCAGAAACAAAGCTGGTTGAGGCTGGAAAGAACTGCAACCTAGAGGTCATCTGGTCCAAAACCCCTGCTCAAAATAGGGCAAAATTATCAACTTCGTTCTAGGAACCTTCAAGAAATAATATTTTATTATATTAGTAAATTTTAATCTTCCTTATCATCTCACTGTATTTTCTTTGATAAAGATGTTTTGGATGAAGAAAGGAAGCTGTTTAGTTCCCATCCACTTCTGCTTTGCCCATGAGAGAACAGCCTCATGCTGGAGTTCTGACATAGGAACTCATGGGAGTGTGAAACTCTTCCAAACTTTTCTGAAACAGGTTTTTCACTGCGAAACTTTTTGCAAAGAGAATAAGGGCCAATTTCTCTGCCAAGTGTTGTCATTTTTTGAAAAAAACAGACTTACTAAAAGCTGCCTGCAAGTGATAGCCAAGTTATTAATAGCTGAGTATTGGCAGCAGACTTAGGAACATTTAAAATATGGTTTTAATCTCAAGAGTTATTTCATACAATAGAGTTTATTATATTAATCAGCCTCAGAAAATGTTACTTTGAAACTAAGAAAAATCAGATATTCTGAGATTATTTATATGTACGCTAGCATTTTTATTATTGCAAATGCACCTTAAGATGCACCTCATAAAATGATTTTGCCTCATTAATAAGCATTTCCACTCTTGTACTCTTCTGTAGAAATTGTTGTCTGTAAAGTCTGCAGATATGTTTTAGTTTCTCCATTTCCCATCCTTCACAGATATTTAAGTAGGTTTATTGTGCATTTCTTGTTGTGTTTTGGACATATGCAAATGGAAAAATGCAGGAGTTGAATATGGAAAAAATAGATGGATGGCTATATACTTACTTCAAAATTAGTAATAAATCGTTGATGGTCAGATGGGATTAACAACTACAACATCACATTTCTTTAACTCTGGGGTGGCTAAAACTTGGAACAATTAATAGACAAATAACACTGACCTCTAAAGAAAGTAGGACATTCATGGAAATATAATAGACTGTCTATTATCTTCTGTCTGTAAGCAGAAAAAATTGCTGGTTTTGAGAAGTGAAAATTATAATGTGCAAAACCTCTGTTGTCCTTCCTCTGTTGAGAATTATTTGGTTATAAAGTATTAAAATAATTATGTTAATAAAGTAATGTCTCAAATATGTTAATTTTTCTTAAAGATTTTCCTGCTGCTCAGCACTTTTGTCTGTATTTTACATTCAGTCATTGAACTTCTCAGCAGAAATAATTCCCACAGATTTTTAAAGTGAATCTGTATTCAGGACCCACAGCTCTTTAGAGATGCCGATACCTTGCACTCAAACCATGAGCAGTGCTTACAACTTCCCCACAGGTTTAGAGAGGGCAAGCTCTGCCTCTGGGCCAGTTGGTCCAATCTGAGACCAGTCTCACAATGTGTCAGCTGGTGCAAAACCAGTAGTCTGTCCTCCTGTTTTATCTGTAGGTAACAGGTCCACTGAGCAAACTAATTCATCATCATGGAGCTCCTCTAAAGTTGGTTGTTTCACTAGGAATGGAAGTTTTTTTTAAATTTTATTTGATAGGCACCACTGGCTTAGATATTTTGAAAAAAAAAAATCCTTGCATAATTAATGAAAAATAAACACTTAATTCTATATTAGAGTGAAGAAAAAACATCAAGAGGTCCACGTTTCCCCAAACTGTGAACAATACAGGATAAAAAACTTAAAGAAGAAAGAAAAAGCTCACAGTTTGGACGTACAGTGAGAATATGGGAACCACTTTATAGGTCTTATCCACAAATATCTGTATCTTTTCATTCAAGTAATTAACATGATTAAGTACAGTTTTCCCATCTGATTTAATTAGCTGTAATCATACCAAACTATTGTAAGTTGGGCATTCAAGATACATGACATATCTTTTCAAATACATGTAAAATTATTGTGGAAATGAGTCTAATAGTAGCATTCACTAGCCCAAGGCAATCACAATTATGGGAAGTGCTTGTTTGGTAAAAGGTCACAATCTGATGTCTTGCATTCGCCTGAAATAGTCTTGTCACTCCACATCTAAAAGTGAAAGCATATTTTTAACAACCATGATTTAGTAATTTAACTTTAGAACTAATTCCATGTTCTTCTGAATATTTTAATAACGAAAATTTAAAACATATTATCGTGACAGAAATGATGGATTAAACCTTCAAACTGCTTTTTATTTTTTTAATTCAAGAAGTTTATACATTTACTTATAGGGATATTGATGAATAAATTATGCCAGTTTTATGAAACACCAACACTCTGGCCATGATAATTCCTTAATGCTGTGTGAATCACTGAGAACTTTTTTAATGACCCTTTCCAAATTACATTAATCCTCAAGTTTCTTCCCACTGTCTCCTGATTAATTCACTTGCATTTTGCTGGAGGCAACATGCATAAAGTCTTTGCCTTCAGGTGGATGGCTGGGGAGGATGCTTTTGGTAAAGTTCACATCACATCAATCAAGGAGCAGTGCTCTTCCTCTGCCCAGCCACTCTGTGTTAGTGACCTGGTTCCCAAAGCCAGGACTCTTTTCCAGAAACCCATTTTCTTGCCTGCACTGTAACACGCTACAGCTGCAGAAGATGTAATGTAATTAGTCACTTTAACATTTGCTGCTAGCAACTTGTCAAGCCATATTTGGGGAGAGGAAGGGGAATAGTACAGAAATGAAGAGAAATCTTGGAGCAGATTTTTAGGAAAATGAATACTTTTTGAGCACCCTGTGTCTCAAGAAGAAACTGGTATGACAATGAAGATTAAGCTGGCTCTTGTTTGAAAAACATGTGGAAAATGAAAATGCAAAATCTTCTTGTTTCACATAATGAATTAACTACAAGAAACCTACCAAATCCATTAAATACGCAAAATCTACTTTTAGGGGTTAAAAAAAAAAAGGAAAAATATTATGAAATTGATAATGCATCCCTACTAAAGAACGGCTATTTGTAATAGATTTTTCCAACTGTGCAGTAAATATCAAATTTCTTAGGAGATGGTTACATTTCTTGGGCTTTTTTCCCTTTCGATTTATTAATAAAAAGCCATATAATATGCATAATTTAAAGATGCATAATTTAAAGATTATAAGCTGCTAGCAAAAAAGTGCTGTGATATAGGTGTGTACTGAAAAAGTATGGTTACTCTCTTGTTGACTACATGTAGAGATGAACTACAATACAAACTGCTGTCTTTAAACTAGGTGTTCTCTACCAAAGCATGGTATGGATATTTGGAATGACAAAGTAAGCAGACGAGAAGAAAGAGAATACAATTAGAGAATATACAAATCAAATTCAAAAATCCACAACTTACTGAATTATAATTCTATTACCTTGAATAACCTGTCTCACACAGTGACCTGTGTCACTGTTTCATCTGTTTCACCTCCTACTTCATCTTTCTTTCCAGACATGTAACAAATGCATTGAACACCACCTGCTTTCCTATGAAATCCTCTATCCTTTGTTTTTATGAAAACACATTATTCATTTTCCTTTGGAAAAACAACTCATTACTATCTGAAACACCTCTCTAGTTTGAAACCTAAATCTATCTAGCATTTAATACACAAAATTCTTTATCTTGTGAACCAGACAAACAGAAAAATATATTTAACCCCCCATATTTTAAAGTTTCCCAGCTACTTATGATATATGTCCCCTAGGAATTCACAGAAAGGAGTAGGCTTTTTCAGCAGTGAAATTAAACTGAGGATTTTGTTTACAGTTGTTTTCTGAAACAGGACCAAGTTGCTATTAAACTAACATAAGAATCTAGCTTTCTTTATGATTGAATTATTTATTTATTTATTTGATTTGATTCACAGGCAGACACATTGAAAGTAATAATAGCCTTCTACCTCCTTCTATACTCTCCTCCAAATAAAATTATAATCAGGAAAATTATTCAATCTTCTTATAAAAATAATTGACAATGACATCTGAAGTCATTATTACCTCCACAGAAAAAATCACCTTTTTCCACAACATATATTCTTCTGCATAAGAATCTATAATCTCCGTTTTATCTTAAAAAACAGACTGTTCATGTATTACTTATAAAACCTTCTTTTTGTTTTGAAATTATTTATCTTGCTTAGACATCTGGGACAAACAATGATTAGTGTCAATGCACTTCTCATTCATAAATATGTGTAGCAAATATCACACTTGTGTAAGCAAAACCAAGTTTGTGAGCAATACACAGAAGAGTTCTTGGGGCACACAGCCGTAGATACTTTGATCTGCTTAGTAATAACCAAGTGGTTATATAAGGAAAGGACTTGTGAATCATTAACGTAGGCAACTATCCCTACCTGCTGTGCAATGAGTGTTTTGGGAAGTGGTATTTTCAGTGTTTCATTTACTTTACAGCTAGATAATTAAAAACCAATATTCTATATTTTAAAACCAAAATATGTTAGGTAGACTTCAGGAGATCTGTTTCCTGAATGCAAGCCCTGTTTTTCTTTAAAGAGACCTTAACTGAGGTTGGAGCATGAATGATACTTCAGAACAAACCAAAAAAACCCCAATACTTTTAGTACCCATTCTGGTAGCACACTTTCCCTGGAGTGGTGGGGAAACACAGACCAGAAATCATACTCAAGAAATATGTAGGCACACACACCAGCTTTTTAATCAGGAATTTTAAGGAAGGGTTATCATAAATAGGTCACTGGCAGGTTCTGAGTTCTAAAACTGACATGGTTTTCTGTCATCGGCCACAGATCTCGAAACGCAGTCACTACAGACATAGGAAATCTCTGTCAGAAAGGGTTAGCAGGAATCGATAAAGATTTTTCTGCTAAACAGTATGTATGAATATGCCTATATGTAGATGTACATATATGTATGCATATTCAAAAAAGCATTTGCAAAGGTAGTTTGCTGCGATTCAAATAACAACTTTTCTGAAGACTTGAGGACCAGAGAGATTTTGGAGCGCTGGAACTACTCTGGATTAAGTCCCAAACAAAAGATACTCCAAAGTCCTGACCTTGTGAAAACACAAAACCAATTTTTAAAATGTAATTTTTCTTTCCAAAGAAAGTTACAGAATTAAGGTTGGGATACAAGGCTGCTTCAACATGTTTCTTTACAAATTTTCTTCTGTGAGTCACCAGCCCATGAAATAAATATGCTCCTAGAGAGTAAGAGTTCTTTTAGAAGAAAAGAAAGAACTTTCTCTCTCTTGTAATTCTGAAATAATATATGAAATGAATCAGAAGTAAACAGAGCAACAAATGGAGTCACACCTCTACCAGCCTGAAATCATAAATCTTGAAAGTATTATGTGTTCTGATTCATCACAATGAACTTCCTCAGGAATCTGAAAAAGGTCATTCAAATATTAAACAACCCACTATTTCTCTCAGCTAAAAGCACACCATAGCTCTATGTTCTAATCCTAAACTAACATCTTAATTGCCAAGTGCCCCTGATGTATCCAGTTGCAGCTTAACTAATGGTAAGCTGATGACACAGTTTTCTTCTCTATGGCCTGAACTACAGATAACTGTTAAGAGAATGTCAGTGGTCAAAAAACCTGACAGGAACATCTAAGACATTTAAATGTGGGGAGTTATTTGCAATTGAGAACTAGTAACTCTTAGACTGAGGTGCACCTTGCTCCACCTCAAGGCCAGGAAAGTAAAAATCTTACAGGGTTTACTCCCCACAAACTGACCCCAGTCACCCTGTATAAACAGGAATTAAATATGCTCTGGGTTAAGGGAGCTTGTTCCAAGTTTTATAGGACTACCATATTCAAATCCATGCATGATGCAGTAGATGTCTGGGGGCAGGAGCTGTGTCCCACCTGAGTCCCACAGCCCTTTCTGCCCAGGGGCTGAACACCAGCATAAGCCAGCTTTCAGCAGGTCGGCCTGAAGATGCTGGCCATGCATCTTGAAGTGTCCTGTTGACCAGGTTGAATTGCCAGTTCTTGTCTTTGATGCCCTAGGTCTTAACTTTTATATTTCTCAAGTTCTGGGTCACTTAGTGTGTAACTCTGAAGTTTCATGTAGCTTGTTAGCTGCTCTCCTAGGCTGTATAGACACAACAAAGCTTCTCTGAGCTTACTATTCAAGGACACTCAGATTGTCCCAGGCCCAAAGTTCTAAATTAGGACTGCAAGAGAGGTGGAGAAGTTGAAGAAATTACATCATTAGCTAAAGTTTTAATTGGTGAATTTATGCTGATATGCAAATGGACCAAACCTATAAAAGTGTGAAAAACTTGTGACTCATCGTCCATCTTGAGGTCCATTCTGGAAAAAGCATCTGGCTCCCCAGGATGTACCTTTGAAGGTCTTTCAAATAAATACCTACCTTTATTCCCTTACTCTTTGTCTAGTCTCTGTTTTTTAGGTAGCCACTTCAAGGCATCATCTTAGATAGAAGACGAATTACTAACTACAGTCACACCGTATCAAACTTTCAGAGGGTTACACAGATGAGATTGAGTACTGTTAACCTGATGAGACATTCTTCAGATCATTATGTCCTCATAATGTCAAAAAGCCAGGAAACATTATAATGTCATTTGCTCATCAACAGGTTGGGATGGAAACAATAGCAAATATCTTCATTATAATTTCCTTGCTGCTTTCAAATTTGCTGCTATATACTACATGGAGATCACATTCATTTAATGGGCTAATTAGTTGCAAGCAACCTTTGATCTTTGCTAAAGATTAAAAATACATTTGTTAATGAAATCTGACTTGAGTACAGCTTTTTGGAGTGATTCAGAATATCTAAAAGAAGAGCATTATGTTTTATCAGGTTTACCATGGAGACTGAATTTATGCACTTGTAACACTACTACGACCTATATTAAAGACAAACTGATAATCATTGCCATGGTAACCAAAAAGCTTCAGAGATCTAATAAGAGTTTTCATGTGAGAATTTAAAAATAGCAACTCTATACTTTCCTTTTTATTCCAAAAAGTCATTCAGCTCTAAGCAAACAATTGCTTTATATATGTATATATATTTAAAATATAGAAAAACATGAAAGTGTCTTGCAAAATTAATTATATCCATATATATAATGCTAAAGTAGGTAGCTAGGTAAATTCTTCTTTGCAAGAAATCTATATTTTGCAATAAAATTAGAAAATTTATTCTCTCAGTCCAGTAGGAAGATATTCATAATTAACTCAAAGCCATCTCCCACCACTGCTCTCAAGTAGTTAATAACACATATATTATACCTGACTTAAATGGTTATACTGTTTTTCACCAATTATAGCAGCAGGTTGTTGGGTTTTTTTTATCACAAATCATTCAGGCATTCAGTACCAAACTCAACAGGATGAAGATGTATGTCTTTGCTGAAAACACTTGGATTCCCATCACTTTGCTGCTTAGTGTAACTCCAGTTGCAAAGAAAAAAATTTCAGTAATTTGATGTAAAGTTGGTTAGCTCTACAAAAAGTGAAATTAATTATTTAATATTTCCTCTTGAAGCAATTTCAGACTCTCAGCTATGATAAATAAAGGAATAGACTGGTTCCAGCCTCTATTTAACTTCAGACAGTGTGTAAGCCATAAATATATTTTCAAAAATTCTTTTTTCCTCAATGCATTTTTCTAATATATATTCTGGAATTCACAAAGGTAATCTTTTTATAAAATCAGCAAAGGAACATATATTATTTATAAACCTGAGGTTTTTTTTCTAAAACCAACCTTGCCTTTGTTATATATAATGCTTACAGCTGTGATAATATACCTTAAAGTATCTGGAATGTACTGTATGTATTATATTTATATCCCATATAACATTATCTATACTTACAAGTATATATTCTTAAATGTGATATATTTAGTTTCAATATTGTAAGCGTGCAAGCATAATAATTTATGTTAAAGCCCAAATGAATACATTCAATAAAAATTTCAGTGTGATGCAGTGGTTATAGATTATCTTGTCAAATACTCATAGAATGCATTGTTATTAGGCTTAGGTAAACAAGCTGAACTGAAAAAATTATAGAACTTCCCTTAAATGACCACCCAATGTTCCAAATACTTGAATAGAATTAAAAAATAAATCCTTATATTTTTAGTTCTTCCCCATTCCACTTGTTCCAGTCTAGTGAAAAGTCAGGGAGAAATTCTTCTTCAAGTATTTCCACAGTCACGATGCAAAAGTGGTGGCTTAGAATAACATCCAATAAACATTCAACATCCAACAAATATTTTAGATTTCTATTGAATCAGAATGATATCTGAACTCCATTAAAAGCACCATAGTGATAACTTCTATATACATGATGACTTATAGAATGCAGATGAATACAGATACTTTCTTTTTTTCTAAAGTCAACTCCACTAAAAGTGTTGATAAAGGGAGAAATCATTTAACAGCTCTGTTCCTGTACTTCAGGTTCTTCATACAGGTTAAAAATAAGAGTTATTTCAATGATGTGGGTTTGATGATTTTTTCGGTAAGGAGTTGAACACTCATGCTCTAAAATGATATGGTAAAAAGCACAATGAAATGTTGAACTATTAAGAAATTATGAGTCATTTAAAGAGTAATAGGCTGAAATCACACTATCCTATGTGGCAATTATAGCTAGAGATTTCCTGCATTTTGCTTATAAAAAACTATCGCTGCATACCATTAGGAGTCTAATATAAATAGGCTCCTTGTGTATTCATTAGCTACCATATATGGAAGTAGAAAGGAGAAGCTTTTAAAAACATGACCATCTATCATTTTCTGTTACAAACCCACAGAGATTTCTCTCCATGGTAGACATTGAGGATTAACCAGTTCTTGGCCTCAGGCCCCCGCAGTAAAAGTCTCCCAGCTACCAAATCATGATGGCCAAATGATTAGTCCACATCAAAATACAGTTTTCCAGGGGCTCTTTTCACACTGGATGAGACATGTAGAATATTTTTTTCCCTAAACTTGCCCCATCCACTTGTTTTGTATGCATCCAACTGTGCAAGAAGGGTCAGTGCTTAGCATGGACACTCAATCATGATGTCAGTGCTTAGAGCCTAATTCTAGGTGTAGGAACACCTGAACCAGCTGCTCAAATCAGCTACAGTGTGAATAGAGCTGTCAGTGCAAAGCCCAAAGTTAGCAAGGTGCCTTCTCCTCAACACCTTTGCTAAACAGAAATTAAACCTGGCCCTTAAGAGTCCTTCTTTCTCAGGTCATTCAAATTACGGGCCCCCAGTCCATACAGGCTGACTCAGAAAGGCACACATGAAAGATGAGTGTTAACAAAAAGAACTGTCTTTAATTTGGGGAGATATTACAAATACAAAAACAAATGATAACTTATTTTCAGAAATGGTTGGACCCTAGCAAAATACTAAAAGTTGTTTTTTAAGAATAGTAGGATTATCAGAGTATATGTTCTGAAGTTAATATATGTTTATTTTGTGCCAAAAAGCAAACATCCCTGAGTGGCTCAACACACTCTCAATGTGTTCGTGTACTGTTGCTCTTTGTAAGTACTCTACTAATTACCTAATGATTCTGAAGTATGTTTAAGTGCAATAAAAGAGCCAATTACCAGCATGGTTGTATTATTATGTTATGGGACACTTAAAATACGCATGTATACATGTTTTTCTTTGTTTAAAATTACTGAGTGGGTTTATTTTCTGATTTGCAATAGAAGAATGACAGAAAGTTGATGTCCCTCTGAAAACCAGTGAACCCAGTTATGTTCATAAACCTAATGATGTTTTTCACAGGAGATTTGTTTAATTAGTCTGTTTAACAGACATATTTGAAGGAGAGAGAGATATCCTTCTCTACTATGTGCTCTATAAGGCTGAAATTACTACTACATTTGAAATTTTATATGATAATAATGTTTATAGTAAGAGCAAAGATACACAGTTAGACCTACTTGCAAAGTAATACATTCATTAAGTCATATTGTGTCTAACAACTGATTATAGACAAAAGATACAAGAGGGCATTCTGGTTATAAATTCAGTCCTGCTACAAGCAGATTTCACACATACTCCAATCATCACGAAAACATGAGTTATTAATTACTGTTCACTATAATTCTCAATGTAATCAACGTCAATGCACTGGCATCTTTTCCTTTAGCAAAATATCCTTGCATACCCCTCTGAAAGTGTGAAACCGTCTTTGACCACATGATTTGTTGTATCTGAACTAAGACATATGCATTGAACTGTTGGGAAAATCAGATATTTTGCAGTTATTGTGATACTACTCTCACAGTTGCCTAACCCAGATTAAGGTATAGGACTGTGTGTGACTAGACAGAGTGTACAAAAATGTATCAATATGCAAGCTTTTGTCCAACCCAAAAAAACAGGATATTTTGTGACTGTCATCACATGCACCAAACAGATGTAGTCAATAAAGTCCATGGGACTAACTTTCTGTGTAGAGACCAGGCTATCTAAATCCCCCAAATTCCCCTGTTAAACCAAAACTTACTTTTATTATATTGTTTTTCAATTTTAATCCTCTTTTGAAACTAGTTCTACTCATGAGCATCACCCATCAGAGTTCAACTGAACATAAGTATTAGAAACAACAATCCTATTTTTAGATTTTCATAAAGGTTATCAATCCACATTTACTGCTGCTTTGAAGAAGCATTCTGCTTTGAAAAGCATAAAAAATTGAAAACATGGTGATAGTCAAAATTATGGAATTTTCACTTTTTATTTCACAATTCACTTCTAAGGAACTCTTCTAGTACAGTCACAGTAATTGGTGTTGTTAGCACACAATCCAACAATCCACCTGGTTTCGAATGCCCTGCAGCAGATTTCTGTTATCTATAGAGGTGATTAAGCTGAGAGTTTTCATTCTTTCTACTAGAATTTCCAGCACATATGTAAAACCAAACAGGCGCAAACAGAAGGAAAACCAAAGGGTTTTTTTACTGTTTGAGCCAGTTTGATTGTAATCCCTTAAAACGGTCACCAAACCTACAGAGAAAGAAGTATAAAGCTAGCTTTTTCATGCAGGAGAACCACTGGGACTTAGGCAGCCATCGAGCTCTCAGGATGAGCCCTTAAAGCAACACTGCTTCCACTTCCTTCTGGGTACTTTCCTTATTTCCAGTCTTCCTGTCCTGATGCCCAGGAAATTATTTTTTCACAGTGTAAAAGAACTTACTCTAAAGGACTCAGATACGCACTTGGAAACACAGCTAACTGCTGAGCAATCCTCTCTGACTTTGGAAAGCCTGATATAAAATCTTCCTTAAAGGGGGTCACTCGCTGTATGAGCAATTCATTATTCTCCTCACAGCCAAAAGTAAAACTGTAATTACCATTCCAACAGCTTCTCTACATTTTTTAAGGGTCTGAAGGTGTAATTAACATCCATCCAGAATAAAGAAACATGGACAGTTACAAAAACTATGAAATGTTCAAATGTTGACTTTCGGCATCTAAATGAAATATGTATTATATTTCAATAAAGCTTTAATGCAGGACTGTAATTTGTACTGAAGAAGGTAATCTAACAATAATATTGCCTACTCAGTCAAATTATAGGGGAAGATGCTTTAACATAGAGTATGTAAGCCATTTCGTTTCCTACTTACATGGCCAAATCACTCCCATCTAAGTAAAGTCTTTTCTGAAAGTTTAGGAGGATGGCCACAATGATAATTTTTCCCACGTAATTTCTCACTAATTAAGTAGAAGGGATGGTCAGTGGAACAGTTATTTTAAAGCATAATATGTTCTTATATGAAATGACCCAAATAACCCAATTTTGTGTTTTGGGGGTTTTTTTATAAGTTGCCAGGGACCAGTAAAAGTTATATAGTATAACAACAATCATTGTATAACTGTGCTTTACACTGAAGGGTAGTGCACTAGAAATACATCTAATTAAACACTTCTGCTTATTAAAGTGCCTTTTTTCGGATAACATTTGCTTAGTTGCTCAAAAGTTAATTGGCATTTCATTTAGATGTCATGAATGATTTGGCACAATGATTATATAAACTGTAACAAACAATTTTGAGGTAAAAGGTAAAAGCTTTATACAGCAGCATTGATGGATCTTCTTTGTGAAAAAATAATACTGAAGATAGGATATATAGCTAGTATATATCTCAAACCTCCTATGACAAATTAATATTTTTTTTCTTACTGCTTACAGTGACAGGAGATCGTGTCATGAAGCACTTATTGTGTTTGCTAAAAGCCTATATAAATTGTCAGTTTATGTTTCATAGTGGCAATTGCCTCCCATGCCAAATTCTCAATAAATCAGATGAAGTATTTTTAAATTGCAGTATTTGTCTTGTGGAAATTTTTTTAAAAAGCTCCAGTAATTTATGAATTGTATTTTTAGCTCTCTGATGCTTTTGCTGTTCCACTTGGATTGGAGCTATTGATTCCAAATGTGAAATTATAGAGCCTGGAGACACAGGATAGCTACTTGGCAAGTTCATCGCAAGGCAGGTGTTTCAGCAGTACCAGTGTCCCGTTGGTTGTTTGTCAGTGGCAGCTATTCTTGAGTAAATGTAACTGCAAGATCATTAGAAAAGTAACAGAAGAAATTCTATGCAGCAGTTTTACTGATAGAAAGAATGATGTCTGCCTGTGGGACAGATATAATGGCAATATAATGTTTATCTTCCATTTGTGTCTGATTTAATACTTTTTTTCAATTCAGGAACTTGTTGAATGCTGCTTTTTTGTTTTGATTATACAGCTTAAACAAATACAGTTAATTCCAGTCTTTGAATGATTGAAGACAAATACAAAAAAACCAAAAAAAAAACAAACAAAAAAGACTTGACAGTGGGCAAATTTTATTAATTAAAGTCCCACTAATATTTCTCTGGACAAGATTATGTTGTTAATGATACCATGTTACTCACCATGAATCAATGAAGAGAAGGGAAGCAGTAAGTCAGAAACATAAGAGACTGTCCCCATCACCACAAAATCTAAGGCTGAATAAGCTGCATGAGTGGTGGAAAGATTAAAGACGAACAATAAGCAAGTAGTAAAACATGGTGATATGGCAGAAAACGTCTTTGTTTTTGAAGGACTCCTACAACAGAATGCTCTCTCTGAGACTCATGTAAAGGATATTCATTCATGTAATTTTAAAAATTCAAATAAACCTTGCAAATGTGGGCTGAGTTTAGGCATCCAATTTTGGTTAGTGTATGACCCTATCATACCTGGACTTTGTTCCAATCTCTATGCAGACCCACAGCATATCTGAAGTACGGGAGATGAACCAGGGAGGATGCAAGTCATGACTTTATTCAGCTACTGTGACATAATTTCAGAACTTTGCCCATGATGATCCCATGGAATTTTGTACGATCTTACTTTATTTTTTCCCTCATCTCTATGCCAGTGAGAAAAAGAATGAGCCTGCCTGGAACAATTGTTATAATAGCGAGAAAAATCTCCTAAGTATGATGGTACACTGGAAACTCAGCAAGAAGTAATCACTATGCGTGCACGTCTATATATTTGTGCATGTTACTTTGCCCCATGGACTTATATTTTATTTTGCAAACCAAAACATAACTCTAATTTTAATTTCTGAATTCACTGCAGTATAACAAATTATTACAGAAACTATGTAATAGAATTTTGCAAATGCTATTAGTTTTCTCCAGCCTTTTTTACATCTGTAGCTTGTTCCTAGAATCCTCTTCTGATGAGGTCTTGCTGAGGAATTCAGGGGAAAAGAGTAACTAATTTCAAAAGTGGAAGTGATAAACAAAGGACATCATGCTCATACAACTCTCTTCTCTTGCTGCAGCTAAACAATAAAATTTTATGCTAGTAATTGATGGCGGTAGTATGGCAAAAGTTTACCTCGTAATGAGCTTACTTTCATAGTAAATTTTTTAATTGTAGTTTATCTATATTAAAACCATGTTGTAAAGCTCCCCAATTTGTCTACCATAAAACCACCTTCAGCAAGTGTTGCAGGACATAATCTCTGGATAATCTTTTCTGAAGAATGCATAAAACCCCCCATCCATTTCAAGTTGTATTACCACTTCATTTATAAAATCCCATAGCTGTGTTGAACTGTAATCAACTTTACTGTGATGTGCTGCTATTAAACAAAGCTAGTACTGCTTGCTTTCTTTGCTTCATCCCTGAAGTCAACTACACCATCAGGATACTTAAGTGCAGCTCACAGTTCATCACAGCTTTCCATTCAGGTTAGAGCTGCATGACCTGAGTGTGACCAGAATGGAAATACATGGAAAAAAAACCCCATAATTTAATAGTGTTTCTCTGCTACAGCTAATGAAGCTGTTACCAAGAAATGTCATATTGCACACACAACAGGTATATTTTGGCAGGCACTATTTTCTGGGGTGTTTCAAAATAATTGTACTTCAAACTTAAAGAGCCAACTGCAGTACAGAGAGGAGCAGAAGAGGCTGAAAAGAACTGTGGAGAGAGAAAATCAGAGACTGAGAGGTCTCCTCTGTCCATAGAACCTGCAGAACCACTGGAGTACAGCTGGGGACATAAAAAGGAAAATGTCAGGTGGGGAGAGACAGAGAAGACCTCCTACACAGTAAAGAAGATGTACTTAATTTCTAATCAGTACAATATTTATTTATCCAGTATTAACTCTTTTAGAGCGATGTTTGTGAAGTCCTGGGAACACAGGGAGTATATGAAAATGTAAAAGAAATGTTTGTTTTCATATAAGGTTATTTCACAACATAAAATCCACCTGCTACTGACAGATTATAACACTCATCTTCTGGATCTGCACCTCAGCACAGTTTTTTAAACTGTGGAAAAAGAAAATGTAGTGGGAACATCCTATTCTAATGGACTGACTGCAATCACAAGAACTCATGTTTTCTGTTTCTGCAGATGATGGAAGTTGAAGGAAATCACCATCTGTATATTTCCAAAAGAATCCAGCTTAAACTATGTGTTTTTTTAGAATGTAGGTATATACTATGGGACTGACGGCACCAGATAGGGGGTTGTCCACTATTTATTAGCTCCTAAAAGTAGGCAAAATATAAAGGTATGTCAACCCACATTATTCACTGGTACATAGAGATGAAGAAGCACTTTGATTATATTCTGTGTTGCAGTTTGAAACTAGAAAAGTCGGAGAGTGTGTGCCAAAAACAGCAGTGTGATGTGTCCTGCAGGGCCCGTCATTAAGGTACTGATAGAAATATGTTGAGATAATGAGTATGCAACCCCCACAGAAGTATCAGTGACTGCCCACATGCTAGCTTCTGTGTTAATCACCAGTGAAGAAAGATGAATCCAAATACAGTGCTGTAGCTTCCCTTTGTAATGACAATAAACTATTAATTCCTTTTTAGATAGGAAATAAATTATACTGCTACTAACTATCTGATAAAATTAAAATAAACAAGCACAGTATCAAGATTTATACAAACTCCAGTGAAATGAAAAAAGCAAACAAAAAGCAGTATTTTTTTTCCTCTCAGGAATCAAAGAACACAAAACATAGTTTTATATGATTTGTTAGTATTTTTTTTTAAAGAACATGAGATACCCTGGATTCTGCATTTTAAAAGTACTTCAGTTAAACAAAAATCCCTCTTCCCTCAACAGAAATTGCCTAAGTATCTTTGCATAGTCCATGGCATGAAAGTAGGGACTCTCTGTTTCCACTCACACAACAACTCACTCTGTGTATGTTTGAAGCTCTGATGCCATAAATTAGCAAACGTTATACAATCACACAGTGTTTCCTTAGATACACTGTAAGAGGTTGACAGCTGCATTACCTCCTCTTTGTAATGGCAACACGGACTAAATGCAAAATTATGATGAGTGCCTAAACAAATCCCCCAGGATTATTAAATTCATTTTTAATGGAAAATTTCCTTTCTAATGGTATCACTGCAGGGCAGAATTTAAATATGTCTCTGTTCCTTCCCATACCTTAGATTTTTTCCCCCCTTAATCTAAGCCACGACTTTTCTCAGTTTTCAGGTAGAATTCTAATAACTGCTTTATGGCTTTCCCTTTTAGTTCATGAGCAGCTCCCCCCATGAAATGAAGGAGATGGGGATGCTGTGCAGTGCAATTTTCACATTAGTCATAAAGAAAGTGGGAGTATGAGAAGGATTCCAGGCACTCGGACTGGAACATCTGATGTGGGCTGGAGCATAACAGGATCCCAAACCCTATCATGTTAATAACCGGACACCAGTCGTAGCAGCAAATCTGCATCTGAGGGACAGTGAGACTCACTTTAGTTTAAACTGAAGGAGGTTTTGTCCATCCATCCTGGGGAAATTGCTACTGACAAATACTTTAACGTGCACTGTAGGTCTTGATTGATAACTATAAAATATTTAAATATTCTAGGAATACCTAAATGACATTTAATAGTTTAAAAGCAATTGGAAGGCCTTTTGTCTTTGCTATTTTAATGATTTTTTTCCCACCAACCAATATTTATACATGAATAAGGAGATAAACAAAGATTCTACCAGGCAGAATTTTCTGACACAGATTTCTTTGATATGCTTCGTTTAAGCAGGACTGAAACTACTGATATGTTATTTTAAAACTAGTTCTGTTTTAATATATATTTTTTCTTGAAATATAATGTAAAACTACTGAGTATATTTGCAATCCACATAAAGTGGAAATAAATGTTAAATCTTCCCTCAGAAGTCATTATGCGCTGAATGGGTTTTTCTGAACCATTTGGACATTAGTCAATTAATTTAAAATTACTCAGATGTATGTTCAAAATTTCCTAATCTCTTTATTTTAAAGACCTATGTCTAGCTGTCAGAACTGATGGATTTATATCTTCTGTCTAAATGTAGAATTACACTTTATTATTCAATAACCAGGAATTTTCTGCTGAATGTGAGGAAAATTGCCATCTGCAAGAATAATGTACTTCTGTAGTTATGTAATATGAAAGTGATGAGAGACATCAGTTGTTTTAGTCTGTTTATAATCAGCTTCCATAGTAGTACTTCACCATTCTCACCTGTTTCCTACTTAAAATATTCATTGAAACAGACACATCAGAACATACATCTCAGGATGAACAGAAGCATGAAAATTGAAACAAACGCTTCATGTTGATGTTTTAGGAAAGAGCAAATCCTTCCAGGAGACTTAATCAATATTAAGATCATATAAGATATGGAAATCATAATAGAGGAGAGTAATGGATTGAAGAAAACAGCAGAACAAAAAGAATATTTCTCTTTCAGTACGAGGTGCAGGTAGGGAATACGCTCAGGTGCAGCAAAAAATGACATCAATTTACATTTGTTTGGATGAACTAATGGAAATTCCAAACAAGGCACTGATATTGCCATCTTCTCTTTGACAATACAGGTTTATGTGTTTTGAGAAGGCCTGGAAAAAGGCCAATAAAAATGATTGCACATTCAGAGCCAGAGATAAACTGTAAAATCTTTGTAGTTATATACTTAAATGGGAAAGTTTCCTTTTGTGAGACTAATTGCTGAAAAACTTATCATGTGTTTTTTAACCTCTAAACTATAAAAAATAAAACTGAAAAACCCAGTACAAAATAGTACGAANGTGTTTCTTTGTTTCATTTTAGTCATGATGGAAGTGCTTGGAAGCTGTTACGTGCATTTGCATACAATTTTCTTAAATGAAAAGCCACAGTCTTAGAGGATAGATTGCTCTGCACTTCAAGAAAGATTATGCTGTTACACATTCACATACACATACTCACCGTACCTATTACACTGCTGCAGTGCTACGATGATTAAGAGGTTAGAGACCTCATCTGCATATATTTCTGATTTGTTTGGTACAATCAAATATTCCTCTGTGTTATTGTCCTACACTGCAATACACCAAAGCAGCATGGAAATAACTAGCAACAAGAAATCATTACCATTTGGACCAACCTATATTTTTCAGAATGTTTCTCTCAGTGTTTACCATATTTGAGCATTCACGAGACACTACTGGGTTTTGTACTATCCTGTACACAATTACGTGGATTTTCTACCACGTATTTCATAACCTCGAAAAACATTTTCCATGAAAAATCTGCTGATGTCTTTCAGCCTACAAACACCACTACCAGAACTAAGTATTACTAAACGCTCCTATATTTTAATGACACATCCTGTTCCTGTAAGATAACCAGGATGAAAACTCTGAGAGTTACCACAAAAGGTGGAGATTTTATTTACACATTTATACTATGACTGCCTGAAAGAAAATGAAAAGGGATGGCAATGGGCATTCCTACATGAAAAAGACACAAAGCCAACCTAAAGAGGTAAAGAATAACGGAGAGACAGAGTCATACGAAACTATAATAAAATTAAAACCATGAAAATAATTCTTCTTCTACCCTCTCAGGATGAAAGATAATTGCAAGAACAATAGCTAGGATCAACCCAAATAGAGCTCAAATTGTATAAGAAAGTTCTCTAAAAAAGAACAAAAAAATCAAGACTTAAAATAAGATCAAGGATATTTTCTTCACACTTAGAGCCCGATTCAAGAAGGCAGTAGTTTAATAGTATCAAATACCATTTATATGCAATTTGATACCAAATACATTTTGACAAGGAATATATCATGTTGTCTAAAGAAAGAAGGAATATGAAAATTCTGAGATTTAAGTAACTACATTTTTACCAGAACAAAAAACATTTTGCATATTGTCTTTGAATGCATTATGTTTAATTGCATTTGCTTAATCAAGTATTCTCCCTGGACCTACAGGAATAATAGTACAATATTTTAGACTTCTCAGATGGAAATGTTTTTATCACACATATATTGATGATATATTAGAAATGTGATTTATGATTTCCTTAGACTGGCACTGGAATTAGAAGGATATGGATACCATCACACACAACTAATTTATAGAGCCTATGCATCATATCTTTCTGTGATATTGTCATGAACACAATTATAACACAAAAAAATAACCACTTATGAATAATATGAGGTGCTCACACCTCTGCAGATTGTGTCCAGCGAGACCAAATTTCTGCCCTGGCAGGGTGGCAAGACCAGTGTGTGCTACAGGACTCAGACATTTAGTCTCTCCTGCTGATTCACGCAGAGGAACAAATTTTGCATTTGTCTAGAACTTTTAATCTTTCTTCCTTTGCAGTAGTGCAGCTTGGGAAGCTGTATTATTGAAGAAACTGGTAACAAAATACAAATGAAAAATATAAATTAAAAGTAAAAATCAAATGATACATTTTAAGTGTTGTAACTAGAGCACTCATAAATTCATATTGTCTAAAGAACTCTCCTTTAAGAAGAGTTTTGGTTACCTGTTTGTTGGTTTGGGTTTTTTCCTTCCTTTAATTTGATAAGTATTGATAAACAGTCTCAGACCTTATTTATAATTAAATTGATTTCTTCACTTCAATGGCTGGATTTTGGACTCATCTCTTGGAGTTATCTTAATGTATTTATACTTTTTAAACCTATCTCATTTTTTGCAGCTGGAGCAATGCAGATTAGACATGCCCTGGACATAAGAATTCTCCTGAGAATTCTATCAGCCTGGTTTTTCATGGGCAGAACCCTAAGCCATTACATTTAAGCATGTTTCAGTATTCTATTCTTCTATATTTTGAAGTACCTTGTCTCAGTAGAGACAAGTCTAAAGTGGCATGAAAATAGAATTGTCATTCAATAACATCTGGAACATGTCTGCTTTTCTTCCTCAGGTCTGTGAACACATGACACAAAATTTGATGTTGCTCACCCCTAACTAAGCAGAACAAAAGAAATATAAACAGATTATTTTTGCCAATTTCGTGCTTTAGTCTCTGTAAATAAAATTGTTTGTACATAATACAAAAGTAATGGAAAAACAAACCAATGTATTTTTCTGTCATAACTGTAAAGAAAAATCATAAATGAAAGACAAGATTTAATACAGGAAGAACAGCACATAACTTATATGGATTTAATTTCTGCACTTCAAATGTTATATTTATCAAATATCTTCTGTGCACAAATACTAAAGTGAATCTTTTTCAATGTAACTGCAGGATGACTTTCTCTTAAGTAATAATTTATTTGGAAACATATGAAAAATAATTAGGATTTAAGGGGGTATATGCAAAATGCTCCAAACAAAGATTTCTGGATAATTAAAGAGAATAGAAATGTTGCTGAAAGATTTTTGCAATATGAAACAGAGGATTTTTTCCAATACATAGATATCACAACTTTTTTTACAAGAACCGTAATTTTTCAAGTTCTAGTCTAATTTATCTTGTGATAATTATACATTGCTCTTGGTAAATAACAACCATGAAATTCTCCAGCAAAGTACTGACATTGCTATGTTCTCAGTGGAAGCCCACAATACTTTCAGATACTTTGATTTTATGGATCTTCCTGAAAAATTAGTTATATGCCTGTAGATAACCATAGCAACAATGAATACATTTATCTAGCTAACAGGTTCAAAGTTAGAAAACCACCTTCAGAAGAGAAAATTTTACCCTTAAACCATTAGCTCGATGCTTTGTAGGAATGAGCTCATTAGGAAAATATTTATATTGAAATGAGAATAACAGAGGAATGTGTATTTAGAAGATAAAAGTACCCAAAAAAATAATTGTATAAGGTGTTAAAAAATAATTGCAAACTCTCTAATGTTTTAAAAAAATAATTGCAAACTCTCTAATGTTGTTTTTCTAAGAAGTAAAGCTAAAACACAAAACAAAAGAAAATATACAATGTTATATTTACAGTTCAGAGCTTTCAGAAACCAACTTTAAAAGACTGACAGTGTTTCTGCTCCTCAGTCGTCCAGTTTCCTTGTGGTAAACATAGTGGAATGAATGGCTCATCTATCCTTCACATTTCTTATCGATTCATTAGCATTAAACGTGAATGGTTGTGACACAGTAGCAGTTAAAGACTAATTTACAAGGACACAAACAGCATTTTATGTAGTAGAAAGACACTGATAGAATAAATGCTGGGTTACTCAAGTCATTTCCCTATTACTGAACTTACACAAAACATGACCATCCTGTACAAAATTTACATAATTGCTGCAATGGGTTCCTAAGTTCAGAAAGTATTTTCCCAGGTCTCTTGTTTGTACAATGTAAATTTCAATATAATTTTGGTCTCCCCTTGGGCAAGTTCCTTTTCTAATAAACAAACAAACAAAAAAACAGAAGTAAAAAACAAAACAAAACAAAAAAACAAGTAAAACCAGCAAACCAACCAAACAAGATAAAAAACCGCACTAATCTCAGATCACACAATATGTACAAGATATACAAAAATAATTTCCACACTGTAAACTTAATCATATAGGTATTTAAAGATACAAGAGATAGCGTCAAAAAAGGAAAGTATCACCACTTTTTACGACACAACACTGCTGATCCATGGGATCTGAAACACTGAACAGATAGACTGTCATGACTTCTCACTGACACAGGCAAAAGAAGTCACTGGAACATATTCTCATTCCTGTGCATTTTTGGAGGAAACTGGGAAAGGAATGAGAAAAACATACAAATTTCATACAGATATGCTGCAGGCTGTAGAAAGAGGGAAGGGCAATGGAGGAAGAGCTGTGATGGTACTGGCTCATTATTTCCTTCTTGAAGTGTCCTTCTCTCACACATCATTCACTTAAAATGGAGAAAGCTTATCAAAAGCTTATTAAGGATAAACAGCAATCGCTGTTTTCACAAAACCCAAACATCTCTGATAATACTATGTGAAAATTACTCACTGCTCTTTCATTTCTTAAAAGAAAGAAAAAAGACACAAAGGTCCTTTTTTTGTGATTGTTAAGAGTATTTTCATTTTGAGCAGGTTCATAACCATGAGATTAATTCTACTCTAAGGGATATACTAAGTCCTGTTCACATTTTTTTCCCGTTAATTAAAAGCAACAACCAAACAACACAATTATCCCATGAAAAAAGGATCTACAAAGGGACCAAACCTCTCCTAAGTATAAAAAATCTACAACCCTAATTAAAAAAATACATGGTAAAACTCAAAATGATGTGCACATTCACACATTTACAGTAGACTGAAAAAATTCAGACTTTGTTCAACCCTCCATAGATCTGTGAAGTTTCCCTTTGTTTAGCAGAGATTTGTATACTTTGAATTTAATGGAATAATCTTTCCTAGATAATTCATGATGTGAGAATAACAAGGTGTGAACTGTGAGGAAAACTAAATTTCCTATCAGGCCCAAGTCATAAAAAGCAAAAGCAGCTCTTTATGGTGCTGCATGCACAGGAAAGGCTCCCAGGGTCCACTCTCCAAGCACAGAGTATGGAGAAAGCTATATTTGTTTATGTTTCCTGACATTAAAGAGGATCAAAAGAAGGGCATGAGACATCTGTGGAAGCATACGGAGTTGGCAGGAGGGCAGCAGCACACCAACATGTATGTCTGCAAGGCTGGAAGGCAGGAAATAAAGCAGCATTTGTGGGGCATTGCATAGAGCACCAGGACAGGTGGGACTGGGAAGGCAGTGGTGGGGCCTAGGATATCCACTGGTGGTCAAAACCACTGTGAAATGCTGTGAAAGAGAAGTTCAGGGGGGATGTAGGGATGAAGGGGAAAGAACGGGCAAACTAAGAAATGGAAAAAGGAGGGATAAGTCTAAAAGTGACAGTTCTGGTCTGTAGACAGGTTCAGCGCTGCCTGTTTGCACAACCCCCAGCTATAGATGATTAAACAGTGTGACAGCTCTGGGTAGTCACCAGTATTTTCTCCATACTGGATCTCAGTGCAGAGCTATCACTACAACACTTTTAGCTCACCAGAATCAGAAAATTAATTAATAGCTCATATTCAAATCAGAATCAGATATTTTTTACCCTATGACCAGGGAACCTCACAATATACCCTTAGCTCACATATGAGGTATTTTCACTTTGTAGGTAAAGACTAAGGTGCAGAAACTTTAGTTCATGTATCCAAGGTGATACAGGATGCCTTTGGCAATACTGGAAAGTGAGATACGTCACATGGCTAGGCTAGCGTCCTAACAAACCTTCAGAACAAATGCATCACAAATTCAGTTAAGTGCTCACTTATATACTTGTGGTTTTCCCTCCATGATGTAGAGATATACAGTGTACTTTATTTAAGTCATAATGTCATGTAAAGTAGGCGTAAATGCAAACCTTAAATGGAAATTTTTCAAGCAAATTTTGAGGTATGAAAAAGAAAAATAAAAGGAAAAAATGAAGATGTACTCTTATGCTGACCTTATTGTTTTTACGACAGAAAAGAATCAGTAACTAGGAATTTTCTGACAACATATTTTATAATGAAGCCCTTGTTGGAAAACACTTTTTCTATCAAATGTCTGGTAATGAGTTCTGCAGCCAGAAACAAGCACAAATTTGGCACCAACCAAAGATATCAGACATGTTGTTTGGACTCCCAGTATTATATCAGCAGATGACTTGAAAAAAAACCCAAAAAAATCAACAAAACAAAAACCACAAAAAGACAGCATCACAAACTAACTGAAAAATTCTGATGGTCTCTAGAATTCATTACCACGTCCTTCTATCACAGACATGGGCAGAAAAGACCTGTACCTTCCTCCAGCTGCAGGGCTGGGTGCAAGCAGTGCTCTGTACCTGTGCAGGTCACAAAACTGCTGCGAAGGAAAGGTGGGCTGGGGATACGAAGCGACATCAGCAGGCAGAATAAGATGACAGAAGGAAAAGGATCTTGCTGTCACATTGAATCAGGATTAAACCGTGGCATATGGTAACTGCACAAGAGATGTTATACCCTTTTGGCATGGACCCTGGATACAGAAGTGGAAAGGGAGAGCCTGTGTTTAGTCATTAGTCCCTGCTCTGTATCAGGGTAAGAGAACTGGGTTGGAAAATAATAACCAGCAGAAGTAGTAATATTGAAATAGATTTTTTTAATCGCTTGCCAGAAAAACCTAGAGAACTCTTTCAAAAACAGGTGTCTATTTCTTTTTTGTTTCAACTGAGAAAAATTTTACTATTGGATTGTCCCAGACATCCCACCTCATTAGAGCTTGTAAAGGGGAAGGAAAAAAGTCATCTTTTGCTCTGGTTTCCCCTCGGGAGTGTCCATACCAACACAGCTTTTGCAGGCAGAGCATCACCTGAGACTCTTGAAATGCACCTGAGACTCTTGAAATGAGGCACAGCTGGGTGGCTGAACCTAGCTTTCAAGAAGTGACTGGCAGAGTGGATCTCAGGCTAAGGCAGGAAAGAGCAAGTGAGATGAGAACTGAACTAAGCCAAAATTTCACTGGAAAGCCTAGTTCCTCCATCTGTCTTCTGCTTAACTGCAGCTTTACTTTCATGCTCACTTCAGTAGTTATGGATGTTCCTTTAAGAAGTAATTCCAGTCATTTTAGTGGCACTAACTTTCTAGCAAGCTTATTTCCTGCAGCCTGTATGCTGCTCTGTTTTAGCAAGTGTATAATATAGCATAGACAAGATTCACATTCACAAAGTCATTTATTAAAAAAAAATAAGAGAGAGAGAAAACATTTTAGTAATGTAAAATGTCTGAGGATAAAAGAAATAAAGAAATGTAGACAATAAGAACATAATTAGTACTATGCAACGTGGTGAGATTTCTGGTTTTGATCATTAGCATTCCTACATCTTTGTCTATAATGAGGATAATGGGGTGCTTTTCTCTAACTGTAATCATAAGGTATGGAAATTAAAGAAATCGCTACAGAGTCTGAAATCTGAAACTATAAATAATAATGAAAGTTCTCTTGTACCCTGGAATTAACTAATGACGCATTTTCTGAGAGGAAAAAAAAGCAGTTCCCAGCACCACGTCAAGCGTCTTGCTGGTGGTGTGTAACACACTCTCCAGCTCCTCCGCTCTACAGCAGCAGAAACATGCAGAGCAGACAGAGTGACCTTGGAGCACAGAACTGCTTTGAAAAGTTTGCCTGGCTTTTTTTTTGCTTTCTCTCGCAACCAGTTTTAAAGGCACAGAAAGGCACAGGATTCATGTCTGGGCATAGAGCGGTGATAGGAGATACAACAGCATGAAGTCACCCCAAGACATTCTCTTATTCTGATCATGGAAAGAGCAAAAGCACTTCGATGCACAAGGGCCTAAGCTTTTATATGGCAGTGCTAAACAGTTCATATTTTATGTCCCACAATTTTGGTTTTTTCTCCGTGTAGATTTTGTGGGGGTCATTAGCACTAAGGTCCCAGCTTCGCAGAAAGACAGACACAAAAGCGTGGACCCCCAAGGTACTACTAAACATGCTATAAATGAGAGAAGAGGGTTCTACTGAGCACTTTCCTTTATTCTCTTGAGTTGGGATGACTCAAGAAATCCTTTCAAGATTGGGGTGAAATCAGGGAAGCAACATCCGTGGCTCAGTGGCAGGAAGAAAGGAGAGATTCTAAGAAGACCTTGGGTTGGAGACCTTGAAAAGAAAAATCTGATGTACAATGTAATTTTTCTATTTCTTTTATAGCAATTGCAACAGCTTGTTTTTTCCAGAACTGTTGTCTACCATTTCTTTTAAAACACTTTTTTCATTTCAGAAGTGATTTATTTGCTATGGAAGGCTTTGTAATAGCTTTTTTGGATCACTCTGTAAGAAATAAGGCAAACGTATTATGGCATTCAAGATCTATAAAATTTTATTCTCACTGGACACGCAAAATGACTTCATCTGTGTATTAATAAAATTTTCCTATGATCAGCAGCAGAAATGTTAACATTTTCTCACCAAGATTCTTAAGCAACCCATTTTTAAAATTCTGTCTTAACAAATAAACTGGAGCTTTTTTGAAAGATAAATAAAAGAAAAAGAAATTTTAAAGCACATGTAGGTGGAAACAGTGATAATCTCCTTTCAGACAACAATAAAAGAAAATAGGTGGATTCTAAACCACTGACATAAATAGGTTTGTTTCTTACTTTTAACTTAATAAAGAGGAAGAATAAAAATATTGCTTTAATTCAACACTAAAATTTAAAAAGTGTTTTTTTTTAAAAAAGTTTTGAGAGACTAGTTGGATGGAAAAAAGCATAAGGACAGAAAACAGGCATATCACTGAATATACTTTTTACATTTTTACTTTCTCATATCAAGGAAATGCTTTTAAAGTCAAATGAACACCATACTTGATCATGTAAAATTATTTTTAAATCTGAATTTTGAATATTGCCTCAATTCACATCTATTTCACAAGACCCATCTCACTTTTACCATGCTAAGCCATCATATGAAACACTTATAAGCAGTAATTGGAAGCAACTTTTCAAAGAGTAAAATTAGTTTAAATAGATAACTCCTGAAGAGTATTTGAGGAGATAACCCCTTGTGCTCATACCTTTTGCACAGCTTTGGGTTTGGGCAATGGCAGAAGGGATTCCCAAGTTACCCTCAGGGGTCTCAGACTTTTTTTTGAAGGATCATCTCTAAGTATAAGAATTTGTGCTTAGAAAAAATCTCCAGTGCAACAGAACAGAATATGAGGTAAAAACATAAATGATAGCAGCAAACCATGTGCTCACTGGGAACCCTGGGGACACCACTTACCTCTTTACACATGTTGCTAACTCATCTCTGCAAAGGTTCCTCAAACTAATTGGTGTGTGGGTATTTTGATTGCAAATATGTTTGTCAGCAACCTGGATTTTAATAGAGTTTCTGTTTAAACAGCCCTCAAAATAGAGCATGTAATTTGTCCACTTTTAATAACCTTCATTGAAAAAGATCATATCAACAGTGAAGAGAGTGCAAAGAGCAAGTGAAATAATGAGGTTATCCAGAAAAATCTTTCAAGGATTACAAGACAGAAAAAACCTCTGAAATAGCTCTAATGAATGACTATGTCATTAAAGGATGAGTTATGTTTTAGAGCAATGCATGATTTCAATTGACAGCTGCTATGTAAAACATGAAATAGGAGCAAATATTTATGTATATATTTATGTGTTGACTGATACATAACTATATGCATACATAGTTAAATAGATAACTATGAGCTCAATTCTGACATCAAGAGTCACCTGATACTTTTTTTCTGATTTTACTCTCATCATAAATCAACTTATATTATTGGAATCTGACATATTAAGCATGTATCTCAAATAAATTAATCAAATTCATTCCATTTTAGATGTCATTGCTTCAGTTTATGTTTGTATGCTTGCATCTTTAAAAGAGCTAAATGTCTCAATATTAAGATTTTTGAAAAGTGCAGGAAAAATTGGGATTTGAGTATGGAAAATAAGAGAATAACAGAGTTGCTTTAGCTGGACATGCTTTATGTGAAAATTGCAGAAGGTGTAGATGAAATGGAATTTTCTTTACCACTTTATTTTTAACTAGCACTTCTTTTTTATTCTTTGCCCCATCTTCCCTTTTCAATTTGTGGAGTATTTGGATACTAATAATTTATTTCACAACTCTGGACACTGTGGTAACATTTAGGCTGTTCTCTAAATTTATGGGCCAAAAAACCCCATGAGCATATTCTGGAAATATGCCACCTAAAAATGTTTTTATATTGTTGTTGAAAATTCATAAAACAGTATGAATTATTGGAAAGTATTGTTTGATACTGACTAATAGGGAATGGAAAGCAAGTTGGCTAAACATTTATAACAGTGCTAATGGAAGGAAAGTTTTCCACTTAATTTCTAGCTTGATAAGGAATGGAAATAAGATAGTGATTTTGAATATATTATAGATGAAGCAAATTTGACAGATACTAAAAGAATTTGAAGTTTTGTTAGTTTGACCTTTCTCTTGTCTGTCTTTATGGTATTATCTTTGTGAGTAAAATAATTCACAGCAGTTCAGGAAGATTACTTCTGTGCAACAAGGACTTAATCATGTAATTTTTCTGAATTGTAACTTGGTTAAAAAGATATATAACACAGAGAAACAGAAGGAAGACAGAATGAAAGAGAAAATTAATCTTTTCTGTGAAGGCCATGTACAACATTACAATAAATACAAAAATTAAGGATTTGCTGCAATAATAATTCCTATTACTAGCCTGATAAGCATTTAGAAAGGTCAGAATCTTTCTATTTATAATTCAAATTATCCTCTACTGATACAAAAGATGAAAATACTATTTGTCATGTTGTTTTGTCAACATTTGTAACCATTTTGAATCCTTTAGAATATGCTGTCTGAGGGATCCCATGGTATCTTCACTGAGCCTCATTCTTTCAAAGTTGAGTGCAGAAGTGGCCAAAAAAGGAATAATAAGCCATGGATATGTAATTATTATTAAAATTTTAATATCAAGAAACAATTCACTTCAAGCCTTAAATCCAGATATTTTGGATTAAATGGACAAAACCCATAACTAAAAGTAATTAACCACTACTCAACAGAAAAAATCTTTTGTCAAGAGAGCTGAGTGGCTCTGCCAGAAGCTCTTTGCTATATGTCCTGAAAAGTGCATTGGCCTCATTTAAACTTTAAAAAGAAGTTCAAAAATTATATAAGATAGCATTGCAAGTAATTCCATGTAGGGTTTTTTAATGCACTTTAATTAGTTGGTTTTATTATGTTTATGGGTTTTATTTGACTTTTTTTAACATTTATTTATATTGCTGATAATTTTAGCATGACAAAGCATGCCCAGGTATTTTTTGTTTTCCCGCAGTGCAGAAGGGTGTTTCAGAAAGTGGTGAGACTAGCATGAGGTCAGTGGCTCCAGTGATTGAGCAGTCTGAAAATGGCTTTGCAGAACTGAGTATGGACATTAAAATTTGCCTTCTGAATTAAGTGCAGAAATACAAAGAGGTTTAACTAAGCTGAGAACAGTTCACCTTTGCTTGACGTACAAATGGAAATTCCTGAAGGTTAGTGGCTTTGTCTTTAGGTGCCTAAATGTGTTAAAAATTAAATTGTGTCAGACTATTTCAAGGCATCTGTCAGAAAGGTTGTGGCAGATCATGGCATTGTGCCCAAACCCCTCACACAGCTTTGTTACCTGTGTCCAGCAGACCAAAATTCTTCTTGAAGTTATGGGATTTGTACATTTTACCAAAACTGTTGAAGAAGGTAACACTTAGTCATCTAGACATGTGGGTCTTCACAGCCATATAAATATAGTTGTCTATGAGCAAATATAGAATATTCTCCATATTCAGACACTTGATTGACTACATGAATCAGTGCTAAAAATAGTTAATCACTTTCTACTCTTCTGCAACTGACAGACCAAATGTGACAAAGATTAGCCGTCATAATGTGTTAAACATGCTCTAAAGTTCCCACTGAAGTGTATGATTCAGCTGCTTTGATATGCACATTTTGCTGAAACAGCACAATTATTTATCTTCAGAAAAGTGTACAATTGAAAGAGCAAAGTCTGCTTTTGATCACCACTTTGAAATCTTCATTAGCACAATTTTATTCAGAGCTGCAGCTGCTTCTCTTTGCTGGTGGAAACTAATCAATCAAACTGCAAACTTACTTCTGAAAGACTACAAAGCAGCAGCCAAGTATCAGTATATTTTTGGTGTGGCTTTAAAGCACACTAATAAGGAACAGAATATGTAATTCTCTTTATACTAAATACACTATTCACAGCAATGACAGTTAATTAGCAAGTAAAACGCAGAAGTAAATATTTGGCAAGATTACAACTTTTAAGCAAAGGAGTGTAAATGAACTACTGGGGCAAGTGACAGATGTTTCCATAATGTGTACCTGACAGGAGGGCTTTTTAAACGAGGTCAGCAACAAATTCTTTCAATTATATTTTTATTTTCATTCTGGTTCGAAAGGATTAGTTAGTAACTTATCCTCTGTGATAACCTGCAATTTATTAACTGGAAGCTTCTCAACCAAGTTGTTGGTTTTTATCTCTTGACTGCCTCGGGCTACAGGCACAACTGAGACTGCCAAACACCAGAACTGACTGGAAGGAAGTTGTAAAGAACTTTGTCTGGTTTTCCATCAGCAAATGCACTAGCATGGCCAAAAATTTTAATGTGAATTTTGGCTGGACAATGTTGTCTTTCATCACTTATAAGAAAGATGATAACCCTTTATACAATTTTGATGAGGATTTATGAATATGTAGCAAGCAGAAAATTCTATTTCGCAAACTCCTTTGCATAAAAATGTTATATAATCTCAGTTAGTTCAATGGAACAGAGCAGATGCAACCCTGGGTATATATTAATTGGTTAAAATACATATGGGACAAGTACAGATGTCTCTCTATGGCCATGTGGTGCACAGTGAAAACACGCTCCATGATAGATAGAATAAGGCTGGAAGTAAAGATACATCTGGGGATATGTCAGTAAAGACACACACTGCATTGCCAGAAAAGGAAATTACAAGTTATTCATGGGGGAAAGTATTGTAATTTTTGAATTATTAAGAGGGGCAGAATTAGATTGCTCAGGCAGGGTTCCCTTAACTCTCTGCAGCATTCATTAAACACTTTTTGCCAACAGAAGGGCAAACATGGCCACAAAGACAACTTGGTTTGATATAAATCCCAAGCTGCACAAAGCTGTGCACAGAACAAGCTTACATGGGCCTGCCAGTTGTCCCTCAATCACCCAGGGCCCTGCAGGGAAAAAGGCCTGTGGGATCTACCCTGATTCCAGGATGTCCTGCTTGGGATGCCACTGCATTACAGCTGCCCATTTCATCTGGGCATCTCAGCCCTGTGACCCTGTACAGACAAATCTGAAGCAATAAAAAACAGCAATAGGATGGAAATTTTGCAATGCTAACAAACTGTGAAACACAGTAGGTAATCAGTGAAAAACCATTGCTGCATGGAAACTTAAATGTGTATGGTTCCTTGTTTTACTCACATGCATTCGAAATAGGTGCAATAGGACTGAAGACAGCAGAGATGTGACATTCTTTTTTCTAGAGCATCTTTAAAGATGAAAAAGTAGCTGGTATATAAATTCATAATTTTTAGCCTGGTGACTGAGGAGTTGCAGTGATTTTAGCAAAATCCTTAACATTCTGCAGTCATTGAGTTAGTTGACAGTGTCAATGCACTGTGAAATAATGTAAAATGACAATAAATTATTTTTTAGATCTTCAGGAAAAAACCCTTGTGTATCCTTGACTCTATTGTCTGAAAACAAACTGTCAACTGATGAGATTTTCCTTATGGTAATCAGTTTTATGGTACCAAACCCACAAAATGGTGGGTTTTTGTGGTATTCTTTTCTCAGCTTCAACAAAGAAGCCATAATAAATCACCTGAACTTAAAAACTCTGGTTGGCACATACTAGGAAGTTACAAACCACTGAAAAATGCCTTTCAAAAAGGAAACAGTCAACACAAATTTCAATAATATTTTCTGTGAAGAACATACGCAAGTGAATAATCCTTGCTCTGATATGTAGTTTGGCAAGCCTCTGGGATAAGTAAATGCTACATGAATGAAGAAAAATTTATAGCTTCTCAAAGAGTGATTTTTATTAATATAATAGGTATATGAACAGAGGTAAAGTCCTCCCTTCCATTTCCCTCTCCAAGATCATTTTCAAACAGTTATTTGGTTCTGCCATAGACAATCTAATAAAAGAAGATATATTTTTCTTCAGACACTATTAAAGTAGCCTGTATAATTTTTTAAAAGCAATTTGCAACATACATTTTATTGCTCCAGAATCTTCATAGATGTCAGCTACTATAAAATAAGGGGCACATTACTCACAAACACAGGCTGCAGAAAAAGTTTTTCCAGAAATCCTGATCTCATTCTGTCATTCAGAAAGAATTTCCATTTTTCTAATATGTAGAAATCTTCAAAGTTAGCACAACATGTACACCTGTGATCAGAAGATGTGTTAATTTAAATGAACAGCAAGAGGTCCAGCAGACTCTGACCCTTTCACTGATATTCCTTTGAGGATAACAAAAATAATGAATGGGTGGTGATTTAATTAAAAAAATGAACTCTTCCTGGTTATGCATGATTAAGTTCACAGACCAATAAAGATTAACACTTAACATTTGCTTGTTTTAACAGTGCTCCATGGGCCCGTAGAACTGCATGAGAAGAGCATTTTCTCCTGTAAAAGACTACAGTATTGCAGTGGTGGACTCAGAATGACTGAAAATGGCTGGTCTGTAGAGAAGATTTTTAGGTGAAAAGTAATCACAGGCATTAAAAATCACTCTAAGACTTTCAAATGAGAAAACCTAAACCAAAACAAAACCAGTCAGGCTTTTAGTGTCATCCTTCCCCTAAAGCCTCTCACCACCAAAGTTACAGTGCACATAACTGTGTTAACAGGGTAGGGGTTTTTAATATTTCCTATTTATACGGGATTTCATACGTACACTAGCAAGTCTGGATAAAGAAATGAAATCCCCTTTTTTCCGTAGATACTCAGTATACACGTGACTTAGAGAGAAATTAGATTGCCCCTAGTGCTGGAAATTAGTTAATAGAAATATATTATCCCGGTTTAGTTTTTTAAACATACATATGAATAAGTAATGCTGTCTTCAACACATTTAAATAAGAAAGAAAGAAAGACGTCCTCCAGGTGAAATTAAAGTGTTTATAACCTCATGAAACACTACATTGACACAGAACTCTAAAGCTGTAGGAAAAAGCTCTTAAGTTGATGCAGTATTTGTGCCCTTCAGCTTCAGAGACATAAAAGTTAAGCAAATAACTAGTATAACCAGCTGATTTTCCTGTGGAGTTCCTATCATCTCAACATCCTCTCATCCTAGCACTGGTACAACAGCTAAATATGATGTAGTCCTTGTAGAGATTCTTATCTGCTGTTTGTAAATATTGCAGGACTTAGCCACCAGATTTTTGTTCAATTGCCATCATAAAAAATAGTCCATAAGACTCATCAAGTATATTAAAACAAGGTTGGAAAATGCCCTTAAGGATCATCTGGTCCAAACTTTCTTGGCAAAACCACACATACTCATTGATGAAATGGGAGGGGGGACAGGAAGGGAACTGTATAAAGAATAAAGCAAGTTTTGATAGAGACCTTAGAACTACAAAGATTTCATCAGGGTTCCCACTTCCTTGTCAGAAGAAACTCCACAGCAAGAGCAGACTAAAGTTTTGCTTATGTGGCAGGAAATTCAGGAAAACATTTTGCTGAAACAGAACCAATAGTTGTGACAGGAAAGCTGACAAGCCGAGCTACACTAACAGCCTCCCTCTATCTTATGTGTTGAGACAACGAGAGGAACTATCACCTTCCAAATAAACTAGTAAACATTAAAGTTACAATGTTAAAACAGAAGTTTCACTTCTCCAGCTTTGACTTATTCACAAACAGAAAAATGTATAAATTGGTGCAAAGTTGCTTATAAAGGTATAAATGTGTATAAGAGTACAAACACTAAGTACAGTGATTTTCTATTTTCTTTTCTGTCTGGTTTTGGGATGTAAAATGGCTGCTATAATTTTAATTTACTCTAAAATGTGTTGTTCAAAAAAATATGTCACTTATTTTGATAGAGCCCAAACAAATTGCTGAAAGCATAAATTATTCATTACCCATCTGAAATCAATTTTAAAAAGCCCAAACTCCTCCCCATAAAATAACTAACACAGTTGACTGATGTATATCTCCAGAGGATATCTTTCTGTGGATTAATTTAAGAACTATTCCTATGATGAGGGAAGATGGTTTGTTCATGTATGTACAGATTTTACATACTCAACAAGGTAATTTTCTCTTGTAGCTTGCCCTTCCCCTGGGAATATTGAAACTGACGAGAAAAAAATGCTGTGGAAAAAGAAATCCCTGCATGGAAAATGAAAGTTTCACTGCCTTCAATATTTAACAACTACAGAAGGTACAATCTTAAATACTCCAATCAAAGTAACCCTTCCTATAGGTGGCTTGAATCTTACATTCCTTTAAATAAGTGTCTCCTGACTTAAATATCTAGTTCAAGTCAGCGTTCAGAAAGGTGGTCAGACAAACAAGCTGACACGACACGTATGAGATCCATAGAGTTGTATTGACTTAGTATCTTACAAAAAGTTATACTTTTGTCTTCCTCTCAGCTTCTAAGTAGGCTGTAGGAACTTAATTACCTGAAAAACACTTGTTATAAGTCAACCAAGCTGTGATTGCATAGACGTTTTTGGAAAGATTAGGAAACACCTTCTATGGTGATGGCCTAGGATGGTTATGGTTACACCTGAGCTCTGACATCTTAAGGATAAGCTGAGGAGTTTCCTTCTTGATTCTGCACTAGGAAAGGCTACTCAGGTACCAACAGCCCAGGCGTGGTCAAGACTTGACACCTTCTCATACAAAAGTCTTGAACAGACCATGTATTTTGTGCCATGAGGCTTGATGGACACAGCTCAGGTACAAAAGCACCCATCTAGAAGAAGAGCCATAATTAGCACAAAATGCAAAAGGCCATCTGCCTAGCAATGAGAACACATTATCCCTCCTTGTGCGTGCTTTCTCCCAGATGAACTCAGAGATCAGCTCAATCTATCTGCTCTGATCTCTGAAGCCATCTGCAGCAGTTGCCTTCCCCTGGCAGGTATCATCTCTCCCCTGATAATCTGCTGCAGTGCTCTCCCCTGTAATCCAACTGCTGACCCACATGAAGCCCCATGAGTGCAGGGGACAACTTTTGTATTTCAGAGAGAGTGAAGAATGACATTTCTAATGAATGACATTGTTCCTAAGGTACAAGGAAGACACTGATCAGTACAACTTCCAGAACTGAAAATTTGGTAGTTCCAAAATGCAACAGTCCTTTCAAAAATTTTACATAGAATAAAACCCAGGCTCATTTTACCTGATATAAATGATCAAACAATGAACTAATAAAGCTAGCTTTATAGGCTAAAGATATTTCTAATATAAATCCAGATACCAGAATTTTGCATAATATAATCTGACCTCTTACACAATACAGGGCTGAAGATTTCATTGTATTTCTTTCCACTTGAAATAAAATTATCTACTCCACATACTATAAAAATCAAAGCCTCATTTAAATGGTATTAAAAAAATTCCCAAAGTCTAATTTCTATTGTTTTCAGTCAAAAATTCTTACATATCCAGGAATTCAATGCTTTGATGGAGCTTAGATTCACTTTATTCCCCACGACACTCCCTTTACATGAAATAGTCTCTGCCAATTAAGGGAAATATTAAAAAATTATTACTTTGTAAAATCAATTTTGTATATGATTGACTTCTAATCTACACCCGTTCTGAACTGGAGGTTCAGAAAGCATGTGGAAACACTACTAAGTTATTGGCAACAGAAATTTACTTATTTATCATAATTTTTAATTCTATGTGCCAGTACAAATGTAATAACCCAGCCATTTATAATGAGGTACAACCACAAAATTCAAAAACATTTTAATTAAAAAGCATAACGGTAAGAGAATTATGAGAATTATGAGAATTATGTCTGTCTTAACTAAAACATTTAAATTATAAACCAAATGTTGTAGTAAATGACTAGACACAAATACATTAAGCTCACGAAAAACACATCCACCCATTCCTGTCTAGCTCCCCCATTTTTAGATTCAAAAGTGCTATGCTTTATTAGATTAACACTAGAAGCTTTAACTTTTTTCAATTAAAAACTTAAAGCCATTAGAGAAGACAGAGCTGCAATAGCAGTGGCAGTTTTCATCCTTCTGTGCCTTTCTGTACGGCAGAGAGCCCTGTATTTCCCTGCCTCAGTCCAAGAAAACTCCTCCACCACCCGAGTGAGGGGATGTCCTGCTTCCCATGGCCCCAGGCTGTGCTGGTGGCTGAGGCTTGGCTCTTTCCTGTGCCCAGTCTGCAGCAAGGACCTCTGCAAAGCCACCAGTAACTCTCCAGATTTTTTATACAGAAGTGAAAATACGCACCCACGCACTATCACTTATCTGATCAAAAAAAGTCTAAGCTTGTATTTCATACTGGTCTTTCAGCCTGACTTTTTAAAACAATATCACGGTACTGAGAATTGAAGCAAATCTTTCATCTTTATTTTTCTCTAGATAAAACTTTCTGGATTTTCATTGCAACGATTTAAAATTATGGAAATATTTATTCAAGAAAAGAAACCTTATAACCTTAGTATCTTTATTTATATTGATACTGTGTTCTTGTACAAACACATTAACCATAAACACAAATGGGCCATGTTTTAATGATTTACTGAAGATGTTTTTTGTTATAATATCCCTGTTTCCATTTTGAAGAGTTTCATGAGTCATTAAATCAGCCAACAGCACACATACAATAGAATGTCAAGTAAAAGGAAATAATTTAAAAGACATTTAGTTTTATTAATAATAGCAACAACAGAAACTCACTATAAGTGTTGACTTCTCATTAAAAGTTGATTTTATCTCTATGATGAGTTTTAAATTTTTTCCTGTGCATTGCATAGTCATATCCCCATGTCGACAGAGGGGGCTGTTCTGATTGTTGGCCCATTTACAATCCACTGCATACTAAAATGTACTCAAATCATAGCTAATAAGGATGCAATTTTTACACAAATTCAGAAATATAGTGCAAATTTGAGAATATTTTTATTTAATTCCTTAGACAATTAAGCCACACAGTATGATTCAATTTAAGTACTAGCAAATGGGATGTAATAAAGACTGCAAATGCAAACTGTTTAGATTAATGTAAAGCCAAGGGTGTTGGTTATGCAATTATCTTTTGCAATCAACTGTCACTTTTATTTCATTTGAGATAAGTAAAACATCTAATAACTTTAATTTCCATACAGAATTTTGTGAGAAAAGAGGGAAGCACAAAGACACGTAGCAAAATACAGAGATAAAACTGTTGTATCAATGGCAGTGGTTATTTATTTTGTCAAAAGTTCTGGTGATTTTTGGCATTCCAAATATTGACACTAATGTATGAATATTAGATGCCAGTATTATGTTTCCTTAATAACATATATATTTTAAATATGAAAAGGAAAAAAATTAAATTAGCTACGATATATTCAGAGGGATACACTTCTAAAAGAGTGTTAGAGCTAAAAGCCAACTCTTTGATTAGTACTATATACAAGTATTTGAGGGTCCTTGCAAAATTTTCTGGAGAATACATTAAAAGCTCCTTGTGATTTTGTAATTAATTATTCATGTAATTCCTAAAAGTCATTTTTTTATATAAAAAACAAGAATTTGGCAAGCATACCATGATGTAAAAATATAGGAGAAGTGAGTTCTAGTAGGAATTTAGGCAAAGGCCTAAGTGAAATATGGGTTTGGGGGAAAATTTGCATTGTAATAGATAAGACCAGAGAGAGATTCAGCAAAGACTAAAGTCATTTTCATATGTAAGGAAGCACTTGCAATTAATCCAGACTTGAAGAAATGTGTGTTAAATACAAGCACACTCATCTAAATTAGCTTAGGAAAATGTTTTGTATGGAGGGGATGACTTGGGAGAAAGTGTGTTGTACTTCCAGACTGATGTTGTGCCTGGAATTCAGAAAGGGGGATAAATGATACCATGAGAGATAATTTAAGTGCATTTTCAAGTGTTTCTCTTGAAAGTATCCTCACACAAAAAAAAAAAAGAAAGAAAAGAAAGTAAAATGAAATGTTATATATAACAATTAGATTTGCAGACAATTACTGTTAGAATGGGTTAATTTATAATAGATTAATTCATGTTTAAATGGTAAATGGAGGCATTTGTGTAAATCATGGCCTTGTTTAAACTTTTTTTTAGTAGAAAAATCCGCATTTATCTGGATGGGAATTCTCAATTTGCTGGTACATATCTGAGATATAAGTAAATACTCCATAACCATTTTCAGTCTGCATAGTTTGCCTACATTTCGGTAGATTAGTAACATCAAACAAAATCCTAGGGACTATAGATATTTTCAAAGAATCATAGAATCACATTATGGTTTGGGTTGGAAGGAACCTTAAAGGTCATCTTGTTCCCCTCTGCTGTGGACAGGGACACCTTTCACTAGACCAGCTTACTCAGAGCCCCATCCAACTTGGGCTTGAATGCTTCCAGGGATGCAGCATCCACAACTTCTCTGGGCAACCTGTGCCAGTGTCTCACCTCCCTCACAGTAAAGAATTTATTCCTAATATCTCATATAAACCCACTCTCTTTCACCTTGAAACCATTCCCCTAGTCCTGTCACTCCAGGCCCTTGCAAAAAGTCTTTCTTCATCTTTCTCGTGGACTCCCTTGAGGTACTGGAGGGCCAAAATTAGGTCACTCCTAAGCCTTCTCTTTTCCAGGCCAAAAAATCCAAATTCTCTCATGGGAGCGGTGCTCCATACTTCTAATTATCTTGGTGGCCCTCCTCCTACCTGCATTTACATTGCATCTATTTACATACATTTTCCCTGTCAAATTTACACCATCATTAAAATAACCAAAGTGTTGTTTATATATGAATGTAGCTGAACAAAAATAACAGGAGCAGTAATTACAATTAGTCCTATTCTGATCCCATAGAGCTATCAGTGACCATTTACAGCTTTTACAGCTGATGTGCATTAACACGTGCAATGTAATGTGAGCATTGTTATTTATTGGTTGGAAGATTACTTAAGCTCACAGCTCCTCAAGGGTTTATTTTAAGCCTTTTCTCATCAGTGTAGTATTTAAACTTCCTAGATGACATTTAGAAGTCCTTTTTTGTTGTCTTGGACTAAAATGCTTCAGAAATTTTTGTCATAATTCTGTATGGTGTCCCACACTTCTGAGTTACTTCTTGATGAGACACAGTTCTGATCAATAACCTTAAAACAGTATAAAAAAAGTAATGGCAATTTATTTTGCAATGGAGCAGATCAGTGTCTCTTCTTCTTCACACCTCTACAAACCAAAAAGAGTTATGAAAACTTTTACAGTACTGTAGTCTAAATATAGAAATCTATTTTGAAATTTGTATTTACATGACATATTTTATATTTGAATATTTTATATTCAGAAAACAAGCAAATAACTTTACTATGACATAATTTTGCATATCTTTACATTTCATCACAACAAACTAAACAATTTTAATTCACTGTGTTTATTGTGTAATAATATTGCAGTCATATAAGTTTGTTTTAAAAAATAACAAACTTAAGAGCTAATTTGAGAAAAAAAAGCAGAGAATAGCACACACAAATTGCTACACAATGAAATAAATAGAAATAATAAATAATAAATAGAATAAATAGAAACAGAACCAGTTGTTTATAAATAAAAGCTTTTTAAATGTGAGATGTAGATGATTGAGAGCTGAAACATGTAGAAGAAATATCCCTCTATAATATATGAAACAGTTTTAGAGAACATTTCCCCTGATCCCTCTCCTTTAATTGTAATGTACTGGAACTGCAGAACATGTTAATTAGTGTCCACAGTGCATTGCAAAAATAACATTTTTGTAAATTTAAACAAACGGGAAAAGCTTTAATGTTATTTTGAAAATTTTTCACTACACCTGTATTCATTAAAGCTTTTTTGTGCATACTGTATAGGCATACAGCAAAATAATAAGTAATACTGATCTAAAAGCCAGCATATAATACCTGAAACCACTTTCCCTTATTTCCAGAGAGACTATTTTACTCTACTGTCTAAATCTTCCCTCCATCTCATTTAAACCCCCAAGGTCAATCCAGCAGTTATTTTGAAGCTGATAGTGTATTCTGCTCTGGGCTTACAGGTCTTGAATAGTTTATTGTGTTGAACAGGAAGAAAAATGTATATTTATCAAGAGTGATATTTTGAGATGGCACTGATTGCCTGTCCAATAAGCATTGCACTAAAGGCATGACTATTATAACCCACACATAAAATCATCTCCCCAAACCAAATAGTTATCTGAATACATAAATTAAACTACTGGACTGAAGTAGACAAGTTTAAGACAAGCCATATATAAGAAAAAAGGGCAAAACCTCTAACTTTTTAAAAGAGAACATCTGAAATAACCCCAGTATACAATATTCTGCTGACAAGCAAGATTTCTCCCCTTAACTCCAGCTCACTTTCCCAGCAGCCCTGTCTTGGGCTTTCACCACACTCCTATTCAGAGTGGCAGTGACTGTCCACAGCTCCCATCAGACCTGTAGCAGACTGTCAGTGATTTTAGCATTTTAAATTATTCTGCTTTAAATTCAGTGTAATACTTTTGCTGAATCATGCGTGGACAGGTTCCATGCACTCTAGTGTTCTAGTAGAAAATATGAGCAGGAATAAACACATTAAACAGGAAAAAAGTATTTGAAAGCATTATTCCAAAACAGTGAAATGTTTCCAAAAGCTACTGAAAGATGGTATTTGACACAAAGTTATGACTTCCAATGAATGTTTAGACTTCAAGTTTTAAAATGTAATTATTTACATTGTCCTAATCATTCTATATCCTTGTTTTCACTAGCTCTGACTATTATTAGCACCAAATATCACCAAAATATTTTTATTTCAGAAAGCTTATTTAAAATAAATGAAATCATCTTGGTTTGTCATTTGGGGAGTAGTGTGGATTAGATTTTATTTGTTAATATTGACTATATATAATACATAATTTACGCCAAAATGCAAATGTGTCTTGTTCTTATCTCATTGCAAGCTGTATCGTTACAGAAGTGACTGCTTATAACTTGTTCCAAATTGAATCTATGCAGTAAATTATAATCTCTGACATATCAAGAATCACAACATGTTAGATGCATGCAACAAAAAATATTGTTGCTGCAATTTCTGAAGATTGTTGCAGCCAGCTACCACTTTAACCTGGATTCTTGGCAAGTACTGTGCATCAGTTCATAGAAAAATCACAAAAACAATGATAATTGTCTTCTACAAATAAGCATTTTTGAAGATTATTAAATGTTTGTACTTAATGTTAATTTCAGCTATTTAATTATACTCATAAGGTATGAAAAACTACAAACTTAGCTTTGCAAAAATGGAAGTAAAATTCAAATGTACCTTTTAAGACTATCCTTTAAGATTATCAAAACTATCCTTCAAACTTTATGAACCTGGATAATTTTTTTGCAGTTTCCTGACTGAGTTAAATAAAGCACTCAGCCAAGAGCAGATGTGTAATTCTGCAATGGAAGGGGGGGCAGGGGAACTGAGAAGTAACATTATTTACTTGGTTTTCTCGTTCATAGTCTAAAGAATAAAGTCTTTCATTGACTGCAGCACTCATGACTCCTTCAGAATTTTCAAGGCTCATTATTTAACAAATGATTTAATAAGTTATTCATACATTAGGCTGTACAATACATTCAAACCCCAAGGATGGAAGAAACTAAATATTTTATAAGATAGAAAAATTTCTAAGTAACATCAGCTCCAATGTGATTTCATGAAAATTTGCTTTTATGTGTATATTTAGGAATAGGTATCCAGAGATACAGCCATCCTCGTTAAAAAGTCACAAAAAATCTGCATATATTGCAAATTTTATTCTTGATTTAGTAGCTTACTAAAACATTGTACAGAAGTTGTTCTAGAAAAAAAAATAGCATTCTTGCCTTAAGTATGCCTTAAGAACATTAAAAATGTAACTTTAAAGTCTCCATCCAGGGTAACAATAGTTCATCCACCAGCAGATGTTTTCTCTTTGACAGGATGCTTATACTCCAAATATGACTGCTAGAGAGACTGAAAGAATACACAGTGCTTTAGTGCTGAAGACTGAAACCCAAATGAAATTTATATGGGTTCATGCCCTATTTAGGAGATGTATTTTTAAAGGGGACTTGGAAATAACTTGGAAATAACTAAAAGGATCTTGAAAGACAACAACATTCACTGTGTGCCACCACTGAATAATGAATTATTCATTAGCATGATCCTCTAAAAGACCACAATATATATAGCGTGGATGAAGCCTGAGCAGGCAGGGTGTTTTAGTGCTGCAGTGTGGGTGTGTGCGTATGGGAGAGAATTTGGGAGATCCCAGCAAAGGCTCACACGAAAAGCATAATGTGACAAATTCTAGTAGGCTTTCCAGGAAGAATTCACCTTTCCATTTTGGTGCTTCTGGTGAAAGCCAGAAAGAGACAGAATTACAAAAAATGTTGGAAAAACAAAAAAGTTGATTTGAATTTGGTTTTGGTTTTCCTGCAGTGGGGGGAGGAGAGCCTCCAACAACCACAGATGAAACATGGAAGACTTTAAATCCCACATTATATTACTCTACCAGGGTCTGCCAGAGCAAAAATCCTTTCTGTTCCCCATGAAGTTCACTGCTGGATTTTGAGGAACATCCGGGGTTGCCCTCTCCCAGGTGCCAGATTCTGCATCTGGGACGGGGCAACTCTGAATGTACATACAAATGAGATGCTGGAAAGCAGTGATGTGGAAAAGGACCAGGGGACCTGGTTGATGGCAGGTTGAATATGAGCCAGCAGTGCCCTGGCAGCCAGGAGGGGCAGGATCCTGGGGGCATCGGGCACAGCATCACCAGCCAGGCAAGGGAGGGATTGTCCTGCTCTGCTCTGCACTGAGGCAGCCTCACCTCAAGTGCTGGGGGCAGTTTTGGGCACCACAATATAAAAAAGTCATTAAGCCACTAGAGAACCTCCAAAGGAGGGCAACAAAGGTGGTGAACACTCTAAAGGAGAAGCCATACAAGGAGGGACTGAGGTCACTTGGTCTGTTCAGCCTGGAGGAGACTGAGGGGAGACCTCACTGCAGTTACAACTTCCTCATGAGGGGAAGAGGAGGGGCAGGCACTGATCTCTGCTCTCTGTGACCAGGGACAGGACCCAAGGGAATGGTCTGAAGCTGTGTCAGAGGAGGTTTAGGTTGGATATTAGAAAAAGGTTCTTCACCCATAGGGTGGCTGACACTGGAACAGGCTCCCCAGGGAAGTGCTCACAGCATCAAGCCTGACAGAGCTCAAGAAGCATTTGAACAATACTCTCAGGTCCATGGTGTGATTCTTAGGGTTGTGTTGTGCAGGGCCAGGAACTACGCTTGAACCTTGTGAGTCCTTTCCAACTCAGGACTTCTATGAGATTTTGGGGATTATAGGGTTTTTTTTAGCCACAGTTTTTAAGAACTGTTTGTATCAATAATTTTACTGGGCAATGAAAGAGAGAGACCTGTTTTTGTTGGCTGAGCTGTCTCATTAAAGAAGATGAAATATCAGATAACTGCCTTATTTTGAGATATATATATATATAGATATAGATATAGAGATATATATATATATAATTTAAGAAGGAATGAGACATACCTATTCCAGAACAGCAAATCCCTTGTGTTTATGTAGGAAGCTGAAGTCCCTGATTTGAATTTCTAAAGTATCTTTTAGTCATTTTCTTTCAGTAAATCTTGTCCTGCCCTTGGGGTCCACTAGCACAGTTACTTTCCAGGGAGTACTAAACAGGAACTGAACATTTTCAGCCTTCCCCAAGTGTAATTTTCTAATCCTCTCCTGATATGTTCCAAGTTTCCAGGTTATCTTGAAATATAGACACACTCCTAGGCATTGTCTGTCCTTTATTCTTCCCTGTCTACTTTTAAAAAAACTCAAAGGAAGTAGACAGTAATACTTTCATTATCTGTCTATATTCTTGTGCTCCTGGGAAAGTTTTTCTGGTTTCCATTAACCTTTCCTCTCCCTGTGTGGGGATTAAGCACTCAGTCCCTTTCCCTAATACATATTGCTTCCACTCTGACAAAAGAAAATGTTGCAACTTTATTATTTATTTTTTTAAATAATTGCTAACAGCAAAATCAGTATAAAATGGCCATGGAAAAGGCTGTAAAATAGCTCAGTTTAAACAAATTTGTACATACCATCTTTATCTATTGGAGTTGTAAAGCTTGTTATAAAACATTATGGCGGGGTTGATAAAATGCTGATATTAAATACTGTTTATGAGGAAAAAATTGTTATACAAATTACATTTTGCCATCATCTCTTGTAAACATCTACCTCACCGATTCATTGGTCTTTTTGTCCAACTTTCATATCAGGAAAAAAACAATTCAGTAATCATATGTTCTCTGAGGTGATTTCCAGAATAAATGTGTTCTGTTGAATTAAGAATCTGTTAGAAGATCAGTGGACTAGAGTGGAGGAACAGGGAATAAAGCAAGCTTGACTAAATGTGTTTGCTAATTCAGAATCTCATGTCCTTTCTAGAAAGTTGACTGGAAAATAAGATAAATGCACACTGTAATCTCAACAAATCTGTACTGTGAAGATAGTTCCATATTTTGTACACTTAAATGTGCCTCCTTTAAATTATTCAAATATGTTCTTTCCACTTGAACTTTTCAAAAATATGTCTATGTAGAAACTGAATATTATAGACTAGATTGTAATACAGCCAGACCAAGTCAGGCAGAATTTCTGGGCCCATCACCTGTATCAAATCGCTTTTCAGAAAGATGAGGGTCACCAGTAAAATACTAATTCTCATCCTTCCAATTTCGATGATCCATTAGATAAGGATATTTCTTAGGTAATTTTTAAATTATTATCATTATTTATTTAAATGAAGACAGAAGGCAGTCGAGACAAGTTATTAGCCTCGTGTTTACCATGTCCCTGACAGATCCATGAGACCAAGGCAGACCAAGGCAGTGTACCCAGTTCAAGGAGCAGTCAAACCATTTCAAGACCACTGTGTGCATACAGCTATACACGGCATCATGTTTGCATCAACTCTTATTATTTTTGCCAGTCATGTCCATCAGAACCTCTCCTTTCCTATGATTCTGCTAGATACCATCCTCCAATCTTGTTTCCCTTTCCCACTTTTCATCATAACTTCTGATTCATATTTACTGCATATTTCTTTGTCCTCAATATGTATTTCAGTTATCCTACTTGCCACAAGAACCTTAATGAAACTTGATTTTGCCACTAATTTTTCTGTAGCTTCTATGACTTCACTCTAGAAAAAATCTTCCTTATTTTCACCACTGCTCCATGGCAAAGGTGCATTTTCCCAAGTCTCAGCTTTGTCTGTCCTTTCTCCTACTCTCACAACATATCCTCTTTAAAGAGTTTTATTCCTTTACATTCAATTCACACTTTCCCAATAAGGCATTAAATTTTTTCAAGTTTAAATCCGTTCTTGCATACCTTTTAACACCTGCCACATCCAATTCTGTTCATAAGGTGTTATCATTTTTTGTAGTATTACCATTATTTTTCCTATAAACATGATCACCCTGTTTTGTAGTTAAAAAAAAAAACAACACATGACATTCCCCTTTTTTTGCTTTCTCCCACACTATTTCTCATTGAGACACAGAATTATTTGTCATGCTTTCCTTAATCACTATTTGTATTTTAACACCTCTTAATGTTGATATTGGGGGAGAAAAGTTTATACCTGTTTAAGGACAAAAAATGTTTATATATGAAGCATATATGCAGTTAATTCCAGTATTTTGCATAGAATGCAACATGGAAGCATAGCTCTAGCTGATAAAGTTATATCAACTACTTTTCTCCTTAAATTTCAAAATCTGTGATTGAAATAACTCTGACATGACAATTGGCAGAGGATAACTCTAATAAACTCAGTGGCACACAATCATGATGAGTACTAGCAATGTAGTGTTGTGATTACTGCAAGCACTACCAGACCCCTTAGGATGAGCAGTCCCAGTTTCCTGAGTTCATCTCAACTTGCAAAGGACTGCAAGATCTCTTGGTAAGCCCTGCAAGCCCACACGTGTCCTGCTAGTGTGCAAAGGCTGCCAGGAGAAGGTGTTCACCTCTCTGGTACCAGTTGATGCTCACAGCCTGCTCTGCAAGGCTCATTCTCTGCTGCTTTCCCCTTGCCTGCTGCAGCTTTTAAATGGCCTTTCCAGCTCCCCTTCCTCTCTCTGGGACCTACAGCTTCATGTCCTTTCCTGAGTTTCTCCTGACAGATGGTTCACCGTTCCCAGTGAGATACCTCTTACTCTGATCCAAAGAAAATTTAGTTGCAGTTCTCCATTTGGGGGTTGCAGCTCCAGGAATGATCCATAGACATTGAGTTCTGAGGGTTTTTTAGCCACGATGGTGTCATGATATTAATGTGTAACCCAATGAATTGGCATCTATGTTCACTCAGTAATTCAACAAACAGTGGCTGGCTTCTGTCTTGCCACAAGCCATTGTGTTTGTACTGGGTTAACAATTTGTTTCCAGACACTCCTCACCTCAACACCTGCCATTTCTCCAGGTATGGTCAGAAGCCTTTCCTGACATGAAAAGAGATTTAATTTTCCTACTGCAGTTTATCAGGACAGATCTAAATTAATCTCTGTATTTCTCCTTTAGTTTTCACTCTCCTCAACTGCATCTTAGTCTAAGAGCATAATAAATGTCCAGCTGTGTCAGACAATGTTGCTTCTAGCTCAGAAATCTGGTTTCATCTAGCTGAGCAACATCAATGGGAAATGTTATTTAGAGACTTGTTACTTTCTGCAAACCATTCTCCCACAGAGTTGATCACCCTTTTTCCCCTTTCACTTCATACAAACCTGGTCAAGTCACCTCCATTTTCTAAAGTAAAAGACATTCAATATTCCTCTCCAGAAACATTTTTTTTGTCCTTTCTCTTCAATTACTATGGGCACAAAATATTACAGTAGCTATCCCTAGCTGAGCTTCCATATATTTTCCAGAAACCACTATAACTAAGTCCTTAGTACACTCTACAGATTATATGAAAAGAAGTGCCCCATTTTTCTTCTTTGATTTAATAATTTCCTTAAGCCAAATTTCTTCCCCTGTCTTTGTCTTTCTTCTGTTATTTGATCCTTTCTCAAATTTCTTTTTACGTCACCTGAATCACTATTTCAGTCTATTCTAAATGTAAAAATATGATCTCAAATCCTGTGGTAATTTTCTCCATGGTTACCAGAGTCCCCTTGGCCTTGTGCATTTTCCTTTTAAATTATTTCTTTCACGAAACCTCTCCACAGAAAACAAATTTACTTTCCACTGTTACATGGCAACACATCCCAGCACTGTATTCTTGCCCAAAAATTTACCACATGTAACTTCAGGACACTTATACCTGTAGTAGAAAATCACATCTCTCCTAATATTTATTGCAGAAAAAAAGCCCAAACAAACCCAGTGTTTGCATGGATCTGTTTCAGATGGCTATTTTAGAAATAATGGCTTCCTAGTTGTGTCTTATTTCAGCTGTGAAAGAGTTTGGGTAGTTACCTGTTACAGTCAGGTAGCCCCATTCAGGATATCAAAGCTAAGATCTTTGACTTTTGATTAATATTTTACTGGATGCCCAACAGTAAATTTAATTTCAGTTGCCTAAACCAAACTTTTTCACACTGGTCCTTCTTGCTGCCTTGCTCTTGTCACCAAAAATCTTTATCCATCTCCATCAATCCAGATCTTTTCTTGGATATCAATTTCAAATCATATTTCTTACTTAAGTCATCATATCTACGTTATCTGTATCTTGACAAGTTTTATTTTTAGAGCCAAGACAATTTCTATCATTTTAATCTTTATTAGCTTAGCCCTTTTTTTTAAAATCTCAAATGAAAAGCTATTCAAGATGTATGTGCCAAATTCATAATTCACTCCTATTACTTTGATGATACGAATTCCCTCTTTTTATTTCTCTGTCAAATTTCCCTCTTTATCATATCATAAATGAAAGTAGAGAAAAAAGGCTTCATGGTATATCAATAGTCTTATCATTTATCCTTCAAGATCAAGGATTCACCTTGCACTTCCCACTCACAAAGTGCTAACAAAGCAATTCCCCTTCCATTTCCTCAAGGGCAGTTAACTATTTATAATTAACAATGACTTATTGTTTCCTTGTGATTGTTTATGTTTTAGTCATAATGTTATTATGGGTTCTTTTTCATCCTTACATTGCAAGCTATTTAGGGGAAAGAAGAGCTTTTCTTCATTATACAAACACCTATTAGGTGGGGTCTGGATAAGACCTTCTTCTATTGTGAAAATAGAAATATAAAATGAGAACTATATAATTGAAATATATATTTTTTTGATGCATAATTTTTGGGTGCATAATTTATATAACAGGAAAGTTTTATACCAAAAGGTCATTCAAAGATACGGAGAGCCATTAGTTCTCTTCCTCAATGGATCTTCTGTGACCCACAGTTAAATGAATTAGGTCAATAAATGTATAACTCTGAATCCTTATTATTAAATTCTCAATTGCTATCTAAAAATTACTTCAATTGTAGTAACATTAGCAAAATACAGTCCATAGGTATTCTGTGAGCTGTACTGTCATATTATGACAATTACTTTGATATAAATATTAGATAATAGATATGAATATAGTCATGAGAAGTACAATTATTTTCTAACAGGAATACAGCATTTTTACTTTCTAGGGTTCTTCTCATTCACATGGATTGAAATAATTCCAATATTCTGGTAATAAAGTGAAATGTAAGTTCTTTTGGGGTTTTTTTTGGCCAATAATTGTGATGTAATTTTGAACACTAATGCAAATGGTAAATTGAGTAAAAACCACATAATTAGTTGATACATTTAATGAAATCAGAGGGAACAGTCCAGAAGGGACAAAACTACTTCAAGGTGATTAAAGTTGCTATCATCTATGGGTTTTTTTGATGTCATCAGAGGGTACAGTAAGAGTGTGATATCAATAGTCTGAAATAATGGAAAATTTCAGTGTTGCGTGGGAAGATTATCTGAAATATTTGTATCAGGAATTAATCTACCACTCTACCATGGTATGGTGCAATACATGAGATTTCCATACAAAACCACAAAAAGGGCAAGTGAGTGCACACTTAGTTCACCTCTGATCAAATTCACCCTGTTGGGGATTGACATCAAAGAGCTGTCATATGCAGGTCAATTATTCATGTTCAGAGAGGAACTGCATTTCTTGTAACTAGATTTAAATTCACTACTGCACTTAGTGTCAAGGCATTTAATGCAGCCTGTGAGAAAACATCCACAAGATTATCAGCCTAGACATAAATATAGTGGAGGAACCATTCACAAAAGGCTGATATCACACAGGCTGGTGCATGAGGCACATATACATGAGGCACATCCACGTTTTACAGCAACAGAGCAGGAGAAGGATTTTTAACTAAGAACCCCAGGTACCATTCTTGAAGGACATCTTGATGGATCTTTCTATTTTCTAAATTCTAGTCAGCTGCTAAGAGCTAAGGAAGAGGCCACCTGTGCAAATCAGATCAATTTCTAAACTGAGGTTATATGGGACATACATTAATGAATCAATTGATATTTGGCCCCTACAATTTTCTGAGTAGGTTGCAAGACGTATGAAACTGTCTCTGGGGATAGAGAGTGGAGGCAGGAGGTATATGAAACTTAAACTACAAGTCTCTGAGTTTTCAAGAAAACTGAATATAAAACCAATGATTGATTACAAAGGTTTCCTTGCAATTTCCAGGCTGGAACATCTTAGCATAGTAAAATGATAAGGGCATTACTTATAACTTACACTTCTTATCAATCTAAGGTTAAAATTAAGAAAATTATTAATTTCCTTAAAATGTTTTTCACTGTACATAGAAATTAACTTTTATCTCCATGACTGTTTTCACAGCTGGTCTTTTAACTTCTAATCCTCAATTTGGCTCCTGAACAGAATCCACACTTCAGGTTTTTTATTTAATATTTAATCCCTTTCCTAACGCTTGTCAGAAACCAACTTTTGAACAGGAAAGCGTATAGAAGTGCAGTTTAATTGTTCATTAAAAGCCTTCCATGCAATTTTTAAGTGCTAGGAGACCATCAAGAAAACCCTGAACAGTCATACCTCCTTCTATGAAGTTCTGGATTTGCACACAAAAATAATTTCACAATCTTTTCTACCTCAGTTTGCAGAAACATTTGTCAAGTGTAATACTTTATATTTAAGAAAACATATTAAAAAAAAGGTTTTCTTTTCAAGTAATTAATTTATATCAAGTGTGTCTTTGTCACTCAAGATGGATTAAAGTGGGTAGAATAATGAGACATCATAAAATATGCTCAACAATAGCCATACTCAAAGTTCATAAAAAAAAGATTAATCCTTAATAATTACCATTCTGTAAAAAACTGCTGTAGTATTGCAAGAAAAAGTACTTGAAAATTTAAGATTTCAAAATAAAAAATACAAATAATTATAAAAATATTATTATATTCTTTGTTAGTGTAAAGTAGAGGATCGTGAGAAATAACAATGTATGTGAACCTTATCAAATCTCACTTTTACTTATATAGAATACACCAATAAATATATACATATGAGCTACTGCATAATTACATTAATGAGCTCTTATAATAATCAATTTTGATAAGATACATGAACAGCAATTCTGTTTTATTTCAATTTGTTAGGTCTTCCTTTCCATTATCAGTTGTCAAACTAAAGCATTAATAATAAAAAACACATTGCGTTACTTTGCTCTATATGAAATATGTTAAATATGTAACTGGTCAACATCTTTCAGATGATGAAGAGAGATCTGGAAGAATCAAATATTACCCTTACTTATTTTAACAGGTATTTTTTTCTTTAAGCAGTTCAAAAAAAGCTGCTTTAATTTCCATGGTTCAGAATTTGTTTGAACCACAAACTGGGATTTCAATAATGATTGCCCATTCTTTTAGCTTCAACATCTGATCAACTTAAAAAATTACATCATGCAGAGGAATAAAACAAATTTTAAATATATGTTCTTTCATAATTATTTTTCAATTGTTTTGTTTAGGTCGTTGAGGTTTTGCTTGCTTGCTCATTTTGGGTGGGTTTTTTGCTTCTTCATTTGTTTGGGTTCTGTGGTTTGTTTTGATTTGGGTTTTTTTTTAAGTGTAGCTATTGAACTAGCATAATGACTACAGCTTTGTGCTTTTCCCCTCCAAAGGAAGTATGAGACCTGAAACTCATTAATCATGAAGGGGCTGTGCTTTACATTGTGACATTGATCATGCCAGCCCCTAATCGATCAAAAACACTGTAGGGGCATTTAACTCAGTTTGAGGTCTACAGAGGAAAACCATACATTATTCAGAGATGTCTGGAACTCAAGGGTCAGGAAGACAGATTGCATAAAGAACTGCAAAACTAAAGGAGTTTTAGGTTCTAACATGGATGTAATAACTTCAGAGAAGATGAAAAGTGTGAAATAACAGTAATGGAAACTTTATTTATTTACCAAAACTACTGTAGTACAAGTTTCTTATCTCAGTGAGCTAAGGATAATAATGATCTTCAGATGCAATTGACCCGTGTGAATTTAAACTCATGACCTGAATGTGACAGATCATATATCCCCCTATGCCTTCTTGAAGACAGCAGTTTGGCATTTGGAATTACTCTTTTGAAATAGATAAAAGCATACTGATCTTCGCATGGCATAAACAGGGATCACACAATATATGCTAAAACCTTTGTGAAAATACATTTATTTTCAGCAGCTCTTGATAAAAAGATTAAGAAATTGATAAATGGCCCTCGTCACAGAATTATTAGATATTTGACTTTGTAAGCTATGAAGCAGATCCAAGTTGAGAAACATTCATAAATGCAAGAGCTAAATTCCAATTCCAATTCTATCATAGAGCTACTCAGAGATACTTCAGAAACTCAAAGAAAATAATTTTTAAAAAAAATTAACACAATGCAGGCAGTCTGAAGGAGAGACATTTTGATGGACCATCATTCCAGACTGCTTATAAAATAAACTTCTGGTAGTCTTAAAAAAGATTCATGGAAGAGGGCTGGCTCCTCTCTTTTTTTATCCCTGTTATCTTTTCATAAACCCACAGAATTGTTAAGTTTGGAAAAGGCTACTAAGACTATTGAGTCCAACTGCTAACCCAGCAACACTGTGTTCACCATTGAACCTACTTGCCACACCTTCAAGTCTTTTAAAAAACCTCCAGGGACACTAATTCCACCACTTCCTTGGGCAGCCTGTTACAGTGCTTGATACTCCCTTTTCCATGAAGAAACTTTTTCTTAATATTCAGTCTAAGCTTCCCCTGGTGCAACTTGAGACCATTTCTTCTTGTCCTATTGCTTTCAGCTTGGGAGAAGAGACTGACCCCTGCCTTGCTACAATCATCTTTCAGGGAGTTGTAGAGAGTGATAAGGTCTCCCCCGAGCCCCCTTTTCTCCAGACTAAACAACCCCAGCTCCCTGAGGCAATCCTCCTAACATTTGTGCTCCAGACCCTTCTCCATCTCTGTTCCTTCTCTGGACTTGCTCCAGCACCTCAAAGTCTTTCTTGTAGTGAGAGGCCCAGAACTGAACACAGGATTTGAGGTGTGGCCTCACCAGTGCCGAGCACAGGGGGACAATCCCTGCCCTGGTCCTGCTGCCACACTACTGCTGATCCAGGCCAGGTGCCATTGGCCTTCCTGGCCCTCTGGGCACACCTGGCTCGTGGTCAGCTGCTATTGACCACCACCCCCAGGTCCTTTTCCTTTGGGCAGCTTTCCAGACACTCCCCCTCCAAACCTGGAGCATTGCCTGCGATTGTTGAGACCCAAGTGCAGGATCCAACATTTGACCCTCTTGAAGTTCATGCAATTTGCCTCAGTCCATCGATCCAGCCTGTCCAAATCCCTCTGCAGAGCCTTCCTGCACTCCAGCAGATCAACACTCCTACCCAACTTGTTGTCATCTGCAAGCTGAGTGAGGGTCCCTGCAGCCCCTCATCCAGATCATCAAAAAAGATTCAACAGGACTGGCCTGCATGCTGAGTCCTGGAGAACAACAACGATGTCCATCCCTAGCCAGATGTAGCTCCATCTCCCACCAATTTCTGGGCCCAGCCGTCCAGTCAGTGTTTAGCTAGGAAACAGGGCACCTGTACAAGCTATGAGCAGCCAATTTCTCCAGGGGAAAGCTGTTGGAAATGGTGTCAAAGGGTTTTCTAAAGCCAGGGAAACAATATCCATAGCCTTTCCTTTATCTACTAAGTGGATCATCATTGGGCGCCAAAATGTAAAAATCACTTCTGGATTTTTACCTGTTACTTTGCTGTGCCTTAACTAGTCCTTCTCTGATGAGGGAGGAATTTGAAATCCTTGCCAGGAGTCCTAGGGACTAACGAGACCTTCAGCGCTCTCTGCTTTCAGATAGTTTATTAAATCTTATAGAAGAAGTTAAGCATAAAGCAGAGAATGCAGCTGGGTGTCTTGAGAGAGTCCGCAAAGTCCTGAATGTCCGCTGAATGTCCGCAGAATCAAGATAACACGGCCTTCTTAAGGGTAAATCATCCAATAAGAACTTAAAATGAAAGATATTTTCACTTTTCTACCAATGTTCAACAAATGTTTATGTCACGTATACAGGAACTGTGGATTTCTTTATCCAATCACCTTAAACAACTTTTACTGCAGAATATGGAGTAATAGAAGAAGAAGAAGAAAGTCTAGAAACAACAACAATCCTCCATCTTGGAGTTTTTGCTTTTCATCTATTTACTACATTAATAAACCCAACACCTTTAGATATTCACCCTGTGATAACCTCACATAACATTCTATCATCTGGTTCACACCGATGTGTGTTCTAATTCAAAGAGTTGGCAGTTTTCTCCATGGACGAAGGTCAAAAACAGTGCTGTCCAGGGGGATAAAACTCTCCAAAACAGGCAGAGAAATATTCTTTGCATTCTGGATTCCCACAGATCATCTTGTCATAGAAAGAGATCAGGTGAGTCAAGTGGGACTTGCATTAAATACCTCTGTGTCTTCTTTTTGCTTTGTCACTATGTTTACCTCCACACATAAAGGATGAAGATTCTCCTTAACCCTCCTTTGGTTGTTAATGTATTTATAAAAATATTTTTGCCTTTTATGACAGTAGCCAAATTAACATCTAGTTGGACTCAGCCCTTCTAATTTTATCCCTTCATAACCTCCTGACATCCTTGTAGTCCTCCTGAGTGGTCTTCCACTGCTTCCAAAGGTGATAAACTTTCTTCCTTTTGTTCCTGAATTCCAGCTATGTTCCAGACAAATCTTTCTGTTCAGCCAAGCCAGTCTTCTTCCCTGTCAGCTCATCTTTCAGCACATAGACACTCCTGCCTGTTGAAATTTTCCATCTTGAAGAATGTCCAGTCTTCCTGGACTCCTCTGGCCTTCAGGACTACCTCAATGGGGACTTTGTCAACCAGTGTCTTAAACAGTCTTCTCTCCAGAAGTCAAAATAGCAGTTCTGCTGACCCCCCTCCTTTTTTTCACCAATCATTCATCTGATTATATTGAATCGTTTTACTTTCAGCATGAACAACCATTCTGTAATGCCAGTTATTATATTCTTACATTCAATTTATTTAATTGGCTAACATGGATAGAAATTGGCTTTTTCAACCTCCAGAGAACATTAAACTTCCAAATGATTTAGTCTGCTTTCTGAGTGAAAAAATTGGTGTTGCCAGCTGGCCAGTTATCTCTGATCAGGTAGCTCACAGCTAAACAAACAACCAAAGAAGCATTCTTCAGGAAGATTTACATGAATAATAAATAACAATTCTAGATAAATCTGAAATGAAAACATACACATAGTAAACACTAATGTCATAAGAACTTTCATCTATCAATTTGTATTTAGAAAAATTTACTAATTTCTTCTCAGTTATTAGTGTCTGTATCACTATTTTTCACTGATAAACAAGTAAAACATTCTTTTCTACATTTCAAGGTCACAAGTAGCATTTAAAAAGCACTGATAACAAATAGTGTTCTGTCCTTCAAATACATAGATTTGCCTGCTATAAATATTTAATAGAAACTTCAGCTAAAAATCCTCAGGCCTTTACTTTCATCTAATTTAGTTTCTAATTGCTTTGCTTCTTGTTTCAGTTTACTTGACAGATTTTGATTTACTTTGTTGCCTGTTAAAAGCCCTGATCAAACCGTATCCAAGATGGTCGGACCCCTTTCTTTTCCTGTAAGCAGACTTATGCATAATAAGACAAAACTTGATGCCCACCAGCATTTTCTTATAAACCAATTTTTTCATTTGCTCTCATAAACTGTCTTTGTAATGAATTGTCACATTTGCAAAACCATAATATTTCAAGTGTTTGTGGTTTTTTTGGTGGCGACTGCATGAAATGCCACCCTAGGGTATTCAAAGGTTTCACTGACAGTGTCTCATAGAATTTCAATGAGAAATAGATATTTGGGTAGGCCTTTGCTTACAGCAAGCATTTCATTTGAAAAACCAGTAAACTCTCCCCTATGAAATTATCATTCCATATAAACTCCTCAAATTAAAAAAAGAAGTGTGATTTTCAGCCAGCTTTCAAAGCACATTAATACTCAACGCTGTGGTTTCACCAAAGCTCTGAAAGTCAGCCACGGTACCTCTAGGTATCGTCTGCTCTGCCTGTGTTTTACCACAACCAAACACTTATTTAGTGCATATCAAACAATTGCAAAAGAAAAAAGCCCCAAACAAGTATAAACTCTCCTCATGGTTTGCACTTTCTTTTTCTAGTCTATGTTGCATCATTTCCTCCAGAATTAGAAAAGGTTCACAAGAGTTTAATATTCCCTCCTTTAAAAAAAGCCCTCTATAGTAACACAATATTTGTCTTCCAGAATTTCTTGCATCTTGGATGATGTCTCCAGTATTCTTATAATGGAATTTCCATTTAAATTGATGTTATCTACATCATTAAGATATGAAGATAGAGACGCAAATACTTACGAAATATCATTCTCATATAAAGCATCTTTATAAGATAAATTGTTGAACATTTTAGAGAGTTCAGTCAAAGCTCAGCAATGTTAAAATTAATTACCTAAGCTGTGCTAAAATTTGTGACTGCTTCCCAAGACTTGGGAGAGTTTTTGAGAAGGAAAGACTCATGTATATGGAATATATCCATGATTATATCTCTTATATATATATAGATATATATCCCTGAATTAAGTCCAAAGTTAAAATCTTTCAGCAACTGCTCACATGAAGACAAAGATTCTCTTAATGATTACTGTCACATTAATGTATTTTACAAACCACCAATATAAGCTGGCATACAGAGAGAGAAGACATGTTCCTTTATTCATTACCACAGAAAGGTTAAATGAAATGTGTGACCAAGTCCTTGTTTGCATGGGACTGAGGAATATGGCATGCATTTCTCCATTTATTATAGTGGGTGCCTTATAATGCATTTGTTTCAAAGATTTATTCCTTCTTTGTTTAAAAAAACAAGTTCTTCTTAAAAAAGACATTATATGATATTTTATTATTTAAAGATTTCTAGTTCAGAGAACATGAATGGCACTAAATTCATCAGTGCCTCCCTATCATCTTTAAGCAGAAGCATTATAGCAAAGAAATATTTTTTTTCTGTGCCTTATCTTCAGTCTCACAGGGAGAAGACTATGGCAGACCTAATTATATTCACAATGAACTCAGAGGAAAGTGGTTCAGAGGTGAAATTTTCATTAAAACAGTTACTCATATCTCCATATGTTAATTCATAAACAGATGCTGAAATGTAGGATGAGGAGTTTCTAATATGCATCAATTATATTTAGTGTTAATGAGCTTTTCAAATAGTTGTCATGAGAAGTCATGTATCTGGAAATTTGATAAATTCCAGTGACAGAGAGGAATAGACCCATTCAGACAGTGAGACTTCAAACTATATTCAAAGCATGGCATTTTCCTCCATGCTGTATCCAAATTATCCATTAACCAAGATAAGTGGAAACAATCTGACACCAAATGTCATCAGCAAGATACATAAAGGTCATTAGCTTATTGACGTTACACTCAGCACTTGTGCAACGTCGGATGGCGTCACTTTCATTACACGCCACAAGGAGGGCAATGATACAGAACAATAAAACCTCATTTGAGAAGACTTGCAAGTGAGTATTCAATAGTAGAAAATAGATTGACAATAATTGTCTTAGATGTTCAGAAGTCAAAACTTAGGGCACAATTTTTGACATAAATTTAAAGTTAAAAATTTTTTAGCAGTTAAGCTAAGCAGTTAAGTTTAGCATGGTTATTTTGGACAGTATTTAGCGATATCTAATACTGCATGGCAACTTGTATATCTTTTATTACCTTTGAAGTTCAGCTCTAAAAGTTATTTCTCATTGACATGACTAGGACATTGCAAACTTTAACATCTCTCTTCAAATCAAGTAATCCCTTCAGTCTAGTTGATATTGCAAAATGAGCTCCAGGCATTTTCTTTTTAGCACCATAAATGAGATAACGTTCAGCTCTCTTGCATACTTATGCTGCATATGAAAGTGAGGAACATTTATAACTATTGCTGAAATAGGATGATGCTAAAAATCTAAATTTAACCTTCAGAAATGTGAAAAATGATGCATCTATTTCTATATTTTCACTCGGATTAAAGATGCTTTAAAAATACAGAAGATCTGCCAATGTCTGAGTTCATGAAGAATTAAAGTGTTCTGATGTCCTTAGCTGTACATCTATGACCAAAATCATAAATGAGATTAGGTTACCAAGGAGGCAGAAAAATAATTTGCCCCTACATTTGGTTATTTTCAAATGCATATTAGATTACTGGAAACCTTGCAATTTCTTTTAAAATAAAATAATGATTTATAAGGTTTTTTCTCACAACCATTTACACTCATATGGTCAAATGCAATAGGCATCTAATATTAAACTCAGTCTAAGCAACTGTCTCAGTAAATATAGATTGAATTGAAAGTCAGGCATCTCAATATCATTTGGGATTTGAGTCATGGTAAACAATGAAAAAGCAAACTAAATGAGCTTCACAATGTCAATGTTATTTCAGAGGAATAGAAAAAAAACAACCCAAGACTGTGAATTTTGACATATCCTGTTATTTTTTTCCACAATAGAGTTACTTTAGGGACTCTATTGTGAGCACTTATGCAGAAACTCAAGCCAAAACATGTGGTTTCAGTGAGTGAATTATATCTTAAGGAGGAAGAACACAGGCAAATTTCAGAACAGACCTGCAGGCTCAAGCTATGCAGTAAATTTTCTGTATATTCATCTGTGTTGGAGGCATACAGCTTCAATACCATTTAAAATGACAAATTACTTTTCCCCACCAGCCTCCCCTACATTCACCCCTGCAAATCAGTGCTTGGTATGTATATCCTCTCTGCTATTTTGATTTAATTTTATCTTGTATTTAAAAGATAATCCATCTGAAAGTTTTCTATAGAGGTACATAAGCATTCTGCAGTATTGCTAAGGTAGTGCCCTTTAACTATCAGTTTCATCAGCAGAGGCTTAAAAGACTTTGAAGTGGCTGCTGAGATAGAGAGGTGACACAACACACAGTTTATATTTTCTACAGAAGCTGCTGTAACTGTGGCACAGCTATGGTGTACTCTGCCACCGAGTGTAAGGGAAGCATGCCATACCTTCCTCTGCTGGAGAGCTGATATATCAGCTATTCTACTTTCTGCTCTCTCTTTCTCTTTGAAATACTTAGGAAAGCAGTGAATCTGAAAATTATTAAACTACATATCATAAATAACTGATAAGCTATATTACAGTTTTTATTTAGCAGGAGCTTGTAATAAGAGGATCCAATTGTGTTAATAAATATGCACACATTTATATCCAGAGAGAGAGGAGGGGGGAAAGGGAGGAAGAGAGGGAAGAATCATTTCATTTTCTACTGAAATACAGCATTCTCTGGTACAAAATGAAGCAATTAACAGTTCACAGAACTGCACAAGACCGGAAGTGATTATCACAGCCAATTAAAAGTGCAGAGGATAATTACATTTGGCAGACTGCAAACCCTTGCTGGAATCTGTCCAGAACACAGGTCCAGACCAGCAGCTCAGTTAGTCTGGAAGCTGGTTCCAAAGAGCAAGTGCCCAGGGTGAGTGTGCCGAACATTGGCTTTCACACAGGCAGCTGCTTACTCATGAGCTGGCCAATGAAGCTGTCACAAGAATGGTGCAGCAAAAAGAGATTGTCAGAATCTATCAGGCAATAATTAAACCTCATCTCTCTACTTTTTTTCAGGCATGTACTTCCTTTCTCTGCATCAGCTGACTAAATAATTGTCACAATTAAAGGTGCTTCAGTCAATAGACATTTCAGCTGATTGATAATTTCAATGAAGCTTCAAAAAGCCACTACTGACATAACTTTATCTTTTTCCAACTGGCATCACCAAAATTCAGGAAACTATTATACTGACAGTCAAATTTAACTTGACATTTTCTGATTGCAACTGTCAGACATCTATTTTTCATTATGACATTGAAATCCTATTTGTCCTGTGTATGGCTACTAATGCCAGTAAAAAATTCACCAAATAAAAAAGGAATATAAAACATTGAGGCATAACCTAAACTCAGCTCTTGTGCTCTTTCTGCCTCCTTTTGTGCTTGCTTGCAGTGACCTCAGCAGCCTCCCAGTAAATAAATAAAATGGATGAGGCAAGAAGCATGGGACAGAAAAATGTTCAACAAAGGCATTCATACTTCTTACCCACATCTATTCATGTTATCATGTTTTGTTCACTGATATATTTTCAAATAAAGAGAGACTGGGTGTGCCTGGCAGGCACCTCTGGAGATTGCTTGGTCCAAGCCTCTGCTTAGAGCAGGGTCCATGACAGCATGACAGCAGGTTGTTCAAGGCCTTGCCCAGTTGACTTTTGAATCTCCAAGGATGGATACTCCACAACATCTCTGGGCAACCTGTTCTTGTGTGTGATCACCCTCATAGTGAACACTTTTTTTTTTTTTTTTTTTTTTTTTTTTTTTTAATATTTAAGTGAAATTTCTTGTGTTTCACATTGTGTTTATTGCCTCTCACCTGTCTCTGGGCACCACTGAGAAGAGTCTGTCTCTGTTGTCTTTACTGCTCAATCAGGTATTTATGCACATACGTCCCCCTGGGCCCTCTCTTCTCCAGGCTGAGTGGTGCCAGTCTCTCAGCCTCTCAGCCTCTCCTCATTTGTCAGATGCTAAAGATCCTTAATCTTTGTGACCGTTCCCTGGGCTTGCTACAGTAAGTCATGTCTCACTTTAACTGGTAAGCCCATTTTTTGGAGTTAATTTTTTGAGATTTATTTTCCTAAGAAAAGTACAGCTGCTCTGTCACATTCATTTGAGAAGTATCTACAATTTAATTTTGTGGCCCGAAAACAGCAGCAACACACCTAAAATACTGGTCCTGAAATTTCTTATCATTGTCAGTAAAAACACTGTAACATTTACTAAGGAGTTTTCTAAATAAGTGTATGAACATATTTTGTATGTAACTAAGTTCTTTAATTCAGTTTCTATTTTTGGTATCCACAATTACTCATTTTACTGTGAATCTCCCTTAATTTTGTAACTTATTTTCAGTTTGCTTCTCAATGGAAGAGGATCTTTTGGTACTGCTGGTTTTTTATATGCTATTAAATATGTAATAAGTTATTCAAACCTATCTAATTCATTTTTCACCTGCAAAAAAAAACTTTACAAAAGAAAATGCTTAAAGGGTATTGGGTCTCAAGATATATTAAACCATGACAGGTTTATGTGTTTTTCTCCAATTTGTTGCTGAGGCAAAGGAATATTTGCAATGAATGATGAATGGGTTTGTCCCTGTAAAAAATATGGATAATATTGTACCTGAGAGTTTATTAATGTATTTAAAGCTTATATTTACTAGTTAATACATAAAATCATGAAAATGCCTATGTCATTTTCTCATCTAAGTCCAAAGTTTGTTTGCATTTAATCTTAGATTTTCAGATTGAAGTTTCAGCGTTTCCAGAAAAAAAGAAATTGATTTGAAGATGAATGAGAAAGATAAAGGGATGGAAATGCATCTTATAAAGTAATAGTACTGATGTATTCTCAAGTATCTAAGAACAATATTATAGCCATGTCTCTTTCATCATGTTTATCCAAAAGATATTGTGGGGATTAATTACCATAAAGCCATTAAGAAGTTCTGTAAATGCATTTAAGAAATTAGGTGGTTAATTGAATCAACTATGTGAAGACTTCTTTCTAGTTCATGGTGGAGCCAGCAGAGGTATTTTGGAAGACACAGTAGGTGAAAGGGTGCTGCCCCATCTGAACCCATTTGACCCACAATAGGAATGTATTCATGAGAAGACGTAGAGCTGAAGAACTGGAGCAACAATGTCCAGTGCTAATTTCACGCCCTTCCAAGTGTTATCATCAATATGACAAAGCACAAGGAAAGAAAGTTCCATTGAAGGATTTGGAACAGTCACCAGCCTCAGTGAGAGGTGCTGCAGACTGGACTTTCTCTGTGTGTGGGAGTTAAGTGAGAAAGAAGAAGAAATGAAGAGTAAGGACAAATGAACACACAAGGGAAAAATAGATGAAGCGTTTGAAAACTATCATTAGGAAATTTTCTGCTAAACATTTTTATAATATTTATGGAAAATTTCTTTGCTGCAGTAAAAATTATTTCACTTGGCAAATTCAAGCATGACTACTGAAGACTTAATGTAATGTTTCAGGAGGACATGGAAACAGTTTAGAAATAAGCAAGAGAGCTCAGTGTTTTATGACTCCCTGGGACCTATTGCTATTATTTCCTAAGCAATCTCACCAGTTACAGACCCTTACTGGTGACTGCATGCCTCAGTGAGAGCAGGAATAGACATATTGCTCTCTATAAAAATAACCCATTTTCTGTAGATGGTGTTATCAAAAAAGAGTCACAACTTCCATCCCAAAATGACAATACAGCTCATGTTCTTAAGCATGCATTACAACGGATCCATATAAATATAATATTGTTGCTACATAATATACTGGATTCACTTTTACCATCTCTGAAATTCACATACGGTTCCATTTGGCATTACTAATTTGATCCTATTTTCAGTCACCTGAAAATTTCAACTTTCTTGTAAAGCTTGACAAGGACATAAACTGTAATCATAAAGACAAATCAACTGTTAAGAAAAATATTTAAAATATATTTAAGATAACACTATTGTAATGGAAATACTTTTTAATTCATTGGACTTCTACTTAAAATAATATAATAATTTTAATTTGAATAATCAATGAGAATTGTAGCATAGGAGCTTAATAATATTAAATATATTGTACACCGAACAGAATAATCGTATCCCTCAAATCTCATTTTATTGTATTTCATTCTGGAGAATGACTTTCAACCCCAAACTATTTCTGCACTTCTGTAAAATTATCTGTGAAAGAGGGTCATCTTGACATCATTGAAACCCTAAACAGGCTCTTACATTCGGAACACTTACTCTTTGCTCAGTACTTTGCAGTTCAGCCAGAAGATGTTCCTCCTACCCACTTAAACAGTAAAAAGCGCTGGGAAGAGATCTTTTCTATTCCTTTTTATATGGAGCTAGATCCTTAAGAAATCTTATTAATCTCACATCAGGAACTATACAAGCAGAGATGAGAGTTTGGAAATCTGGACTACTTATGTTGGATTGAAAGGAGCTGAAGGCTGCTTCATGTTAATATGCACAGTGAGTTTAAAAAGAAAATACAGAAAGGAATCTTGTGTGGGGAACCAGTGAATAATTACATCAGATTATCTGGTGGCGTGCTGTTGCTTTACAAGTTAGGAGCACCTAAGCTAAATATTTTGTGTCAGGGAGACCAGCTTATAATATCCAATTTGTTTTGAAATAGAATTACGTGGAGATGCCAAAGAAGACACCTCAAATCCATTTTTTCCTGACAATGTTTTATGCTTTATTGAGTGAAAGAAAAATATGTGTGCTGGTTAACTGATTTCAGCACATAAGAGTTCAATAGAATTCAGCAAATGATTAACTGTTGCTAAAAACCTGTAAGACAATCTTTTCCTTATAGGCATGACATTCTTAAACACTCATCCCAGTATCTGAATTCAGTTTTTGCAATTTGATTGAACCCACTAAAAGACTTTCACTGTTTAGTGTTGCAGGGGGTAGATTTACAGAAGACAGCAGCTGGAAATAAGGAGTTCAGTGGTTAACCGAAACTGATGATAAATTAATAAAATTTTTTTGTGCTCATGCCATTGTCACCAGACTATTAAGGAGTAATGACTAAAATCCACCCTCTTCGTCAACTATCTTTAGTCTACTAAATTCTATTATTTCATTCTACTGAAAAATCAAAGTTTTTACATATCATCCAGTTGTTATAAAAGAGGATGAACTAAATTTGGATAAAAGATAGCACATAGTGGTAAACTCTAAATGCCTTTAAGGCAGACAAAGGTAAATGTCAGGGTTCACAAGGAAGATACTTTGAAACCTTCAAAGATATTTGATTCTCCACTCCCATTAAATCTTCAAAACCCCTTCTCCATCACCTTCTTTATGGATAAAATATTCCATCTCATGCAACCAAGCACAGCAAAGGAAAATAGTGAAAAGAGAGGTGAATTTGAGCACCATTCTTAATACAACCTTCAATTTTTAAACCTGCTGAGCTTCTGAAAAATCTGCATGTTTTGGTAATGCTTACAATTTTGCAGGCAGAAAACACTCAGTGATATGGTGTTACAGTCTGAAAATATGGTCAATGAAAACTGGTGAGAAAATACCAATTCTCTGTTCCCAACCATATTAATTCAGCAGCAAAGCTAATATAAGAAATTTATTAGGAGTGTCAGAAAGTAAAATATGTCAGATTTTTAATCCTGGAAACTCTTATTATTGCCTCTACTTTTATTTAGAACAGATTTAATGTTTCCATCGTGGAAATTCTCCAATATTAGTTACATCAAGTGGCACAATTTATAGGCATCAGTATTTAATTTTCAGACATAAGCCTAACTCTATTAACTGAGTGTTTAATGAGGTTAACATACATATTACCAGATGGGAGTATTTCTTATTAGCATTCTCCTCATCCTAATTGTGCTGTACGACAGCGGCACAGGAAATTGTTGTTCAGTTTCAAATCCTGGCCTAACATAGTCTTTCTGAGTAGTCATTTTATATGACAAGATCTTTGTAATTATGTGATCAGGCTTTAATTCCTGTGTGCTGTAGCACCTCTACATGAGAAGTGCATGGCCTACATCTCTCCAGGGTGTTACTATAATTACTTTACACTGGTATAGGATCAAGGATGAGAGTAAGTGTAGAGTGGAAGCATCTGATCAAATAGAAAAAAACCTGTTCTAGTTTTAACACATGCTCTTTTGCGTTGCTTAATGACAATTATGCATTGGTCATTTTACTAAATTAAAAAAAAAGGTGCTTCATTTTTCTTCATTTGATGATAAATAATGTGAAATCCTTTCATGTGAGGAATTGAAAGCTTATTTTGTGGATTTGGATATTCAAGTACCTGAATAATTTGCTATGAGTAAGTTGGTATTTAGTTTGCTGTCCTACTAATTTCTGGACGGGGGGCAACAAGGAAAAAGGGTTAGATGAAAAAAATGATGATTTTTCAAAAAGGTGATGTGTCTTAAATCTGGCATATCCGGTAGGGAACACTGTCACTTAGTATTTATGTTGAAGAACTTGCAAGAGACCTCAACACATAGTAAGAAAGAAAAGGACAATCTAAAGAGATATATTGTCTGAAAAGCAAGAAAATGAAAGCACAATTGTGTCCCCTTTTCAAAGGAAAACGAAGGTACATGTAAGGTAAATGTCAGAATGAAAAACAGTAGTAGAAAGCTGAGAGCACCTGAGCACATCAGCCATGAGTCTGCTCTTTATCTCATTTATAACAGTTGAGCTGCCATCAGTTCTAAGCGACTGGTGGTTTCTGCTGACCCTGCACGGATACAATCTCACTAACCACAGCCATGGGAGGTGGACACAGTCTGCCCTAACTGCAGCAAGTGAGAAACAGATATGTCTGTGTGAATCAGCCATTCACTGATTGTTGCAAAAGCCCAGATGACCAGCTCAGATTAGTCACTGGTGGGTTTCTGGCCCAATGGCTATAAACAGGTGAGACAAATCTACGTACTGACCACCACCATGTACATTATGTGTGTTTGTCTGTGCTTTTGTGAAATTTATTTCTTCTGAGGGTCTTCAAGATAACTTCAGACTTTGGGACTGTATCTAGGTGACTGCCTTACACAAGTGGTATTTTAATTTGATTCCTATTTTATCTGTATGCTTTAACTTCTGGGGCTGTAAAAGAAATAAACGTTCTAAGTAAAGCTGGGAATAAATACTGACAGATTGAAGAACTCCAAAGCAGCCATACAAATTCTGACTTTACATCCTTCTTGAGCAACTTAAAATCCCAGAGCGCAGATTGAGAGCTAGTTTGTAACTCTGAGAATTATGAAGTATTTTCATTGGTTTGAGCATCCTTTGCATTACCATTTAGTTGGAGGATTTTAAATCATATACTTTTAGATTTGAGAACCAGAATATTCAATAGTATAAAAACTGCTTCTCTTTGAAGCCTCTCTGTTCAAACTGTTAAAGCAGCATTGTCCTTGGTTTTCGGCAATGTAACTTAGAATAAAATCAGTCACTAACTACTAACAGAACAAAGTTTCAAATCAAGAAAAAATACCATTTTTCACACAGTGCTTTATTAGAAGTTGAATTCCTTCCTGCAAGATATTGTGGAGGCTTAAAAGGTACATAGAACTGTAAAAAAAAGTGAAATAGAGTTTGGAAAAAGACTATTATTACCGTCAGCACTGCAAAAATTCCCTGAACTCCAAGTAAGAGAAGACTGAAAGGTATTCTCAGGAAATGTCATGGTCATGACATTCAGTTCTTTCATTTCTCCTTATGTAAGTACTGTAGGCCAAATGTGGAGATATGGATTCATTCAGGGTAGAATTAGTACTTTTAAGAAGAGTTTCTGAAAAGTTCTGTAATTAAATCCCAGGATCCTCTAACTGAAAACCATTTCCCAAGACTAAAAATAAGAAGAAAGCTTATTTCCATGAGCTACAGTACATGATAAAAGGGCTTTTAAATATTAAATGATATATGCAACCAATAATAAACACATTCGGTATGAATATGTGTCCTATTTAAATTTCTCAGCATTTGCCTTCGATGCAGAATTCAGTAGTTCCTTCATTTGTCTAAGAGAAAACATAAATACACACAGTAACTACTCTCTTATTGCTTCAATGAAAAATTCATGTCTTAGGCTACAAATCTATGTTTTGTTCACTAAGTTTTCTATCTGTTGGGAAATTAGTGTTGCAATTCTGCTTTTTGAAATTATTTGGGTGTTCAGGGAGAGAGTGAACATGAAGGAAAGCTGATTATTCATCTTGTTTTACATACATTTAATCCACCTGGTCAATAGTATCAGTCTTAAGACAAAATCAAGACAAATTAAGACAAATTCTTATGTAGCTACTACTGCAACAGGAGATTTTTTTTTTTTATTTTAATTCAAAGTATTCAGAATTACTCAAATACTGTTAACTATGCTAAAAACATAGCAATCAGGATATCTATTAAGAAAGTGATAAATGTGCTCATAAAAGGTTAAAAAATAAATTACATTCCTTGAAACACTATTAAGCTAGAGCAATGAATATACCAGGAAAACTTTACAAAAATAAAACAAAATCTTTGATAAGTTTTTGACATTAGTAAATTAGTATCTTAGTAATAACGATATATTTGGGTTTGTAAAAGAATATATTGGGTCTGTAAGTCACATCACACCTACTCTTCTGGAAACTACTAATTTAATAAAGATGTTCAGCATTAAGATATTTCCATTTTTATCCTCTAAATTACTTATTTAAAAGCAAAAGTTGGGCTAGTTTTGTATTTCTTCTTTCATTACTTTATGCACTCCTACCATTTCAAAAGCAGAACACATATCCATGTTGTTATTACAATAAATCTAAATGTACCCTTTGGTTCTGATTTAACTAAGAGGCGAGACTGGATGACAACAGGAAAAATAAGGAATGTAAAAAAGATGAATATACAAAGCACATAATAAATAGAAATATCATGCACCATTAAAAGTTACTCAAAACCTAAAATTCAGTGACAGCCCAAAGTGATGTCAGCTACTGGCAGCAGACTCTGTGATAACAGGGACTTCCAGTCAGTTGGATCATAGATGTATTTCCCCAGAGAGGATCAAGATATCCTGTAAGTAACTGATAGATGCAAACATAAGCCAGTTCCAGTGCCAACTAAAAAATAAGTCTCATATCAATACAAACCTTTAAAGATTCTTTTGCATGAATAATATATTTTTCTAAGGGAAGTTTATCAGAGAATGGAGCTTCTGATGGACAGAAATGTCTCATGAAGGAAGCTGGCAACTGTAGCATGGATATCAATATAAAAAAGCAATTTATGAGAATTTTTTCTCCCTTCTTACAGTCAAACCTGATCTAAAATCACAATTAGGCCTAGGGATCATTATGCTTTGAAACATAATTCTGACACATACTGGGTAGTAACTTCAGTGTTTATAAGGAGACAATGAGTCATGTCAGTGAGGTTTGACTCGCCAAACCACAGCCCTGCTGCCTAATATTGACTTTTCTTCCATAAAGTATGATACTAACACTAATGTACGTTCATCTGAGAGGCAGTACCTTTCAATTCTTTTCAGAGAGGAAATGCTCTACTGACCTCCATCTCTTGCTATGAAGAAAGAACCATCATTTCTCGGGTCCTGTGAAATAGTAATAGGGTGGAAGCTTCTGTCAAAGGGGCCTTTAATGCCATCCTATGCTTGTCAGTATAAATTTCTCTTCTTTGAGAATGCAGCTAAGATTATACACAAATTCATGCTGCTTTTCCCCCACTATATTAGTCTGTGTCATTATTACTTTAACATGTATATGTCAAAGAAAGAAATCAGAAAAGAGACTGCTTGGAAAACAAGCTGCATAGTTTTCCAATGAAAGTATTAGCTCAAATTCAAAGAGATCTTTTTAAAAAAGAACAAACCAAACCAAAACCAACCACACAAAAAGACCCTGAACAAAAAATCCAACAAACTTTCTTGGAATTTCTGTAATAATGATTATTTTTAGAAACAATTTCAGCAATAGATAATATCTCCATATCAGCTGCAGCCTATCATATTAGAAAAGCTTTTGCCAATCTGAGACCTATTTCAAATGCCAAATGCAGAGGAAATATTCCTCCTACCTCCAAGCAGTTGCTCCTGCTTCATATTTCCATAGTTAATGCCATTTATTACAATGTTTGCATAGGGACCAGAAATAGAAATATTTATCCTTTAAGGAACAGAAGTGTTGAATAAAATGTATTTACCCCAGTTTCATGTCTTTTTTTTTCCTCTGTCATTCTATTTTTTTTGGTTTTTTAAAAATTTTTTTTGGCAAAGAACTGTAAACTTGTGAATGGCTAAAAGATAAGCTGTTGGAAGAATAGGACTGTCATTCTAATGCCATTTGCTTCACAGTCTCTTTCAAAAGTGATTTTTTAAAAAATTATTATTATAAATCAGCTCCTTCCATGTTTTAAAAACTTTATTTATTTACTTAGGTCTTGAGAAGCAAATTTAAAAAGATCAGTGATTGCAATGGAGAGCGCATTTTCATTGCACTGAATGAATGAAATTCATTCCAGTTTCATTGTGGTCTCGTCCTTCAGGTAAACACAGTTCTAATCTGATTCATGCAAATTTATTTCAGTGAAATCATAAGAGAACAGAGCAAAAAAATTTTATTTTCATAATTATTATTTTTCTGGGAGGTCACTCTAAACAAGGCAGCAGTGGTGTAGTGAAGGGAATCACTGGAATGAACTGGAAATTTATACTTAGTACGTTAAAGGTGAGAATTGTTGACAATTAAAAATAGTAAGCAAGAGCCCAATGTACCATGACTAGCAACAGAGATGACCAGGAAAGATGTAGTCTTAAGTTTGGGTCAAAATTAGGGAAAAATTTGGTTCATAGGAATTATGTTTCAGTTCTGAACAACCTATCGTTATTCTTGCTTCCTTGTATCCTATGTGTATTTATGTACACATATATGGTTCTGTGAATCTTGTGCCTATTTTTCACTTCCTAAACTACCTAGTTCCTTGATAAGCAAGAGTCAGAGAGGAAAGGTTTACATGAAGAAAAGTCAGAGTTTAAAGACAGCTTAGTCCTGGTTCACGGGTAATTCTTTTCTGTTACAAAGCAGCACTAATGGCAGAGAGACATCTTCTGACGTGAAGACTTGACCTCCTGGGGAAGCAGAATGACAGTCCCATTTGACCCACCTTTTCACTGCATTGTGAGAGGAAGGGAATGTAATTCTTAAAAAGGTATGAGGGTCAGTGAGGGGCTAATGAAAATTTTCCATGAACGATGACGATCCAGGAAGGAACCGTAGCCCCCACTATTATCCAGGCAATACCTACTGGGTAAATAAAGTTGCAACTACCTCTCCTGTAGCTCTACATATTTCACAGGTGTCCTTTTCTATGTCAGCAGTTATGAAACTCAGAGCAGTATTCATTGGAAACATTTTATTTTTTAAATAGCTAGTTTAACTTTAAAAGAAAAATAATCTTTCTATAAATCATTCAGGGTGAATGATGCTTCACTTCGATGTCCAAATGCTGTTTGGCATATAATAAAATTATGAACCAAGCTGGAATTACAGAATCTGAAGTGAATATCTGAAGACTTTTCTGTCCCTCAGAATGTCATCAGAAGGGTTTGTGCTTGGAAAGACAAGCACACAAAGCGTTGCATGCCTCTATTTGTAATAAACAAATTGGAAAATGCGTTCAAGAACATTTTCTGCATTTTACTGAGTACAAAGCTAAGGATTGGTCCCAGCACATCCAACCTGTCTTCACAACAGCCTGCAACTTACTAGAAAAATCTAGATTAGCTAGAAATGAGAGGCTCTTACCTGCCAGCACCACTCCAGAAGTTTGACAGTCACAGGCAACTGTGTATTGTGCAGTTTTCACTGTCAGTTTGACACGCTGCCTAGTTTAGAAGCACTGGAAACTTTAGACAGAAAAACAATTACCAAGTGGGTGCTGCTGGAAAGCATTTTGCACAGCTCACCTTCAAGGAGCAGGGCTGTGGGCAGCCTGAGATCCAGCAGGGAGAGAGACTGGTAGCAGCATAGGAAAATTTCAGCTGCCCTTTATGGAAAATTCCAATGTCGGTCTTGGCTCTCAGAGCAAAGTTAAGTGTTTAATTTTGTATCAGTTTTGATGAGATAGGAGTTTTAGAAGTGCAATGCAGCCATGAACTTAAAGGCAATGGCTTGAAATTTGGGCAGGATACTGACAGCAGAGTGCAAGTGTTCTGCTTTCACATTTTGGGATGGGCAGAACAGGCTATCACTAACTTCTGTCAGCTGGTGGGGTTCTATTTGTTTGTTTTGAAGTAATACTGCCTTTCTGAGTGCAAAGACTGATTTTTACCCTATGAATTGCTATTTGAAAACTCTTATCCATGATTTAAGCAAAAAAACTTACAATTTAATGAGTTTAATACAATTAAAAATATATATAACCACACTGGTCTCATGATAACCGTCTCCAATTTAATTTTAAACCTGCAAAATATTATTTGAAGTTACATCTTCAGAGACTACAAAGTTAAGTCTGGGATCATGATAGAGCAATGATGAGTTTCAAATGCAAAGAGCAAAGAATCGCCTTCTTTTCAGGCTCTTGTCAAGAGTTAGGGCACACACTGATACTGATACCTACTGTCAGCTGCTGAACTATGTGGCTGCAAAATATGGCTGGGCTGAAGAATCCTGTAATGACATAAGAGAATATCACAGATATGTTCATAGAATGGTTTAGGTTGGAGAAGACCCTTAAGTTCATCAAGTCCAACTGTTAAAAACATGATTAAACAAATTTTAAAGCTGACACACTGCACAAGCTGAGCAGAATACATCACAGTCCTTCTACATAAATATTTGCATTTTAGCCTAACTCTGGCTGCCCCCCAGACAGACCACCACCTAGGAGTAATTTGGGTATTTCCTTAAGTAGGGATTGATACATTTAAATTAACTTCTAAGCCAGGTAATCCAATTTTCTTCTTTTCTATGTGAGAAAAACCCCAATTTGAATCTAGGCAACACTTCAGTAAACATCTTGGTTTGTCATTCAGGAGTTATTTTTTCCATTTCTATGTCAGCCGCAGGCAAACTATTAAAAGATGTCTGGAAATAAGACAGAGGCCATTTCATTTCAAATGAAGCTATTTATCCTGAGTAGCATAAACCAAATTATTTTCTTTATCTACAAACCAGAGCAGAGAGGTTTCTTCATCCTCCTGGTACTCTAATGTACTTTTGGGACTCTTCCTAATAGTGAGGCTGGTAGTGCATCCTCCAAAACTATTCAGGTCTCATTTTCTCTGAGATTACCAAAGAGGAGGCCAATTATTGCTGAGTGTATTGGCATTTTCTGTTATGTAGACACTGTCAGACAGGAATCACAATGAGATATGCCTGTTAATTTTTAAACAGGAATTTAGTGTCTTTTTGTCCCTCTTCTCATGAATCCAGTACAGATGGCTGAGAGATTAAGAGAGATTTTGAGTTCTGAGTCTTTGAATTCATCAGTAGTGAAAATAAAGTTGGTTTTTTTTAAATATCTCCAAACCTGGAACTCTCTGCACACACCCAGAAAGCTCCTGCCTATGACTGCTCTTGTAATGCAGTATTGCAGTAGCTCTTTAGAACGTGTTTTTATTTATTTTGTTGGTCAGCCTGTTTTTCGAGAATGACTCCCAGACAGGGGTGACATTTCACAGACTCCAGCAGTGTCACAAAAATCATTATTTGACAGAACTACTATGCAAGTAACAAAATTATGTCATTCAGAAAAAAGACTTTGTGAATATTGCGATCTTTCAGGCAGCAAATCCTAATAGTTAATTGCCACTAGTATTACTAAGAGTTTTTGAGCCTCATTTGCTGCAATATCTGCTCCTCTTACATTTCCTCCTCCCAAATTTCTTCACTTCCACACAGTTTATTTTTTTTCATTTACTTCTGCATTCGTATTTCATTGACCATTAAGACTTGACTCATAACTCTGAAAAAAAGAGATTCTAAATAATATTAGTTAATTTTTCCTGGTGCATTAGGTAGAGATAAATATTCCAGAAAGGAAACAAGGGAATAGCAAGCAATTTTTAAAAGCCTGATTTATATTATAAGTATTCACTTTCTTACAGATGACATATGAAAAAAAGATTAGAAGAATTCTAAATGCTTGTCTAGTTGTCAAGCTGCTTCAGACTCACAATTGCAATATTTACAGTTTGCACTCTAACCTGTTTAACAATGCTTGGTGAAGTACCAGACATGGATCAAGTCTCAAAGGACAATCAAGGTTATTTAAAAACAATTTGGTATGTGGATGCAAAAGTCCCACCTTAATTTTAGCAGACAAAATTAAAAGTATTTCTAATTTTTCCTAGCTAAGTTTTTCTGCTTTTATCCAGTGCAGCAGGAGTAGGAGGGCTTACTGGCTGCAAGAGATTATTTGTATAATAAAGCCATATTAAACATTGATTTAATCTTTTAAAAACCTACTCTAATATTCTTCATGCATTTATATTTCCATATTGTTTAGCATTTGTGCATAAGATGCAGAGATATCTCTCAAATGTCTGTATAGGTAGCTAACATAACCTTAGGGAGGGAGAAAAATATGTTTATATATTTGACAGTGTGGTTTATTTTGCTATAATGCCATTTCTAGAATAAAAGCAACTAAACAAGTAAAGGAACATCATGCAGTGGATAACACAGTAATAGCTTCAAAGGAAATTTGAAGCCTCTCACTTTCTATGTTCCTTAGAATGAGCACAACAGTTATAAAGGTTTTCCAACAGGAAAAGGCTGCATGCTGCAGTCAAAGTATTTCATGATGACAGGTAAAGGCAAAGCTGAGAGGTAAAGGCAAAGCTCTTCAATGGATTTCATATAAATTCCAAAATGTTTTTGTGAACTACCCTTTGGAGGGGGAGAGGGAAATCATGATTTTCTAAACAAGTAAATGAATGACTAGCTGTGCTTTTGGCTGATGTTTTCACTGTATCATTCTATACAAACTTGGGCAGCAAACTTTCATGAAAGCATCATTTCAATGAGATGTAGGTAGGGTACATTCATGACCAGCTAATATATACAGAAATGTATAATGCAAAAATTTAACTAAATATCCATCACCTTTGAATTCCTCAGTAGTTAGAATCTAACTATTCATAGCTTAAACTGAACAACTCTTGTGTAACAGTTGTTATACAGCCTTCTGGTACATAAATGATAAATCAAAAGCCTTACATAACCTTATTTTTTAACAGAAATTAGAAAAAATTAGGTGCAATAGCCCTGACAATCCTAATGATATAGCAATATTCAATTTAAAAAATCCTTTTTAGTAGTTTAAAGAGTGCCAAATACTCTCTACTATAGCTATAACAGTATTTTACCCTTCCCATGTATTCATATCTTTAATTACTTTTCTCAGTGGTTTGTCTTGTTTTTCTCTCCCTCTGCTATTTCTTTTTATAAATCAGTTGTACAGAGTAAAAAGAAATCTAAGCATATTCATTCCACTTATACTGTTTTCTTTAATGGAATGTCAACAACTATTGTAGTTCTGCAGAGCTCCATTGTACCATGGACTGTGGAAGCCAACTGTGGGTTTTAAAAGCTGTGATTACAGCAGCCATTCAAGATGACAGATACAACTGTATTCACTTAAATATATTCAGAACTTCTGACTGCTTCACCAGTCTTTAGTGTCAATACCATCTTGTGAAAAATAGTACAGATTCCCACAGTAGGGAAAATCATAATTGCATTTACATTGGGCTTCCTGTAAGAAAAAAAATCACTGCATTTTCTATGTGTATTTTTCCCATCTCTACTGGTGGAAGTCTCCTGCTCCTTTCATATTTGCATATTCATTTTCTCCCATACACCCCAAATCTTTAAGCGTGTGTTGTTGCAGTCTTCCCAGTCTCCCATTAGACAGTAGAAAGAAATATGTGTTTGTCTTAAATAAATGCTCTATCCACAGATATTCTACTGCCTTGGTTTGAATTCACAGCTACTCTTCCCCTGCACCCAGCAAAACTGTCATCTTATTTAGGAAAAAGTGTTGGTGTATTACTACAGGCATTAGAAGTCTGTCTCTTATCTCACAGCAGAACTTCCTAAAAATATAGCAGGAGTTTAAAATTATCTTCTTCTTGTTAAAAGTTTATTTTCCTTCCAAGGCAGAAAGTCCCATATATTTCTTCAAAGATGTGTTACTCAAAATTTGGTAACGGTCAAATACAGCTAAGCACTTTTAAAACTGTGTTTGTTTTATCTCCTCACAAAACAAACAAACACAAAAGCAACCTGTGTGTTGCTTGTGTCTCCTCTCCTCTCCTCAAGAGCTGGAAAAGATTTTGGAGAATGAAAAGAAGAAGGGGTTTTTTAAATGGGAAGGTTTTCTGTTGCCTTGGAGTCAGCAAACTCCATTCAAATTTAGTGAATGGGTGTGTGTGTATGTGTTTTATTAAAACACTTAAATATTTATAATTAAAAGTACAAGAAGTAAAACTGATTTTAATAGAGCCATGTGACTATGGTTTTTATTTGAATAAGTAAAAAATCATGAAATGTCTCTTAGCTATAGAGGAGTACACTTTTCACCCTCTTTCAAATATTTAACCTAACAGCCCACCAGTGCAGTGTAAATAATTTTTTCTTTTCTCAAAATCCTTTACAGAGTACAGGCTTAGCACTGGCCTAGCTTCTCTTTTAATGACTGAAATTGCAGAAAACAATTTTTTGCCATCCTAACTTGCTGGTAATGCTGAAAGGCCTCTAACAAAATAAATACGCTTTTTCTATGCATGTTGAAGATATGATTCATATCCTGAAAATGTGATAGTAGTTCAGTTAATTTAACTAGATGCTATCAATTGCCATAAAAAACCAAGAATTAAGACCACCTCCAATTCAGTTTTCAAATCAGAATTGCATTAGTCTACTCATTTTATTTACTCCTCCATAATGTACCTGAGCAGGAACTATAAGGACCTTACACACATGTAGTTATTCATTCTGCAACAATTTACTTATTAAAAAAACTCTCCTTTCTGCCCACAAAATCCTTTTAAAATACCAAAAGTAAATTCGTCATTTTTCTGTTGACCCTGTATGGTATTTTTAATCAAGTTAATGCAAGTTTTCTGCCCTTTGATGCTCTGAAGCACTCAGTTTAATAAGGGAACTGGATCAGCTGCCATGTTTTCTATGAGGAGTGACTTTGCCATACATTCATAAATGGAAAGAAAATTTTCAAGTCGTGAAAGTCTTTTGATTTGACCTGTAAGACCCAACCCACCCGTAATTTATGTTGTTTGGATTAGTTTTATTTTTTAATTAAGTAACATTTTTAAGAACTGCTGTTTTCAAAGGACAGATCGTAAAAACTCAACACTGACAGTTATCATGTGTCTTATGGAACTATTAAATAATAACAGGACCCTGAACTTGTATTTATAATATTTTATTCCAATTTATATATACTATAGTCTAAAGTAAGACATCTTCAGTGCTTTATGCTTTCTGTCCACATCCTAACAGGCACTTCTACCTGTATATCTTTCTGAGTGGAGTTTATAAATCCTTGTTCTCTCAGCTTTATATGCATATCAAAATTACTATGACAGATCACAAAGATGTTTTTGAACCACATAGACAAGAAGACACCTAGAGCAGAACAGTACAGACATTAGCTTTTGAAAATATGAGATGTAATCTGCCAAATACCATTTATAATATATTAGAATAAGACATTACAGAACACATGCAAAAGTATGTTGAAATGTCCTTGACTTTTCAAAAGCCAGACTAGGTCTTTCAAGCATTTTCTTTCAGTCTTTTGAGCTTCTCTTAGTATGAGAAATAGCTGCATAGGACTATTTCCTATTAAGTGTGCAGCTTTTTATTTGTGCACGAGAATAGGGAAAAAATAAATGCTTTTCCTGTTTTGATCTCCACTAAATGTCACTTCATCCACATTTTGCAAGTCTTTTCTTCCTAAATCTCTGTTCCTATCCTACCATTTATCCCACTAAGTTTTCACTGCTCAAATGTAAGCAAAAAGTCTAGATAGTGCTAGCTGTACGAAAATGACAAACACTTCAAGTAGTCTTAATTTTTCTTTTTTCCTGGTGGTGTCAGAGTAGCTCCTCAGAAAACTGAATTCACCCAAAAAATCTAGATATTAAATTAAAAAAATAAAAAAGCATATGCAACCCACACAAAGGAATTAGCCTATTTCTATTTAAATTAGCTTATCACAATGCATTTTTTGCCCTTTGCCTAGTTATTCATGAGTGACTTTTTGAATTCTGAATGCTAGCTCAAAAATTCTGAAAAACTAATGGAATTGTTTTGAAGAAACAAAACATCTGAAAATTCAAAATAGGATTTCAGCAATGCTCTGCCACTGCAGGGAGGGGTGGCTGCTGGGCTGGAGGCTGTGGGCAGGTGGGAAGGTGCTTGCTTTGGCCCCACAGGAGCAGTGGTCGCTGCTGCCTCCAACTCAGGGGTTATTTTTGTGCTGCCTTTCTTCCCAAGCCTTGGATCTCGTGTTGTCTGTACCTGAGTTTTGCCTAGGGCAGGATGGGCAGGTTTGCTGGAGGGCAGGAACAACCAGAGCAGGGTTTATGGGGAGCCAGGGTGGCCCCCTCAAAGGTACCTCCTGCTGCTGCATGTCTTAGGTGTGACACCAAGATCCAAAGTGCGTTGCTGGTTTGTGCTTTAATGGGGCAGGCTGGGCAAAGAGGTTTTGAGAGAGGGTGGTTTGGGCCACTGAAATCACAAACTGAGAGGCAATTACCAACTCCAAAATACAAAGACAGAAGCCTTTCAGTGAAAATGCAAAGAGTCAGAGAGGGTGGCATGTTAGGACGGGTCCAGCCAGCATGGGATGCCATAAGGCAGCTGGTGCTTGGGCTTTAGTGCCAGGCTCAAAACTGTGGAGGAACCAGATGTTCATGGCAAGTTGCACTTCACTCTTGGATGTGCATGGAAGAGACAAGGTTTCCTGGCAGAGTTATATGACAAGAAAACAAAAAATCACTTCTCTCCTGAGGTTCTTTACCAACCTGGGCAGTAAAGACTATTGATAGCAACATTAAAAATGCCCTGTTAGAAGATACGTGTAAGTACTGAACAGAAAAAAGCTTAAAATAAATTTACCATCCTTACACTGAAGCATCATAACCCACCTAATTTCCAATAAAACATTTATTGTGTTTATTGCAGCTCTCAAACCAAAACCTTTGTTTTCAAAGAGTACTCATTTTTCTTTATGTTTAGTTTGCGTTGAATTGAGAATACTGAAATATAAAAGGAAAGCTTCCAGTTGTCTTGTAGCCACAATCATCACTTTCAAAGAAAGCACAGAATAAAAAAGGGAAACTCTGTGTTACATCTGAAGCACAGTTTATTCTAACTGCCAAAATTAATCAAAACAGCAATATTTTAATTAAAAAACCCTATACTTATTTTGCACACTGCAGCTAGCTTAAAGAAATGCATGCTGTGATTCCATATTAAGAAAACTGAAATACCATGAAAAATAATAACAGTAATGTTGTTTTAGACATAACAAGGTAGAAGCAATATATTTTATTAGACCAACTGGTATATTAAGCCCCTGAGATCTAAAGACAGCCTTGTACACACAAATGCTTGTAGTTTTTTTTTCTCTCAGCTGTACATCTCATTTAAAAAACAAATAATATTTCTACTATAGATTTGTAGTACAGATTTGTACTTGTCTGCTTTGAAAAGCTGACATGAATTTTTGCACTTGTTCTATAACACAAAAATATTATGTAGAGGCAGCTTACCATTTCCAAAGGTTATAACCATAAAAACCATGAAACATTAAAGTAGGATTCATGTGATTTAGATGACTATATTATAAATCTACATTTGAGTTTGTCAACTAAAGCCCTTGGACAGTCAAGAGATGGAAGTGGAATTCTGTAAAACTCAACTCATCTGATGTTCAATGCGTTGGCATAGAGGACATCAGTCATGCCATGGAATTGCCAGGAAGTGCAGCCAGCTCCTATGCCAGTGGGTGTAAATATTAGACTTAGGAGAGAGGAGTCTTACCTCTAGGAAAAAAAAGCACACAACAAATCATGTACCACAACTTGAGTAAAATTATGCTGTGGGACTAGTGGCTCCATAAAGGGCTTATTAAGGACTGGGAATGTTTGTTGTTGTATCGTGTGTCTGGAGAAATATAATCCTCTTGTTGAACATGGGAAGAATGCAGTGAGGTGAAACAGAATGATTTAGAATGGGAGAAAACTCACAGCCATCTTTTTTTTTTTTAGTTCTTCTGTCTTCACTTTGTTTAAAGAATGTGGAGGAAATTCACTGATTTATATCACTCCTCAGCCATGTTTCTATGAAGTTATATCTAATATTTTTAAAATAATCCAGTTCTGGATGTGAATATAATACTCCAAAGCAAAAGGAAAAACAGCATTAAAGAAATGGAAAGTTGTCATTGCTGGTTCCAATTTCTTTTTTCATATTCAAACAATTATTGTGTGTTATCACGTTCACACAGAAAAAAAACAAGCTGGTAAAATTGTTTTCCTATATTAATCTCTCACATAGATAAGTAAAGCATCAGAAGTTAAATTATTATACAATTTTTATTTAGTAATTTCTATTCCCTTTCACATATCTTTAATTTTTAAACTTTTCAGATAAAATACTCTAGAATAGAGAGTTAGTTCTCTCAACTGCTTAATTTTAGCCCTGTAGTTTTTCCAGTAAGTCAGTAGGTGTTTTACCCAAATTTATTCCAGTAAGAACTGAAACAAACTGTTTACCAAAGTGATTAAACTGGGAAGAACTATAGTTTCAGCCAGATTCAAAATTAAAATCTGTACTTTAGGATCATGTATAAATAGATGGGCAAGTTTTCCCTTTTTATTATAGTAGAAAAAAAATGTAATCTACTGTTCATCCTGTTTAGGAGAGTCACTATGCAACTACCTATGCATTTTGCCTGTTACTAAAGCCTGAAGAAAGAATATTTAAATTACCTTTAGAAAATTATTTCATTCATTAATTGAAAGAAACTGAATGACAGAATAACCAATAAAACATCAAGGTGATTTGCAGAACTGGAATTTTAAAAAACTGATTTCAGTTTTTAAAATTAACATCGGTTCTGATCTTTCATAACCCAAAAGTCAAAAGATGAAACACTGACTCTTTAAGTCAATGGGCAAATGGACATCAGTCTCAGAGAAACTAAGATTCACACTTGCACCAGAATTCCAAATAAAACTTGTTTGTTAAATTTGATATGCATTGTTTTTCTATTGTTTCCATACTGTGGTATTTTGGGTGATTAACTAATACTGTGAGACAACACCATGAAAAAAAGCCTTTTTTTTCTTGGGGGTGATGAAGGGGAGATGGCAATATTTCTGAGAATTTTAAGAGAACTTACTCTTTTAATATAATGGAATATGTATTAGATACCTTCTAAATGATTTTGAGGCTACTATTCTGTTAACACTGTTCCCATGTGCAGTAAAGATAAGGTGTCTTTTCTTCTGTAAACAAAAATTTTCTGCTTCTAAAAACAATTGCAAATTTTTCAGATACATATATTGTCTGGAATTTCTCCCTGAACATGTGTATTATCAATGCCATTTTGCTTAGTAGCTCTGAGCTTAGAACTCGCCTAAGCCAATTGAAAAACACTGGAAAGCATTGGAAAAGTGCTCTCCTTTTTAAAGCTAAATATTCAGCTGTCTAATTGTGTATAGACTGTTTTTGAGAGTGTGTACAGATTGTTTTTAGGATGGGGGTAACAAAAAGTCCATATGCTATTGTACTGGTACATTTTATACTCTGGTTTATTAAAGTACCATCCTGGAAGACTCCACTGTACATATAAATTATCTAAAGCAATATAAGAAAAGCTTTAGAAATGACAAATGCTTTAGGTTAGGACAGTATTGGTGGATTTAACATACTCTAGGGGAATGTAAAAGTAAAATGAAGTCCTCTGATTCCATAGCAATAACGTGAAACATTAACATTCAGTGTAATTTATCTACTTTTTAAAAGGTTGTTTAACAAGCATCTTGGGTGCCTTAACAACAGATTTATTTAATTTTTGTAAAATATTATTGAGCTACAGGTTTATATGTCTTTTATGTCTTTAGTAGTCACTAACATTTATGTGATAAACATTTTTGTCTGTAGATTCTTTCTCTCTGTAGAATGGAGTTCATCTTAACTTCACTACACTAAACTGAAACAATGGGAAGCATCATCATGATAACAACATCCACTCACTTTTTTTTATTTCAATATTCTCATATGACTCATGAAGGAAGGGAAACTGACTCACACAAACGAATTTTCATAACTTTGAAAATGTCATTTCCCTATTCTTTTTTCTCTCACCTGATGTAAAAAACCAGACTTGTTTGGAGTTATTATTTTTACCTTTAAGTCTTTAGCCTTACACACAAAGCCAAAATTGAAAAAAACCTCAACATCTTCAGGAACAAAAAATAGTAAAACTTTAAAAAGATATCAGGTTTATAATAATAACACTATAGAAATAGGAAAATAACACTAGAAATAAGCAAAATTGTCATAAATTTAAGAAAGTATGCACACTAACAGAATGCATGGCACTTCTTGCATATTATCAAATTTTTTAATTTAAGTGGAATTCTTCTTTTTGTTTATGGACTAAGATTTCTTCTATTACTTACCAATTAATAAAACACACCCCTAACTTTTACTGACACCATACTGTCCACGGGGAGTACAGGACTCCAGCAGAAGTCAGGACTGCATCATCAACTATTAGTGGCCATGTCCTGGAGGACTTCTGGTAAATAACAGAAAAAGAGCAGTATGCTGGGCATGAAATAGGACATTGCCCAGAATGACAAGCATGTAAACACATCACCCAAAGGGAACATGTTATTCCTCAGGTCTTATTTTAGAGAGAGAAAATTTTCCTTCTAAAGCCCATAGAGTCTGTTTTATTAAATAAGTTTTGATGACCCAGCTTTGTCTCCTTCTCTGAATTACTGTCTAGACGATCTTCTCTCTAACCTGACTACAGTGGGAATAATCTCTAATAATTAAAACTGGCCTTTGTGAGCACCCTTATTCAGCATATCACGAAGGAAAAAATGTCAGGAAGTCACCAGCAGCAAGGTTGAAAATGAATCTGGAATTTTGTCTCCCTTTAAATTTTGCATCTCTTCTTTGGCTAAATTGCTGAAGCTGGTTTTCTAACTCATAATTTCAATTTATAACATAGAGTATATGACATCATCTGCACTTCCTTTGAAGTAAAACACATAAAGCTTTGCTCATATGAGGCTGGTTTTGAATAACCCTCTAAATCCATTTACAATAAATATGTTAAATGAACATTTATAGAGAATGTTTTGATCGATCATCTACATAATATTTTGATTATTATTACTCAAATGCACGCAGGAAATTAATTTAGACCCTTGTTTTCAGGCATACTAAAATGATTGCACTATAAAAGAAGATCACTCATTTCTAATTTAAAAAAAAAAATTCATCCCACTCTTTGGCCATAAATTTGTTAAACCTACAGGATTTTATGCATTTTGAAATGCTAGGTTAGTATTTTGAACATGCTGCTTTCATAATGAATCTATTGTTTGCTTTATATTTTATTAGTCTTTGCACAGAATGATGGTAAATAAAACTTCTATCTGAGTATGTTCTGGAATTGAATTAAATTAATGATGAACAAAAGGAATGAACATCAGTTCTGATAATTATTAGGATCAGCTGAATCAAGGAGTCGCTGGGTACACTCAGTATGGTTTATCCCTGGCATTAACTTCAGAAACCAAGCAGAGTTTGTGCTAAAGCTCTAAATGCCTGGAAAACAATCCTCTTTGATCTTTAATACTTTTCTCAGCTAGCACCTGCTAAAAATGAAGAGGAACATACTTATGGCAGCACCTCTCTGCATTCCAATATATTGAATGAGAATGAGCAGCACACCTGGAAAAAATCGAAGCCAACTCTTTTGGGGAAAAAATAGTGAACATTTTGTCTTATAAAGTTAGAAAGTCCACTTAAAGCAGGCTATAACCTTCAAAGTATATGTGTGTGTCTGTGTGTGTGTGTCCCTTTCAGGTTTGTTTTATTTGTTTTTTGTTCACAATATGTGGTGGCTAGCTGTGTATAAAAGATCCATATGTCTGAGCTGTGAGGCAAGGTATATAATTTATTCATAATTATTCCTTCATACTATTTATTTTTACAGTGATCTTTTCAGCTCTAAAAATACATACATACATACATACATGTAGTCATTTAAGACTTCTTACTATGCTAATGAAGACTAAATCTGTCAGAAAGCAAAAGAGACAAAGCTTATTTGACGTATCCCCAACTTTAAGCAACACTAAGAGTTGACTACTGCATAACTGAAAAAGAAAAATTGCATTCCTTTTTTTTGCCTAAAAAAATTAAAGATGAAAAACATCATGAGTTGAAGGTGGAAAAGTGTAAACTGACACTTTCAAGATTATTGCAGAAATTTTTTAAACCAAGAAGGCTGAATTTAAATAATAAAAGAATTATTCTGTCAATTTATTATTCCTATAGCTTGATTGTAAACATGCTGGAATCTGTAAATCTGAAATTGTGTTCATTCCAGCAGGAGTTGTTTTCAAGGGAACTTCTAGGGCTCTAATCACTGAATAAAGAAAATAAAAAAAATAAAGGGTATCTCTGAGGAAAGGCTTCAGGATTAAGAGCCTACTGAATAGCTCTGATTCCATCTGCAAGTTATAAGGTCTTTTAACAGAATGGAAGAAGTATTTAATATTTAAAAATAAAATGGTCATGGAGGAAGTGAATTAGTAATGTTCCAACTGCAAGGCTGATGGGGTCTGTTTGCTCTATGATGTTCATGACAGAGAACTATACGTTATTGCAGTGGGGACAGGTATATTCTCTCTCAGACACAGGCTGGACTTCATTTGACCTGAAGGAAACCCTTCAAAGTGGAAAGAGTTTGCAAATGCCTTGGTACTATAAGTAAAAAAAAAGAATATTATTAAACTTAGTATTTAAATAAATCACTGAAGGAAAATATTTTTGACCCATGTTGTGCACTATGACTAAATTAAGACTATATTTTTCTAATAGGATTCTTTCCCAGTACTAGACATACTCTTAATTAAGTATGCCAGAGAGAGCAGATATGCCTTAATTAAAATTCCATATGTAAAAGAAAAACTGCTAATCTGAAGTATAAAGCCTAGAAATGACTTTGCAAATTGCAGGACATTTTAGAATGTTTAACTGTACAACGACAAACCAAATAACCTACTAATTATGCTTTTTATGTGAATATTTTCATTAGTTACAAGCTAGAATCAGAGTGAATAGTTTTTGTTTTGCAAAATCGGTAATTTCTACATCTACAATTAGGAAATTGATTTAAATCACTTAGACAATAATATATTTTCAGTGTGAGATACAGATCTTAAAAAAAAAATTAAACGTTTCCATTAAGATCAATGAAAAAAACAACCAAACCCAAAACAAAACAAAAATCCCAAAAACAACAAAAAAGTGAGCCATGAAATAGCTGTTACTATAAAGGTGTACCCAAGGTGGCATTGAGAGCTTATAATTTAAGCTAAGAAGGGGCAAAATTTTTTCTCATTTTTTAAAAGGAAGGGAAGTTATCTTTTTCCATGGTTTATAGATTTTCAACTGCAATACTTAGATGAGATAGATACAGTCTATTAAATGAGTTTAGTCTTTTTCAAAATGTGTGAATTTCCTTCTTATCTTTCAACTTCAATGACAAATCAGAATATGAGCCATTCCATGTTTCACTATGAGACACACAGGTATTTAAGGTGTAAAGCACTGAGGTTATCATAACAATATACAATACCAGTATTGAAAAGAACGTGTGTATATAATAACATGCATAGTTAATAGTCTGTAAGAGCAGCAGGTTCCCCTATAGAAGACAGCAATTCTGCCAAAATGCACTGTGTGGGAAAAAGAAGGGAACCCTTAAGTGGGTGACCATGCACAGTTGCCCAGAGACAAGAAGTGGTAAGGAACAGGTGTAACAAAAATTAGTAGTACTATGAGTAAATCTATCTGCTTGTTCTGTTTATTCACATAATACTATAAAGATAATATGAAGACCCACAGTACTACCAAAGGAGTTTACTAATTTCGAGGTTGTCCTTAAATCTGCTGGGGTCTGCAGAGGAGGAAATTGAATAGTTCCCTCCCTATGCATTCATTCATTTTTAGCACATCAAAAGCAGCCAAGTATCTTTCTGTCTCTGTCTAGTTAAACATTAAATACTGAACTCCTACCTACACTATGAGTGATGAATTACATTTTTTTGCACTATTCCTACAAATAGTAACATGAATCTGGTTCCAATGCTTTTTTTCTTTCTCTTTTCTGTCAGTCTGAGCCTGTTGAAATACTGCTGTGCAGCAGAGCACCAACCACAGGGACAGAAGGGGTCTCTTAAAGATGCAGTGAATATGTACTCTTCAAATCCAGGTATCAAATATTGCAAAAGATAATTGACAATCTCCTCCTGGTATAAGTCACACACTTGAAGAACCTTTCTCTGCTTTCTTTATATCAGAGTCAATCAAACAGAGTATATGGATGTTTATTGTGAGATTAATCACTCGACAGTAATTGCCTGTTTGTACTGACCAAATAAATCAATGCTATACAACAACAAAGAGATCCTGGTTATTCAGGTTAAATAAATATGGTTGATTACATGAGATCTCCCAAAAGAACATAAACAATGATTTCCAGACTTATCTAACAGGGGAAAACTGCTTTCCTTAATTCACTATAATTTCTGTTAATGTGGAAGGAAAATGGGATACATTGAAACAGGAAACAAACTTTCCTCCATTAAAGGAAACTGTTGCAATTCAACCTAATGCTTGACATAAGCCTGTAACTAGTTGCTGGTGTGCCTCAGATTTATATATTAGATACAAAAAAAGGATCAAGAACACATAATTATTCTTGAAGATCTGTTTCTTGGTTTACTAGATACTTTGAAGGTGCAAGAACTTACATGTGCAAGCCTCTTTGCCAACCACATGGATCAAGTTCACATCTTATTTGCCAGGAAAATCCTCATTCTGCCTTCTTTTAGGAAATATACCGTGAAACTACACAGCATTACATAGAGCATGAGGTACTCCTGCCTTCCATTGTAATCCTATAATTGTAAAAGCTCGTTTTCTACCTTACATGTATGTTCAGCTATATGTTTTACATAATTTTAAAATGGAGGTTATAGGTCTGGTGAAGAATTGAAAATTCAATGGACCATTCTTTACACTGTTTTACTGCTGTGCACACTACTATTATTTTTTTTTTTCATTGATAATGCATTTTAAATATTGATATTGTAGTTTTAAGGACAGGTTATATTAAATGTATTTTATGCAATTTCTTTTGGCTGAATTATAGTGTTTATTCATGTTACATAATTACTATGTGGAACTTGATACTCCAAAATGTTTTCGAAGCCAGGACTAAATGGATTAAAAAAATAATCAGACTAATGTAAAATAGGTTAATTGATAACCACAGTGCATAACGATTGAGATCAGGAAGTTCTTGAACTATAAACTAGAGAAAGTGGGGAGAGAATAACAGAGGAAAAATGCTCCTGTCCCTCATCATGCACTGCTCAAGCACCTGTCACACACTCGCAATAATCTCATCAGGACAGAGCTACTGCCCTGGGGTTCTGGCTACAGCTGTCCTCATGTCCAAAGACAATTAGAGCTTGTACTATAGAGTTATTGCTACAGCTATTTTTATGTCCCAAGTAATTTAATCATATGACAGAGTAGGATAGACTTAATGATTTCCCTTTTTCTGTTAGAGGTCATGCTTTCTGAATTTACCTGTTCCATGAGCACACTTTCCACTCCAAAAAAAAAAAAAAGAAAAAAAAAAAGAGCTGCCCACAAGCTTTTGGAACAGAACAAAACTCAGACTTGTCAAGGTATTACAGATACCACTGTGAAGTATTCAGGGCAGTTTTAATGTATCAACCACTCATACCTAGGCATGCAGCAAAGTTGTGTGCAAATGGTACAATGACTCAAAACCACACAACTTGAACCACAACATTCAGTGGTTTTTTTTCCTAAATAAAAGAGATAGAAAGAGCCTGTAATTACCTGTAACTGTCAGCTCCGTAGTTCTTCTGACAACAAAGAATCCATATTTTAGCTCACAAGTGTAATTTCCAATGTCATCCTCTCTAACTTCCCGAATGACAAGAGTGTCCTTTTTAAACACAATACTTGATCTCCACGTCTTTGACTTGCATTCCTGTTTCAAGAGAATATAAAACTTCAGTGATTGCATTCTTACACTTAAACTGGACCACCGTGTACAATGCTACTTAATGCCAAGGTAGCTAGGCAAGAGCCCAGGCTGGTTATAAATTTATATAGACTAAATATCTAAAAATACAGTCTATTTAGGTGTTGATTAAAAAGAATTTTATCAGCTGATTTGATATTTATGCCTCTGGCAAGAAGAGGGAGTTGATTCCTTTGGTGGTTTTATTTTTTTTATATTAGTTTGCTGAGTGGTTCCTATTTAATTTACTTATTTACCATTACATTTATGTCTGCAATCTATGACATTTATATTACCAGCAGTTCAGGCTGCAGAGGATAATTATGTTTTTCTTTTTAATTCAACTAAAAAAAAAATTAAAATGTAGAGAAACAGAAAAAGATGAGAATGAGGAGAAATAAGGATGTTATATATCTCTTTCTAAAAACATCTTAGAATCAATGCTCTCTGAACCTAGAAAATGTGCATTCTTAAACTATAAAAATATTTTATTACAGACATAAATTCCAAGATGAGAATAAGCAAATAGTTGGCTACATTTCTCCTATCTTAGATATGCTATCAGTTAATGCAGACATTAACTTTCCAGGCCACAAAATTTTACTTTTTAGGTAGTATAGTCTTGTATACCATAATTGATTCTACTGCACTGCCCACAGGCAACACTATTTGCAAGAACTTGGTCCTTAATTAATGATCTAGAAATCTGTACAGAATATAGAAATAAAGTTATTGATAAAAAAAATGAAATTATATATGCAAATATAACCTTAAGCATTTATGTAGAAAGCAAAATTTTGGTAGTCTTTGCTGAATTTTATTCTGCAAAATTAAGCTGTTCATTCAGGTAAGGCATGCATAGATATCTTATAAAGTTTACCAAAGGAAGTATTTGAATTTCATCTCTCAATTAGTTAATTCTTTTCTATCCTTGGTTCTGTTGTCTTTTCTTGACAAAATTTTAAGAAATCCAATCTTAATAATGCTATTATATCAAGAAAATCATAAGAACGTAATATATTCTTTAAGCTATAAATCTCTTGCATTCCTTACCTTATACCACAGAATTTCAGGTTCTCTAAATGGAAATAAAAAATCCTCTATTTCAGGACATGAGATTTCCTTGCTTTTGCTAAGTTCAGCTTTTTCAAAATATTTCATCTTTGAATTGTAGCAGAGTCCAGTGTCATTTTCACCCACCGTCAGCGAAATGGACACTTTCATACAGTAAGTTGAGTTTCTGTAATGCAATAAAAACAGAAAGAAAAGTGTAACATGAAAAAAATAATGAATGCCTATGTACAGGACATTGTTTATCATTTGAAGCAAAATTTAGAAAATCTGACGTATTTTGTGTCTGTTTTATAGCTGGTCACCACAGTCTTACTTCTTTCTCATGATTAATTACAATATTTAGAAGGTGTTTTCTAGCCTTACTCTGTAGCTAAGGATTTGTCTCTCCCTTTCATCAAAATCCTTCTAACATTAGTGTTATTACTGTACATTTGAGAACAATTTTCCCAAAAATAAGTAAACAACAGAAGATCCATGTATTTACCAGTGAAACTAGACACACAATCTGCTCACAGACACCATTATGGCAGCTCTCAGGGGTGGAGACATCATTTTGTTGTACCACAGGAAAATAACAAAGTGGAACTCGAGCGACACACCAAGAGCTCTGAGCATGACTTAAAGTGGAGGTGGCAACATTTTGCAGCCTTTAATTAGAAAGAATCTTGTGATTAATTATAGAATGACGGATGTTTCAATCCAAGGCAAGGCACTGCCAATTTGTTGACCCTCGCCTTCAGTGCCCATACTCCCAAGACAAGCTGCATTACCTACAGACTTCATGAGCTTGTGTTCTCTCCTCAAACTTGTTACTACATCTGCTTCTGGATGTTGATAAGTGAGGCAGCCCAAGACTAGTGAACTTTGTCTGCCTTCCCACATTCCACTATGTGATTCAATCAGGAAAAAAACCAAAATTGCTTGAAATTATTTTTTTTTCATTTGAGTTTCCAGGTGGGGAGCAAATGAGTGTATGAAGTTGAGTACTCCCCAGGAGCACACTGTGACAGTGTAAGATTTCTCTCCTACTGTTTTGTAAATGCATTTTACCCCTGACCTGCTGACAGAGGATCCTGCAGAGAGCACTGAGGAAACATTCATCTCCTTATCAGCATTCTGAGCCTCTATGAGCTGATTGCTTATTTATAATGAACTTGTGTGTATCAGACGTCAGAATCTCAAAGATCAATTTTTTAATATCTGTTTCCTTTCTCTGTTCAATAAGAGGGGATAGAAATGCTTAAGGATAAAGAATAAGAAGAGTTAATTCAAAGAACTCTAGAGTCCAATTTTCTTCAGAAAATGTAACCCTGTAAGTAACTAGCAAATTAGAGAATAGTCTTAGAAACGTAAATTCTTGAATAGAATGACCCTTAGCTATTGATCTGATTCATGGACTTGTAAGGAAAACAAACACAAAATTATTTCCTTGTAATGAAGCAGTAAGTATAATTTGTTATCATGTTCAAGAATCTGGCTGTATAAAGCAAATAAAGTTGTTTAAGCTTTATGCTAATCAAAGAATGGATCCACTGAATATTGATCACTCTTGCTGCTTTTAAGCTGGTAAAAAGCCAATTCCCATTCTTACTTGTACATGCAATTGAAAATTACTCACTTTTTAAAGAATACTTTTTCATTGTGTACCTTATATTATTTCTCCATTAAGGTGTTACTTTTAATATATTATTTATTTGTTTGTTTATCATGTGTCTTGAAAATATCCTAAAAAGTCACTTAATTCTGTTTTTCCAAATTGGTAAAATGTTTTTCCTTTGCTCTTGGAAGACTTATCCCTTGGAAACAGGTTCTGAACAATTCATCAAGCGCTGAGGTTTAAGAGTAAACTAACTAGACGAGAGTATCCTGTTATTGGATGACAGGGAGCAGTATATAGGGAGCTGTTTGGCTATACAATTTTCACATTTAAATATTCTCTTTAATTTCTTCCCATGTTTTTAAGCATCGTGTTTTGTTCATGTTACTAAATCTCATTATTTAAATATTTCTAGAAGGACATGGCAGGGGAAAAAAAAAAAGGAGGACATTTTACTGTCTTCCCAGTCTCTGAAGAAGCAAGTAAGTAAAATTTTTGCATAGGCATCCTTCAGTATTTGCAGTGAATTTCACAAAAATTATGATTTAATGTTTTGATGTACTAAAGAACTCTGTTCTGCAACAGTGACAATGTCAATTGCCAGAGACAGAATTCTGTCTGAGCCACATCCAAGTTTCCATCGCAACAGCAGATCCTTTAGCAGATGCAGCTAAGGCTTCCTGCTCCATAAGAAAAGCATTTTGGAAATATTTCAAATGTTTAAATTCATTGTTTGAAGTGGATCTTTCTAAACTGTCAGATACAAGGTACTAAAAAATTTTGGGTGGATTTTTGTCAGCTGAGTTCCCTACCAGAATTTTCTCTCAAAATCCCAAAGTATCATCAAAAAACCCTACAGTTCCAGGTGCCCACTTGGTGACACAGACTTCCTTATTTCAATTCTAAATGCTAACTGCACTGTCAATCTGACTCATCTCATACCCTGTGTCAGAAACCCAGGCTGTTGGGATGAAACAAAACTCAGAGGCTGCCACAGAAGGCAGAGCAATACAAACAGTATGAGGTAAGAAAACCAAGATAATAGGCTCACAGTACAGAGGGAGAGAAAGAAAATTAAATAGTCCCCAGGTAGGAATGAAGAAGAAGAAAGAGGGGATGAGTTTGCTGATTACAGCTAGAGCATGAAGGATACAGTTGATGTCAAACCTCTCAGGCAGCAGAAAAAGTAGCAGGCAGCAGAGCCCTCTGGAGCATGCACATACTGCTGAGGGTAAAAAATGCTCATGTGTTAGAAGTAAGAAAGTTTTCCATGTGTGTCTTACTAGAGGGACCAGATAAGAAACAAATAAAACAAACAAAAAACGCTAAGACATGAGTTAAAGGAATTTCAATAACTGGTGTTAGCAAAACTAACTGTGCTTTAATTCACTTATCACGTGTTACTTTTGGGTGGTTTATTTTGTTTGTTTGTTCGCCTTTGTTTTTTCCTGAACATGGTGATAAGAATAACAAATTATTGAATTAATTTTTCCCTTATCTGACCACTAACAAATCTTCACAAGTATAAAATTAGCTAGAACATTTTTGTACATACAAGTGAAGTTTTCTTTTTCATCTTTTATTCAATAGATTTTCAAGTACTAGAATAATGAGATCTAAAAGTACAAAATACAAAAACAGGAAGCAAAAAGCTGTTTAGTAACTTTATTTAAGACAACAAATCCATTTAAATCAAAATTATCTTAAAATGAAGTTAAATTAACAGGTAACAGAGAGAAAAGGAGAAGTAAGAAGAGGAGATACAAGGGAGAAAAAGACAAGAGAACACACACAGACCAAGAATAGCTTCTCTAAACTTTACCTTTTGCAACATTCACACTTACATTTAAAGGAACTGCTTAGAGAATTAAGCACTTAAAGCATAGTTTCTTTATAAATACATCTCTAAAATGGGCCAGATGTGTTTATGCTTAAAAAACTGCTTTTTTTTTCTCAAAAAAACCCCTCTGGTAATTGTCAATCTCCTCTTCAGCCTCACCAGAGAGAGGTCAGTCGTGGATTTATACAGCTCAGTTCTGTCCCAGCATCATCCCTCATCATCCCTACTTATGACAGAAGGGAAAGTGGGACTCTTCCCATTACTTGTCCACTCCAGTGCTTTGCTATTATACTATTTACCAGAGTAAACAAACTGGAGAGAAAACAGGAAACCAGAAAATCTGTTAGGTTTCTCCTCATCATACAAACTGAGTTGGAAAAGTAACTTTATTTCTAACTCCTTTTAAACTAGACATTTAAAAAGAAAGTCTGAGAAAACTCCTTGCATTTTTAATTTAAATTTTAATAAGTGAACTTAGTCACTGATGTCCATATCCACTTTCTATAGATGGTCCACCACATTTCCCACGCAAACTTTTGTTGACTTGATTAATTAGTTTTTTCATGATTTTGAAGAAACAATTTTGTCCTTTTTCAGTCCAAGTAACTTCTGTTAGAGTTATTTGGATGCCTGAAAGCTGGAGAGTGAAGCATTCATTCAAGACAGAAACAAAAACACGTTATTGACAATCTACTCGTGCTCTTGCCTGTAGCTCCAAGGGCTCTTTGTGAGCTTTAAAGCTTCTGCACAAACATTTTTAAAGCCTCTACAGAGCAGCAGGGTTTTTTGAGGGCACGCCTGAGGCCTGGGGCACGTGGTGAGGGAGGAAGGCCAGTGTACCACAGGGCAACCAGGATTGCTCTCGTGCACGGAGGTCCCCTTGGTGGCAGGATCTGATGGCCCCAGCTGGTGGCTGCCCCCACAGTGGCTTCTGGACCATTTGTTCAGGACAGCAGTTCACAAACTTTATATGCAGGATCCCCTTTCATTGGATTCAGGTTTTGTTTGTTGTTTGGGGTTTTTTTTCCCAAACTCTGGAATGGCTGGCTCCCACACTCTCTGACTTAGATATCTGAAATCACAGATAGCCTTTTCCACAAAGCTTACAGAGCCAACAGAGCTGCAAGTGCTGGGGCAGTGCTTCAGGCGTGGGGAAAAGAGAAAAAAAGCGGAGGGAGATGGACAGAAGCTGGCTGGAATTTTCCTCAGTGCCTTAGAAATTATCCCCTGCTTCCATACCCTGGGGGGCCAACCCAGTTTGGAAACTGCTTTTGACCTCAATTGAATTACATAAGCACTGATTTCTTCCCTCAAGGGTCACCTAATTATGTGCATGATACTATGAAATAACCCAGTGCACACGAGCCTCCAGGACTATTTGAATATCAATACTCTGCAAGATACTTGTTTTAATAGGTTTGAATTAGACACACCAGAAAATTTTGTTTAGTTTTAATGCCCACTTCCATCCTTGGAAGCCAAACATTCACATTTTATCTTTTCCTGACACAAGTGGTACTCACTGCCATCCCGAGTTTCCCCTTCACTCCAAACCTGTCAAAAGAGAATGTCAAAATGCAAAGTCTAACTGCATTAGAATAATGCTTTCCTTGTGTTAGAAGGAGCTACTGACTTATGTGAAAGACCTTCTATTGATGTTCTGAACAACAAAAATTAAATAAAAATTAGCCTTTACAAAAGGAATTTAATTTTCTCATCCTTGTAATACCCTAAAGCTTCTTTTTTGGGTAAACTAGAATAAAAATATGTACATTTTTATGTTATTGACTTTTCTGTATGATCTCTTTTAAAGTCAAAGTGAAACATTTCTTTATGAGAACTGGAATCAATCTGATATTGATTTCCACATTTTATTAAAACATCACTTTCTTAGTACAAAATACTCGAACAAAATTATGACAATAAAGTTAATTGTGGATGGCAAAATTACATAAAATTGAGTAATTTCCCCATCAAGCATTTCCTTTAACATTAAAGCTTCCTTTCAGATACATTAAAAGGAAAAAGTCCATAATCTTACTCTACAGCAGTACAAAAGTATTCCTATAATGTAACTCTGTCTGTACTCCCACATTATATGAATATAAATCTAAATACATTTTATTTGAAGTTAAAGCTTTCTTACAGAGAAAATGTGTCTGTGTCTATACATACATGCCGATAAACTGGTCATATGGGTATATTGGGGACTTCAATAATTGAAAAATTAATACTAGGGGTATGTGATTCAAGAAAATTAATATATAAAAATTTTAAAAGCATATTAATAGTATACCTATATGTTATTCAGTATAAGAAAAGTTCAGTTTTAAAAACAACTTTCTATTAAACTATTTGGTATCAGAACTTCAGAGAATAACACTTACATATGGATTGCAGGTAAAAATGTTAGAGCTAGTTAAAAAGGATAGCAATAAATCAAAAAAGCATTGTACTGCACAGGGCATATAGGGTGAGTAAAATATGGATTGCCACTAGTCTGAATTTAATTGTACATTTGATATTTTAGTGCTAGCTACAAATTTAGTGCTAAATTAGCTACTCATTTCAACAAGGATTGTTAGTGAGGAAATTTCAGGCCAGTGAGTCATAAAGTGCTAAAATGGAGACATGTCAGAATGATACTAAATGTTTTCACTGCAGCAGATCAATGTATATTCCCAGAGGAGACAGAAGTATGAAGAGCTGTGCAAAAGTGTACCTTTACAGATGAAAATCCCTTTAGCTTTCAACAAACTGCAGTAGGGAGATAATACCACAGCATGAAATGCCTCTAGGTATACTATCTCCTCATAATTCAGGAGATGATGGCACTTGCTTTTTGGGAACCAATGATCCTGAAGAAGAGTAAATTTTATACCCTCACTTAGCACCATATGCCAGAATAGCAGAAATGCTTCTTTCAAAAGTTACAAGTTAATAGAGTTTTATTATTCCTCCCAATTCTTTCATTTATAGAATCACAGAATCACAAAATGTTTGAGATTGGAAGGCAACTCTGGATATCATCTGGTCCAACCCCCCTGATCAAGTAGAGCCATTTAGATTTGCTTGCCCAGGAGTGTGTTCAGACTACTTTTGAATATTGCCAAGGATGGAGACTCCACAACCTTCCTGGGCAACCGGTGCCAGGGTTCAGTCGCCCTCATAAGGAAAAGTGTTTCCTGATGTTCAAATGGAATATTCTGAGTTCCAGTTTGTGCCCATTGCCTCTGGTGCTGTCAGCAGGCAGCACTGAAAAGAGCCTGGCATCATCCTGTTGACACTCTCCCTTCAGAAATGTATAACCGTCAGCAAGATTCTCCTGCTCCTTCTCCAGGCTAGAGTTCCAGCCCTCTCAGCCTGTGCTCACAGCAGGGATACTCCAGTTCCTTTATCATCTTCATGCATCTTCATTGGACTATCTCCGTGTTTTTGTTGCACCAGCGAGTCCGGAACTGGACATTTTACTCCAGTGGTCTCACTGGAGAGTAAAAGAGGAAGGGCCACCTCCCTTGGTGTGCTGCAATACTTTGTCTAGTCAGCAGGTCATCAGCAGCACAGGTCATCATTAGCCTTTTTTGTTGCAGGGGCACATGCTGGTTCATGTTCAACTTGGTTTTCACCAAAACCCCAGGTCCTCTTCTGCAAAGTTGCATATACTGTTTTCATGAAAAATCTGTTTTCTTGGATGGTTTTTCACTCACAGGGGATGGAGGGGAATCATTAAACAAAAAACTAGTAGTTTTTCCAAGTATTATATTAAAAGGACAGAAAAAACAAATTTGGCTGGTATGAGAATGACTAGAAAACATGCAGACTTTTTGAAGGTAGAGGTCCTTAAAATGATGTCTATGGTACGGTGCAGCAGAGCCTGCTCGAGCAGCTGTGCTTCTGTGTTCAGGAACAATTCAGTGTTACCACATCCTGATGACTCAGGTCAACACATACTGAAATATCTTTATCACCAAATCATCCCTTTTGCAAATACAACTGGCCTTCTTTTATAGTACTAAAACTGAAAACATTATTGAAAATGCCGTGCTGCTGAATGGCTTCTCCCTTGTTCCCTCTCTTTGCTTGATGAATTCACACAGTTCTCAGATAAAGATAGATCCTGTCATTCAGTCTCAAATGCTGTTAGTTTTCTGTTCGGCTGTCAAGCAGATGCATAAAGAATATCCCATGAAGGTATCTGTCTTGTTTCTGAATGATTAGATATTTATCTGTTGCTAACTCTGCATGACTGTGTTCTTTTCTAAATAGAAAAGTTACTCATTAAAGGCATATATGGACAGAGATATCCAACAGTTACATTTATTATAGATATTAGGAGAATGACATTTGCACATGAGTAAGATTCCCTTGAAAATCTCTCCATAACTCTTTCCCATATCTACCTAGTAAAAATGGGAATATATTAAAAATCATCACATTTATTAGGTTTAAGGTTGTTTCCTAGCATACTGATGACACTTTTCAGACTCCTGAAAATTCTTTAATGGGATTAAATAACAATTCTGAATTTAAAAACCTAAATAATTCCTAGATTTATAACTCCTACATTTGTTAAAAAAAACCACCACCCCAAAAAAAACAATAACAAAAAAACCCATGCAAACAAACCCCAAACAAAAAAACCTCAACCCCAACAGTTTTAGATATACTTGTTTTACACCTACTTTCCTAAGAAGAAACAGCAATTCAGAAATTAGGCAGTCTTCCTTACCAGTCAGAGGATTAAAAAGAAGACAGTAGTATGACATCTCACAGATGAATGTAAGAGCATTACTGTGCGCAGATTGAGCTAGAACTCAAAAAAAGTAGCAATTTTCCGCAGAAAAGTCAGTCTTTGGAAAAACATAACCTGCTACCAAAGCAGAAATTTAGAAATGTGCAAGAATTTTTACAAAATTTTTATGACTGAAGACCTCAGACCAAGTCCTGAATTTCCAAAGGCATCAGGATTTGAAGGAACAAATCAATAAACAAAGGCACGTAACACAATTTGGATTTGTCCTTCATTTGAGGACCGTAAAGGACACAGGAAGCTTCTCTATTAGCCATTTCTGACTGTGTTCATATGAACATCTTTACCTCAAAGTAGTTTCCAAAATTGCATCACTGTGATCTGTAATGACGCAATAAATATTTTTATTTCACTCTAATTTTAAGCTCTAAAATGTGATCCTGATACATTTCAGGCTGTAGCTGAAGATCAGAGTTATGGAAGCTCAGGCAATATAAACCAGTATTTGCATTATGTTCATATCAACAGTATCCCTGAAGACAAACATGGGCAAGCAAGGATTTCCACCCACTCCAGCTACCAGCTCTGCCCAGTGTTGAAAGTACTAGTTCTCAGTTCAGCCTCCAGAACTTCTATCCAGTTTGTATGTCTGCCCTTAAATGTATTAAACCCCATTTATGTCCATACAGTCAAAGGAAATTGCAGAAAAGTAATCATCTTTACGGAGAAGAAAAAAGAGCTCAGTGAGCCATTTTAGATAAACATTATTCAAGGATATTTGGAAATATTTTCTTGAAGAGGTTGGGACAGCCAGAGGGGCAAGCTTTTTGTTGTAAGGCTTTCAAAGCATGAGTTGTGACTCCATGCTAAAGAATTATTAATTTCTTTCTTCTGCAGGATCCCCAAAAAAATTAATTCTTGTTCTTCTCAGCATAATGTGAAAAACCAACACCTGTGGACCTTCACTCCCAATGTCACATTTCCATCTCCAGTGAGTGAGCCTGAGTAAAACATGACACATTTGAGAATCAGCAGAGACTCAAGTTTCAAGTATATGAAGTTATACTATTATTTGTCCCATATATTATCTACCATCAAGGTAAACAACTCTGATGTGACAAATGAAAATATTTCAGAGGCATCAGCTGCCCAAACAAACAGAGTACGAGGATAAGGCAGGTGCCAGACACCATAGCTATATATTTAATTTCTTGATTTAGCTTTCAAGCTTGCTGCTTGTCATCCTCAGAAGCATGAATCACCCAGAATATCCAGATATGAAAATCCAAAGTCATGTGAACAGCAGAAATATGAATGTATGAGAGAATTTTTGCACAGAAGTTCTGAATAATTTCACCTAAATCGTATGCTCATGTAAGCTATTTTCAGTTCACAAAAATGAGGTTTGCTTTACAAATTTTAATTCATATCTCAAACATAAAAGGCAAACTGAACAAGTTTAAATACATTTCAGATAATTGAAAGTCACTTCTTTTTCAGTTGGACTATGATGCAACATTCATGTGCCACCTTCCAGCGCAGATGCAGGAGGGACAGTAGCAGACACCTCTCTCTCACATATATTTTTTCTTGGTGGTGGACTCACAGAAAAGTCCACTTCATTTCTCAGAAATGCAGTCTCCACTTTGGGTTGTCTGGCTGCTTCTTCATATAGGAGGACACAGCTTCCAGCTGGGTTGGTGCTGCCAGCTTAATCATCTGCTGTCCTTTGTCACCTAGCTTCACCCAAAAATTCCCCACTATCTAAATATAGGAATAGCTGTATAAAAAAGTTTAGCTCCATTTATAAATACACTAGAGCTCAAAACCCTGCCATCAGTTTTTACAATAGATAGGGAATGAATGAGTATATAAACTCCTTATGAGTAGAAAACTTAACCCATATATATTATATATCATCCATATACCACATTTTCTGGTTTCTACTTTTGTTTCTGCAATCTATTTCAGTCACTTTTTTTTTTCATATTGTGAAAGAACAAAGAGAACCTGTGAATTCCTGTATTGATTAAACACTTTGTCACATTTTTCATGGATGAATTAATTTCCATGTACAAGTATTTTAATATTCAGAGCAATTTGAATTAAATAGCTATTTTCTTGACATTTGTTCAGAAACATGACTTCTGCTTACACTCTTGATGTCTTTGTCAGAGTCAGGTGAATCTAGTAACCGGAGAGATGAGGAGAGGCTGCAGCACGTGCCCCAGGTTCATGCAGCAGCCGGGCTAAGCACAGGTACCTCACAGATGGGCACACACACACACGAGCTCACAGGGCTGCTCACACAGACAGACACCTGCACAGATGCCCTGTGCTTGTTGAAATAAAGAACTGCAGAGCTGACCCAGCCCAGTGCCTCCCCTCCAGCTGATCAAGATGAAATCAGCTAGTGGAGTACACACATACACAAACACTCAATGTGGGAGCCTCCCAGGCCTCAGACTCTCAGCCCAGGAGCTGGCCCAGGTCCACTACTCGCCCCAGGTTCTAGCACTGGCACACGAGATTTGCAGTCCCCACCAGCTGCTGGTCCTCAGACAACTTACCCAGCTCCCCAGCCAGGCCAGGTCAAAGTTCACTAGCATGCACTAACACCTACTTAGTGTAGAAAACACACCCACATGGAGAACTGAAATGTTCTTTAATGAGTAGATGGGACAAATTATATGACTCAGACTAGAGTACCCACCATCAGCATATGTACACTGAACAGCCTTTTGTCTCCTTTTCCTACCATCCCCTTGACTTTCATACTCTACTCCATTTTTTCACGCACATTTGTCTCTTTGTACCTCTGGTCCTTCCCCTAAATAAGATTCATGCATCCTCAGAATCACTTCAAAGGATCATTCAGCAATATTGTTTACATAAACAAAAAATGCTTTTCCTCCCTGCATCCCATAGGAAGTCCCTCATGCTCTTCAATCTGAAGGTCTTTCCAGGAGGGAGCATCTCCAAGTAATTGGGTGCTTTTCCACTAACAGGTCATGAGGATTTCTTGCCCATCTCTGCTTTTCTAACCCCTCATTGAGCCATTCTGTTTTCCACAATCATCTTTAGGCACTAGATTGTGATTAACTTGGCACTACATGTGTGATATCAGACAAGGTATCAGTATATTTATTATAAAACTGAAGACCATCAGTCAGTTCTCAAAGACCACAGAGGGTGACATTCTTAGCAAGCTACTGATGTCTGCCAGGTATCCCTTGTTTTCCTACCTGGGTCTTTCCTTGCTTCTCTTTATAAATGGTCTCTTCTACTCACTTGGTCACTCTCATGGCACAGATCCCATCAGGTTTCTCTCTAAGACTATTTATTTATAAAGCACTCACTGCCTTTTCTTCACTATTTAATCTAAAGACTTCCAAATCACAGCATCTTGTGGTAAAAGTAGTCACAGTTTGTGAGTGTAATCACAGCTACTTCTGAATGCTTCATGTTCTGGTAATCCTGTTTTCTAATGATTTTCTGAAACTTTCTATGATCTGAAGCAAATGCACACAAAATGTTTAATCAGTTTCTGCATCTTCCTAAAAAAACTTGAAATACAGCTTCTGTGTTCTTAAACGTCAGTTTTACAGCAGTATTTCTTCTATCAGGTTTTTCTCTGAAGTTTTAATTTTCTTTTTACCTACGATTTTTACCCCCATTCTAATATATTTCAACCATGATTTTTTTATACTATGTAAGCATTATGCTTACATCAGTATATAAATAATTATAAATATATAGAAAATGTACCAATATAACTTCCTTAAATCCTAAATATTTTCAAAACTTTTAAGTTTTGGAGTCAAAAAACCACAGAAATATTTATCTGCTAAGCTAACCCATTTTGGAGCTACTACAAACAAAGCAAATATAAACTACTATCAAAAATGTCAGATAAAATTTCAGGATAGAATAATTATAAATATCACCAAAAAAATTGTACTGTGAGGAGAGACTGAAAGCACAAAAAAATCAGAAAAGTCTGTTTCTTTCTGAGCCCTTTAGGAGTTTGTTTTTTAACAGGGCTTGTTATGGGAAGTCTTCCATTGTAATTATGGGTCAGCAAATGCTACTATGTAATACTGATGATTTCTGTATAATTTTTTCCCTTTCTTCTTTTTTTTTGAGGAGAAGAATAACTCATAAATATTTCAATTGCTAATTTCTGAAAGATGAAGGGCAACAGTGAAATGTTGAGGTCTTTAAGAGCACAAATTGCAGTACACCAAAGAAAATATCCAAGGGAAGTGGGTTTTTTTGATCTGTGCAAGACACTGATGCAACACAAATGTTTCGAGGAACATGACTTTGAAGCCCTCATATTATATTCTGCTTCTTTCATCTGCTGGTTGAAATGTACGAGAGACTCTTGATACTATTAAGAACAATAGCAGAAGCTCTATAGAGGCAGATTTTTCCATTTTACATTACAATTTCCTACTCACTGGTGTTAGTGACAAGAATATCGCTATTGTTATTATAAAATGTGTTGACAACAGAATATTTGTCCCTTAAGAATTTATCTGCACCTTCTTTAAGGAATCACATTAAGTGACCAACTTTTCTGTTATTTTATTAAATCATTTTCTAAATAGATAATTTTTGAACCTGTCACAAAATACCAATGTCTATAGTACAGTTGTTAATCAAATGCATGCATATCTGTATATTGGAAATTTAAATTGCCTCAGAAATGAAAGCTATGTTATGAAAAGCGGAACAATAAATAGATGTTTTCTACATTTTATGTATGTTTGAATCAGGAAATGAATTAGCTTATTTCTCCTAAAGTCAAAGTATCTGAAACATGGGAGTTTTATGTAGAAGGCCAGAACTCAAAAATATGTTGAAATATATTGCAGCATAAAGACAAGCATCAATTTTAATGTATGATAGCTCTGATAAACATCAGGGTTACTCCAGGAGCCCTTTAGCATGAAAATAACCCGGTCTATTCGTCTGAAAATAAAACCGTTATAAAACCAGTTGTTTTCACACAATAAAAGACACTCATAGGAAAACAGTATGAGAATAGCTTTCCTGGATTCATATGTGATTTTTTAGTTTTTCAGCTGTTTCACAATGCATGTTAATGTTACTCTTCCACAGTAAACACGGGAACTGCAAAAAAACCGTAACAAACCAAAACCAAACTTGCACCTAAAAGTACTATTAGCACATGAATCTTATCCGTGACAGCAAGATAAATGTTCAGTAGAAATAAAATATTTGATTGCTTCTTATTCCTGCAGCTGCTCATTTCAGACCATGGAGCTGAACCAAACTATTAGGATGACTTAATTCCAGTTTCTGGGGTTTGTGTGCATTCTCCCTTCAGAGCATCAGCATACACAATTATTCAGAAATATGTGTATTTGAAGGAAAAGCCATATCCCGTGGTTATACTCTGTTTAGAAATAATTGAGGCTATGTCACTATTTATAAGATAGTCCCAGAAAGCTCTTGAATTTTGGGGGAATATCCCTCCATTTTAGATTTGTTGTAAGCTACCATTTCCAGAGAAACAAGACTGGACACAAAAAGTAAGTCTGTTTTGGGAAGATTTTACTTATTTGAGCACTTTTTCTCAATTTTTGTGCAAGTTAATACAGCTTCATATCAGCAGTTATGAATCTCCCTGCAGAGAAAAGAATTGATTTTTTTTTTGATGGGGAAAAGTTATGCAATGGAGTTCTGTTCCTGTATCATCTCAGTGACAGCTCATCATTTCTTGGTGACTGAAGGCTGTGCTGAACTCTTGGCAGAACAGGGCTTATTCTGTTGACAAAGCAGAATTTTGTCACTTTCTGTTGATATGGCCAACCAGACGAGGGATAGGCTGCCTGTTCCAGCACACAGTTTCCTCCAAGACACTTCCCTGCTGTAGTTCTCTGCACAGCTAGACTCAAGTGTCAAGTAAAAATATCTGTGGTGGTTTCAGCCAGTAAGATGGTTTGTAATATTCAAGAGCAGAGGGAAGTCCCTACAGCGGCAAGCAGCATATGCACATTTATGTATAGATAGAATGTTTTAAAACTAGGAGAATTTTTACAAATTTCTTTATAAAAACATTGTCTTGATTTTGTCATTAAAAAAAAATTAGCAAGTCCCTGACTTAAATGATTACTATATACCTTTAGCTCTACGTTTCTGTGTACTTACATTATGACTAAGTTATTAGCTATATGCTTATACTTTACTTTTCATTGTGAACTTAACTCATTTACATGCACAGTACAGACTAATGTACAGTTTCCTAATGCTTAACATTTCAGACTATGAAACATGGCTTTGGTACTTTCAAACGTTACTCTCAATTATTAAATCTCATTGGATGGGTTGAAATTCAGAGATGTTGCTTTGAGGCATGCCATGGAGAGGTTCAGGAGCCCCTACATGCAGCATGGTATAAGCTGACACAGGAAAGAAAAAGGGAAAATGGAAAAAAAAAAAGAAAGAGGAAAAGAAAAAGAAAAAGAAAAAGAAAAAGAAAAAGAAAAAGAAAAAGAAAAAAAAAAGAAGCTACTTCAGGGCAGAGAAAAAGTCATATTATTTTCTAGGATGTCTCCAAGGCTACTGAGGCCCTCAAGTTAAAATACAGGCATGGAGAGATCCTGTATATCAAGTCTAGCTCAGCAGAGAAAAGAGTTGTTATATAATCCCTATATCCTCTCTCCTCACCAAAAAATCCCTGAATAAGATTGTTTTTGTGGGGAAAGTGTCAGATCTGACTGCAGCACCACTAAAATATCATTCTTTTATCACTTGCCCTCATTTCAGTTTTAATAAGCTCTCTTGGCTCTCTTATCTTTTTATGTTCACTCCACAGCAATTAAACAGAAATGCAAATGTCATACCCATTTTTATAACAGTGTCTCTTATTACACTGCAATGAAGACAGCAAATTATATATTTTTCATTAAATGATCTATCTTCTTTTTGTCAACAAAATCTAGCTAACATGAAGATAAAGCCCCTATATGTACCATATGTGTGTTTGCATGTTTTATAAATATGGGAAGATTATTGGTTACAATTCTAGCACAACTTCCGAGAAAACATTAGACTTTGAAAGCTCAAATCAGTTAAATCAGGCAGGAAGAGGGTTTATGAATATTCAGTTTGGATTTCAAAACAGCTGCTCTATTTGACCATTAGAAAAATTACCACCTTTTTTATTCACTAAATACAAACATCCAGTAAAGTGATATTGTATTCACACAAATATCTGATAACTACTTTAATTCAAATGTGTTTTCAGACAGCCATCTTCCCTCTTTAAAGGGAAACCACATCACAGAAAAAAAAAAGCAAGAAAACTTAGATTTTTTTTTTCTATGTTTGTCTCTGAAGCAATCCAGCAATCCAATCAAGACACAGAGAGTAGAGCACACAGAATAATTCATTAACCATCTATCTTGAACAATGAACAACATACCGTCACAATGACAACATCTGATCACTACCACCAGTAGAAAAAATCTCCGCCAAAGTGTGAGGGGTACAATTAGACACTAGAAGTTTTCTGACACAGATTGCCATCCATCTTCTGCTCAGGTATTTGCCTGTTACCTCAAACAAAGGCAGCCAAGTGTTTTTCACTCTGTAATACATTTACCTCATCATCTGTGAAGTGTAAAAGTGTTATCATGTAGAGGAGGAACTGAAACAGAAAGGCTACTTCCCCACTCCTCACAAATAGTAATATGACAAAATATCACAAAAATAATTTAAATCCAGGTCTAAATACTCACCCTCCAAAATCAACTCCATTTCTAAAATAACATATCCCAGGATGAAAAAGCCAGAAAGCATATATGAGAGAAAAAGCTATCTTCCTGCTTTATTTGCAGTATCCCTGTGACTGTCCCATTTTGTCCTCCACTTGTTCAATCTTTATATAAACTATTCACAGCTGTGTGTAACAGCAGGGTGATAACATCAGGAAAATATCAGGACTGAAATCAAGATACAGGTAGACTAAATAGCAGGGACTAAGGCTGTATCAAACAGCAGATTAGGAGAACAGTAGGTAGATTAGAAGAAACAGCCAAAATAAAGGGCTGTATTGGGTTTATAGGACAAGGTGTTAGCAGTAGAGGGCTCCAGAGGTGGCCTGTGTGAGAAGAGACCAGGGCTGACCCAGGTCAGACAGACCCTGGTCCCACTGCGTCCAACAGATCCACCTTAGGACACGGCTGAGCTCAGCAGCCAAGCAGGCCATGTCCCCAGGAAAGCTTATTCTAGAATGCATTTCAGAAAAACCACAGTGCAACTGCTGTGAGAGAGGACTGAGACACAACTGGGAGAAACAGCCCTGCAGACTCTAAGCATGGTGAAAAAGGAAGGGGAAAATGTTCTCTAGGTGCTGGAGCAGAGAATCCCCTGCAGATGACCATGATGACACAGGCTGTCTCCCTGCATCTCATGGAGGATCACACTGGAGCATACATCCACCTGCAGCCCATGGAGGACCCCACGCTGGAGCAGGTGGACAATCCATGAAGGAAGCTGAGCCTGGGGGGATCCTGTACAGAAGTAGGTTTTCTGGCAGGAGCTGCATTTCATGGGGGACCCATGCTAAAGCAATCTGTTCCTGAAGGACTGTACCCTGTGGAAAAGACCCATGTGGAGTAAATCTTGCAGAACCACAGCCCACAGAAGAAGCCACACAGAAGAAGTCATGAAAGACTGTATCCCATGGAAGGGGCCCCTGGAGCAGGAGGGAAGGAGTGGCAGAGATGAACTGCTATGAACTGACAGCAACCCTCATTCCTCATCCCCTTTTCCACACTGTGTTGGTGGAGATGAGACAGAGGACTTGAGAAACAGGAATTAAGTAGAGCCTGGGGAGGAGGAGACCGGGAGAAGCTGTTCTTAGTTTTGCCTTTTTTTCTCACAATCCTACACTTAATTTTCTCCCAGTCAAGTCTGTTTTTCCCATGAAGGTAACTGGTAAACGATCTCCCTGTTTTTATCTTGACCCACAAGCTTTTTCGCCTTACTTTTCCCCCCATCCTGTTGAGTGAGGGGAGTGTGAGAGCAGCTGGGTGGGCATATGGCAGTCACCCAAGTTTAACACACCACAAGGGTAAATAATTAACTTCCTAATGGCACTGAAAGTAATTTTGAATCCCAAAGCTATGATAAAAAATTTGGTTTTAATTTTTACTGCCATTTAATTCTCTCATGATATTTTATTAGTTATACTATTCTCCTCAGCAATACCCTCATATATTAAAAAATGACTTTGTTTTAGATAGGTTATTATATATTGTAAGCTTGAACATGACACAAGTTGCATGATTTTCTGCAGACTTACAGAATGAACATAAAGATAACATGGTAGGCAGGAGCATTACTTGTTTAAGCATCACTTTTGGAGACTAGACAAGAACATAGCTTTGATGTATAATACCAAGTTTTTTTGAATACTGAAAGGCAGAAAAAGACCATAAAATGTAGCATGGCTGAAAAGCTGTCCTTAGAAAGACCAGAATAAAACTGCATTGCAAAAGAAATAGTTTGAGTGAAATTGAGGGGTCATATAGGAAGGACTATAAAAAGACTACCTACAGCTTGGTGAAGCCAGAGCTCTTTTCTAAATTTGAAGCAATTTATTTTGTCTATTAATTTTTAAAGATGTATTTGCTGCTTTGTCTTTAATCTGACTACTACTGAAATTTTAAATTTGTCTTCCTTTTTTTAAAAAAATCTAGACTGCAGCAATAGCAAAAACATCTTGAATGTTATCTTAATGTGTCTTATAATGTGATGAACAGACAAATAAATGCAGACTCACCCAAGTTTTCAATTGTAATTCTCAAATGCTTTCCAAAACACTGGTAACACTGGCTCAAAGATGATGTCTTGAGACAGAGGAGTAGCTGCAGGTACAGAGCCACCTCTCCAATATACAACAGTATGTAGTTTTGAAAATGCATTTTTTTTTAATAGAATAATTTCTATTTCACAAAATTACTTTTAACCTTCACTTCTGTAAGTATAGTATTGATAATAATAACAAGAAGAACAAGAATAAACAACTAAAAGGCACAAAAATAATTTTAATTGATGGATCATCCAAAATAAATCACTCCAAAAGACATGGAGCAATCCTCCTTAGCCATACTTTGATGTTGTTATTCAAACACATTGCATCTCTCTGTGAAACTTCTATTTCATTTAATCTTATATTCTAATTAGCACACAGGAGTAACTGAGAAGGAGGCCAAGCAGCATTAGTGCACAGCAAAACTAGCACAGTTACTGCTCCAAGTCCCGAGAGGTTTTGGTGTTACACTGCACACAAACAATCTGGCCTGCTCCCTAGGGAAGAAGACTGAATGGGACATTGCATTCTGTATTCTAAAAGGTTGAATCAAGAGTTTGGATGCTTTCATTTTCTAGCCAACTGAAGCAACTTAGATGCAGCTGCTATTTACTAAGCAGGCTGGACTCTATGATCACTTTAATGGGTCACAGATACTCAACAGTAAAGACATATAAATGTTTATAACCGAGCACAGATTTTACAAAATCTGTCTCTCTCTCTACACATCAGTTTTAAAACTACTCTTACAAATTCCTTTACACTGAAAATTAAAAGAAATCCCATGTTTTCCCTGTAGTTCAAGCCTTAGGATTGTAATGTATTATTTGTATTCTAGTAGTGTCAAATTCTCCACTCAAAATGAATGCCTCCCTATTTTAGGTGTTGTGTATAAACACTCCAGAAGAAAGCACATGACTGAAGGTTTTACATAAAAGAAGAATAGACCTTTCATAAAGAGGAACAAGAGTGTTTAGGACACAAAGTCCCACATGGGTTTTTTTACTTCTTATTTCAGACAGTTTACCTTGTTTTTTCTAAAACTGAAAAAATAAGTAAGATGAGTGTGCTTAGACTGTAACTGGTGACAGACAAATCACTGATAAAAAGAAAAACCTGGACTTCTAAGGAAGTTTTTAAAAGCATTTGTATCTTAAGGAGAAGCAGAATGTAGGCAGAGAGGGCAGAAAGCCTGGCAGGAATAGAGACCTAGAGGAAGTGCAGCTCTGAGATGAGTGATCTCTGAAGCATCACAGAAAATTCCTGATCTAAAGAGAGTTGCAGTGAGATTTTTAACACTTAACTGTGTAAGTTTTAAGCAGGGCTGGTTTTCTTGGTTTCTTTCCTGTCTGAGGAGGAAGAAAAGGTGGAATAAATTCTTTAAGAAATCAGTCAGCTTGCCACCATGTGCCTTCACAAGGGCTTAATTAGGCTCCAGGTCTCCTCTGCTCACCCCATGGGAGCCTACACTGGAAACGGGAGTATAACGTTGCTACTGAGCATAAAGACCCATATCACACTTACATATTTTAAGTAGATAGGAATGGGATAAGCTGTAACATGATATGTACACTGTGCTCCAGAAACAATCAGTGAATTATGTATTTGTCTGGGTCTTTAAGTGACAATTAAGTCAGGATCTCATGAGACATAGGTTAAAGAGATATTTACACTTCCAGACAGTATATTTATAAAATGGGAAAGACAATACGGAGAAGATGTGGCAAAGACATCCTGAAACAGCCCACCTCTGTGGAATGCATTTTTAAATACCTTCCTCTATCACATTAGAGAAAATGCTGTGATGGTACAATTTCTTGTTTTCAGAGAAATGAAACAAAATAGCCTTGAGAGCAGAGAGAAAAAACCTCACTTTGAGAATTATTGCCTTTGTCAGCAGCTGTTACTCAAATTTCTTACAGATGGTACCAAGAAAAAATATGCTTCTTCAGACATAGTACAATGCATTGTGTAATTTTGACAGTCAGATATTTATTTCTTGGATTCTGTTCAGAAGAATACATGTACTAAAACTGAACAGAACTTAAAGTTACTTAAAAGAGTCAAAGCTAACAGAGCAAAAACCCATATGCCAATATAAAACCCACCCAAAAAAGTAACAGTTGTGTACAAAGAAGCAAAATCACACAGGACATACTATAATAAACAATCTCTACTGACTGCAAGCAGACACTCTTCCAAGGAAAATCAAGAATTAGAAAGAAAAATCTTTTCCATGAGAAAAAAAATTCTGCAATTACTTTGAGGAAAATTAAATATTTCCATTAATTAAAAAAAACCCATACAGCCAGACTCATTTGCCAGTAGTCCACTCAAGTACACCTTAATTACCTGTGTGAAGACCTTTGCTATGATTTGCCACAGAAGGTATCCTCTGTAGGGAAGGTGGGTAATTGCAGTAACCTGGGACTAGAGGAATATGAAGCTCAGCTAAGGAACTACTCAGATACGAATGCAGATTACAAAACAAAAACTGAATGTTGCAACCAAGCAGACAAGGTTCAGGAAGCACAATGGCTTCAGCCAGCCAGTCAATAGTGGTGCTCCCCAGGGCTAAGTTTTGGGTCAGGTCCTGTTTAAGACCTTTATTGGTGATTTGGATGTGAGAATTGAATGTACATTATTTCATTTTATCCATTCCTTGGATTGCAAAAACAGCCTTTTTCTAGTACTCCACTTTACAAAGCTTCAGTGTTGGTACTATCTTTTCAAATAAAATTTTCATCAAATATTCAAAATTGCTTTACAGTAACTAGTTTATGTTATTTACGCTTCATGATCAGATTAAGCTAAAAACAAATAATGTTTTGACATGATCAGATACTAGGTCTGTACATTTCTATATCAAATTTCCTACTCTTTAATTTAATAACCAGCAATTTATACCTGTAGATAGAATGTTATCTGCTCATTCTGGCTTTAAAAGTCATCATGTTTTTATGTGACAATGTGCAATTATTAACTGGTCAGAGAATAGTAAGGATAAATGCCATAGCTTGAGGACTATTTAAAAATCATTAAAGAGATAAGACTCACATTGTCAGTAGAGCAATATTAAAAACTCACTCTGAAACCTTTCAAAATTTAATTTGATATTTTACATAAAGAAGGAAACTGACATTTTATAAGCATAGGAATGTCATTAATGTCCGTAGATAATTTATATAGAATATATTACATAATATATTCTGAATATAATAAATATTCATAAAATTATAATATAATAAATAATAATACTGAATTAAATAAATTCAGTAAAACAATAAGTAAGCATCCGAGAGGTAAGGGACTTGAATAAGTTTACCCAGGATGAGTTAAAAGTAATGTTTATTTGGCCTTTCCTCAATATTTCCATGAGTATTCATTTTTCAGTGTTACAACTACAGCAGCTGAACTAGGAATAAAATTTTGAACCATGAAATCCATATTCCACTCCCAAAAAGAAACCAAATCAAAAGACTGCCTATAAAGCAAAATGTTCAGTCTTTTAAAGTCTGTACCGGGGATCTGATACTCTCTTTAGCAGCTTTTTGAGTGTTGCTATTATTAGATGGAGATATTTCAGAAGGAATGGTACATTAGGAACTCTCAAAGATAGTTGAAACACATTATTTTCCCATCTACTAGTGTTCCTCATTGGCTTGTGAATTCTTTCCAGGGAATGATACATGGATAATGGTACGCAGTACTTCACTAGCACAGTCTGAATTTTACATTTTGTTTGGATATCCTTGCCCTCCTCAGACCAGGGATTCATCAGTCTAATCCACAGGGATACATGTGCAGTGTAGCTCTTAAAGATGTTTTACATGGAAACAGAATGTATTTGTATTGATAAACCCTGGAAATATATTGTATCAGACTGCCTAGAAAATAAGCAAGAAAATCACTAGCATCTGAATTATTTTGGTCCACTTCATACTTCTGTTTCTTTTTCTTTGTTTCTTTTTCGTAAATAATAAGCATTACAAAATCCTGAGCACTACATGCTGGTCCTTTCCATTGGAACAGAAAAAAGTAACAATTAGGATCAAATAAACCCCTGGAAGATATCCTGCAAAGTGACAGAATGCCATCTGCCTTAGAAAAGCCTTTGCTGACTGGGCTGCTGTCTACTTTTGCAGAAGTCATCAGTATATACATCAAATTTACTATATACATCAAGTTGTGTGCTTGTGTATTGTGCTCCATGAAAACTGTTTCTTCTGTTATTATTTTTCTCTGAGCAGACACTTGTGGCTGCGACTCCTATTGATTTTCCCAGTTAGGGACAGGAACCAGGCTGTACAAAGAAGTGCTCTGTTATTACAGGTGGGAAATGAACTGTTTCCTATTTCATCTTTCATATAATTATCCACTGAAACATCCATCCTCAACCACCCTTGCACACACTTCTCAGTGCAGGAGAGTCATATTCTGGATAATTTTTTAACTCCTTACAATAATTTCAGTCACACAGGAGCAAAAAAGAATCAAAAGTGAAAGGCTAAAAGAAGTGTTTTCTACATTGTGTCTCCCTTTGGAACAGCTGTATGGTTTTGGCTCTACATAAGATGCCTTATATAAGAAACCAACTAAGGCGAAACTAAACCTCTTTTTTAGACCATTTTGTAAAGAAATATTTTTATTTAATCAGACTACCTAAACCATTAAGTCTATGTTACCAGACACAGGACAGTATATGCTCAAACTTCGTGTTGCTCTCCTGTCCAATTAACAGTATGTGTTAATTGATTATATATTTAGTACATTAGTGGTAATTTACATTACTAAAGTCATCTTCAAGATTCCCATACTTAGATTTCCACTTGCCCATTATATTGAAGATATGGATATTTATTTTTTTTAAACCATGGTGGGGTTTTTTTGCATGAGACCAAATGCCAAATATTTAACTTTTTTTTAAATTAATATAAAGGCTCTTCAGTATTCCCTATCAGGAGTATATTTTTAATTTTGTTACTATCATCTGGCTATGGCTACCTTAGTGATAATAATAAATATAGCAGAACAGAATATAGCATTGAATAACTGAACACATACACTAACAGGTGTATGCTGTCTCTTTGATTTCCATAATGAGAGATTTTAATTAATTATTAAAACACTAAGACGCATTTGGTCTCTCTGCTGCTGTATAGGTAAGCAGATAATTGATAGTAAAAAATGATAAAATTGTTTTTCACACACAGAGGCAATTCTACCCTATAAAGCTGCTTCCATGCTGAAATAAACATCAGATTCCCCTCATGTGATTGCTTTTAGGAAACATATTCAGTTGCAATAAAATTTTCTCTAGGTTATCAAGTGACTCACAAAATCATCCCTTTCACAGGTTTCCTGGTAATAATTGAAAGAAAATATGTATATTAAAGAATAGCCAAGTATGGTACACAATGTTTATTGTCTATACAGCCACTACCATACTGATTGGCGCTTGAGGTGTGCATTGCATGTGGATAAAAAAATAATGGGTGTATTCATTGTGACGATAAATTCCCTATAAAAGATAATTAGGAGGTAAAAATCTTGAAGCAACGCCTAAGGAATAGTATAAAAATACTAGAAAACAGGATTCCAGGCTTGGATCTCAGCTGTTTGGTAGTTTGACTTCAGTCAACACTACCAATTTCAGCATGAGAAAACAAAAAACAGTATGTATGCTTGCTATTAGCCATTGTGTTTGAATAAGGTGTCCTGTGCAACAAGTTCAGGTTTAAACCTGACTTTACCAAGTAAGCTAAAGGTCTTTTTTTTTGTGACAGAGAGGAATACTGAAGTGATTAGTATTAATAGTCAATATTTTTCAAGTGGCTGATCATGAAAGACCCCAGAATAACACAGGTTCTTCACTATGCTGAGTAAAATAGCAACCAAAATCTTAAATTATAATCCTATAAAATGACTGCATGAGAAAGATAAGCCTGAAGATATGTGATAGATAGATAGATAGATAGATAGATAGATAGATAGAATTAAAATCAGAATTTAAATTCATTATGATGAAAAAATTTTCCTTAAGATGTTAAGACAAATCCTGTCAAAACGTTACTACTGCCTGTGCCAGGAGAGACAGCACTAGGCCACACATGGTTTCCTAAGTGTGGACTCCATCATTACTGGAAAAAAAGGCTGTCATGGAATATTTCCCAAAATTGAGCCATTCATTTTCCAAAACCCCATAAAACTTCTTTTAATCTGCATTTCTTCTAGGTTTCCCTCAAGATCAATAAATTCATAAGGTTGTATGATGAATTAAAGGTAAAACTTCTGCTATCTGATAAAAAATCATAAAAATACATGCCCTTGCAAGTAGATATACATGTAAATGGTTGTGAAAAAATCTGAAAACTGAAAAAAGCCACTTTATAGAATTGATCTAAATGCCTCCATTGACCATGCAGGCAATGTCATTGCAAAACTATGGAGACATCATTATTTGCATGCCTTTTACAGCCATTTTCATGTAGTGTTATGACTGAAAAACAATTAAAATTCAGATCTTTAGAGACCCAATGGCAATGCTGTCACAATGCAATTTTAGACAATTCAATTTAGATGCAGCAGCTGCTTTTCAATGAGATTTTGATGTTTACCCAATTTTGCTGCTGGGTTAATTGAGTCATATTGAGGTCAAGTGGCTTGTCTGCAATCACCCAGATGTAGGCTCACTGAGAATTACAGCTCAGGACTATCACGTCAATAAACCTCTGCTTTACCCAATAGGGCAAAAATACAAACAGAAATAAACTAATCAATGAAACACTCTCACTAGGAAATTATATCAGCTGCCACAGCAGCAGATTACTTAGGTTACTTGTGTTACTGAAGAATAACCATTAAGTAAAATGGAAGAATATACATTAACATGAAAATGCAAATAACAGAAGAGCAAAATATTTTAGAATTTATCTCATCTTAACAAACTGACTTATTTAAAAAATGTCAGCAAGTTAAACTTAAATAATAACCCAAGCAGTAAAGGTTAAATAAAATCTCTTCCTTTCGCCAACAATAAAACAATTTATTGTTGAACTCATTACATCAACTAACTGCTCCTCTGTCTGAAAGCCATATCCAGAATTGTAGGCAATGTGAAAAAAACACTTACTCAAAGAATAGCTTGAGCTTCTCAAACCCATGGCTGGATTCAGCTCGGTGAAAACTATTCTGGGAAAAGGTGTCACGGAAAATGATCCTAGTGCAGCTGCAATCTCAGCTGCACCAATAAATAATTTAAAAAATTGTAACTTTCCAGTGGCACACATAAATAATTAAAATTAGTGTATTTTTACTCTGAATATCATATTTCTCTCACAAAACCATATTTCAAACTGCTAAGTAATCCTAGTTTGGAACTTATATATCCATGACTAAGCTGCAAGTTACAGTAGGAATTACTAGAGCATAACTCTGCCATTAGAATTCTTTGTAAGAACTGTCTCAAAGGTGATGTAGAGGGAATTAAAATATAAACCATACAGAATCAGGTAAAAAACAAAAGAATTTTTGTATGTGACTAAAAGAAAAAAATACCACTACTTTAGGTTTGGGTCATGTTGTGAAGGGAATGTATTTTAGAAGGTGTTCTCTCTCTGTTTTAAAGATGGTCTCTCTCTGCAGCTGGTATTTCAGTTGGTTCACCAACCTTCTTCTCTGGAGTTGTTATGAACCAGAAACACAACCCTCTGATTTCCAAATACCATTTTAAAATTGACATTTAATCTTCATATTTAATTGTTATATGGAAATTTGATATTTATCATCTTGTAGTTGTGTTGAAAATCTCTATTTAAAACAACACAGTGTCTACCATTTAGATTTTGGCAAAGAAAAATGATAGGAAGATTACTGATAAATGACAGGTAGAAAATAAAGCAATTAATTCTAGTCACATAAAAGTCAAAGAGGGAATATAAAGCTTAAAATTTATTAATCAGACACAAAAGGTTCATTAATAAAATAAATGTTTCTCTTTAATTTTTGGGTTTAGAATGTTTTATCAGTTGAAATATTCATACTCACATTTTTTAACATTTACTGGCAAGCATGAATAATAAAGAGAAATAATTAGGAAATCATTATATTTTCCTGTATTTTCAACCTTATTGTAGAAGATACTTTAAGAGTCAATACAATGATTTTTTTGGGGTGGAATTGGAACTGGCAACTGAGAAAACCAAGTTCAGCTATTTCCTAATTGTCAAAAAACACCATGTGTGTAAATAATCATCAACAAATTGTTATTGAAATATGCTTTTAACTAATTTATCTTATTAAACATTTTCTAGAATTTCAGCAATTATAAACTTCAGAATGAGTAAAACTCTAAAATATTTCTATCACAAAAAGAGATGCTGTAGTATGATACAAGTAGAAAATATCACATAGTCTGAGAATATCATGACTGTATATAATGGGGAGGAAAACATTCAAAAACTCTTTTTTCTCCCCATTGCATTCCCTTTCATTAGTATTAGTTTCAGTAATTTAGAGATTATTTTTCTTGAACCACTGAAATGGAAGTTGTCTAAACTAAGCCTAAATTTCTTAGTGTTCCTTTGAAACCAAAATTTCTCTTTTTCGTGTTTTCTACTTATAAAACAGCTGTCAAAAATCTTTATGGCACAGTACTGAATGTTCTTATCGGGAAACACAGACCAAAGATTAGAGAAGCAAGAAGATCAGAGACATTACAGACTTGAGATCAGAGACTGATGATGCAGAAGCAGAATTATTAGTGTGTAATCATTATTTCACCAGGACTTTATGATTGTAAGACAGATAATCAAGCTTTCAAATATGATATGGCCCTGTTTAATTTTTCAAAATCTTCTGTGATTCGGTAGTGATTTTAGTTACTGACAGAGGAGAGTTTGAAACTTAGTTGTTAAATAAACATAGGAAAAACTCAAAAGTACTTGCACAGGAAGGCCTTGTTGATTGATAGGGTGCTATTTATTTCATTCTTTGGCACAGAGTTCAGATTTCATGACAGAGAGAAAGAAGAGGAATGGAAAGAACTGAGTCCCTTTCAGTGAAGCAAAGTCCCTAAAGAAAATATTAGAAACTGCAGACTGAAATAACAGACATTTGATAGAAGACCAATTTTAGTTATTTTGTTTAACAAATGGGCAATCTGCAAGAATGCCTTATTATTCATATCAGGTCTATTATCTAGTTCATATCATAATAATATTATTCATATCAGGTCTACTATCTAGCTCAACAAGGATAAGTCCTGCACCTGGGAAGGAACAACTCTGGGTACCAAATTGTGCTGGGAGACACCCAGCAGCTTTGGAGCCAAGGACCTGAGGGTGCTGGGGAACATCAATTTGAACATGAACCAGCAATGTGCCCTTGCAGCAAAACAGGCCAATGATATCCTCATCTGGAGTACAGTGTCCAGCTCTGCATTCCCTGGGTCAAGAGAGACAGGGACACACTGGAAGGGCCACTAAATTGGTTAAGAGACTGGAGCACCTCCACATGTAAGGAAAGACAAAGAGAAATGGGAATTTCTAGCCAGAAGAAAAGTCTCAGAGGGATCTCACAGATAAGTATAAACACCTGAAGGGAGGGCATCAAGAAGATGGAGCCTGGCTTTTTTCAGTGATGCCTAGTCACAGGAAAAGAAACAAAGAAAGTTCTGTCCAAAGTCAGGAAACGCCTTTATCTATTTACTTTTTACATCCTATGCTCTTGAGATCAAGGCTGTCATTATGAGACAAGTGCTTGGTATAGCACAGCAGCTGCCACAGGGATTAGTTATAGTGGATTAGGATCTTTTTCTTGCAAACAGCTCCATGTCAGCAGTTTATAAATGTAACTGCAAGAAAAATGAAGCCTAACATTAACTGCTTGTTCTTAGAGCATCATATGCACTAATTTTCATGTTACACATTTTATATCTTTTTAGGGGTACTTTGGTATGATTTAAGAAGTTTAGCTATTCTGGATGAGAGAGGATGAGATGCTATTTTACTTAATTTTTGTCTTTCTAATTCATGTGGTTGATACCTCAAGACTTGGATGTCTGTCCCTTTTTTTGTCATCAAAATTAAGTCATTAATTCCTGTGTCAGAATAATCCAGTTTCAACCAGGAGATGCAATTGATCACAATTTTAAAAAATGTAATAGGAAATGGTGTGGAAAGCTTATCATTCTGACCTTGCAAGAGAATAATGACAATAATGTTTAAAGGGATCTACAAGTCCTGTGTTACATAGTGCATACTGTGATTTTTTAAAATTGTATTGTCTATATTTGAACTCAAATTTTCAGCTACAAATTTTGAGCTTTTTAATGAGAAATATGATAATAGCAGGAGAAAATTCCTCAAGGAGAGTAGTTGTCTCTATTAATGCATCATGATAGCCCAATCATATCTTGACTTTTACGTACACATACATGTATACACAAGCACTGTATGTATATACTAAAACATCTCAGTTTGTTAGTTTGTTGACTCCAAGAACATTAGCATTTGCTTTGTCTACATTAGCAAGATGAATAGATAATGTTCATGTTGCTTGCATATGCTAGGCAATAAATTTTTCTGGCAGTTCATTAAATACTAGACTAAAGCCAATAAACTTAATCAATGCACAAAGCCCTTGAATGTTGTCTGAACATTTCACTGACATGAATTTTAGTGATACTCTGACAAAAGTAAAATACCTGTGGACAACATGATCTTATAAGCTCCTTTTTTCTTATTTTCCAAGATTTAAATGTATTGTGATAGTTACACAATTCATAATCTGCAATGTTCTTCACAATCCAATTTTATGTACATACATACATAAAATTTATTAATTGGTTTCACATCATTTTTGCCTCTCACATATACCCTCTTATGCAGAAGAAAGAAATAAAGTACATTTTCAGATAAAGTCACAATGAATCAATCTCGTTCATATTATTCACATTATTTGTTTCATTTCAAAAATTCACAGGCCAACTTGGCTGCCTGTTTATTAACTTCAGTGAAGCATCTTTTCAAAATCACATATGCAGTTTTGTCTTTTCATGTGCAGTGTGAATTATGTAACCATCAAACTAACCTACAGCATGAGACAAATGATTATAAATTTGAAATCTGACAAATATTTACAATGATCTGCCTTAGAATTCCTGTAGTTCAAAGCATGTAAAGAAGTATATCCTATGTCCTGGAATTCTTTGGAACCAATTTTTTGTTTGCTGTTCATAAATTCTTTTTCTTTTTTCATCTTGTATGACTGGACATTTACATGTTATCATACATATCATGTCTTGTTCCACTACAATATTAAAAAAAAAAGATTGAATAAAAGAACAATGAAGAATGAATGAGCATAAATGTATAATAAGGCTCCGGGTCAGACACAAACCATTATTAAGAACAAGAATACAAACCCCAACTATTTCACAGCATTCAGCTCATTATTTTCTTCAGGTCTATCAAGGCCTCTTGTTATGTTCCTGGGTATAACTATTTTAGGCTCCTTCTCAGGGAAGGATCTATTTCCCAATAATAATATTAAGGTTCATCCTGAGGAATAAAATCTGTGGTTCCATTGCCAAATATTTTTTTTTTTTTTTACATCCAAAGAAGTCATACTATAACCCTGTAGTCTAACCACCTACATGAAGTACACTATGAAAAGCATGATTTTAGTATCAGAATGTAACTTCTGTTTGAGGTGTAGCATGCATTTTACAAAGATAATTTTATTCGGTTTAAATGTTCCAGCAAATGAACAATTCACCAAACCAATAAGTAAATGGCTCTGACTATACTAGTCATAAGTCAGTAATTTCTCTAGCCTGAGTGCATGTTGCTCAACTTGCTTGCCACAAAACCTCATCCTGCCTTTCACTGAGCCATCCTACTTGATGTTCCCATCCTCTGTCACATATTTAGGGTAATAGATGCAGAAACAAAACAGGAGTTCAAGTCTGAGCATTATTATTAAATGACTACATAGACCTTTTCAGTCACTGCACTTCTGGGCAGAGTTTCTCATCCTGTGCATGTGAAGCATTCTCTGTTCTAGAAATTTTAATGCATATGTGATGGGATTAAATGGTCATATTTTGGAATAGGCTTCCATTACGAAAATTAAAATCAGTGTTTACAACTATATAATTTATCATCTGCCAAATGTCTCACTTGCATAAATCTGCCAGGAGTAGTTGCATATTTTCTCTAGAAAAAGGAAATCTGTAGTGGCCAGAGAAGGAATTGTTTAAACAAAAGTACTGTGTTAATGCAGTAGTGTTATCTCATACCATCCTGGATGTGATTTAGTTCATTAGTTACCTCTGCTGGACATGACATAACTGGTGAAGTTATAATTTATTTCATTTCAACTGAACACCTAATATTTCCTCATTTAAAAAAAATGCGTATATAATAATAAAGTAGCTACATATTTATAGACTTGACTACATACTTAAACTTTTCAAGCTAAAACAAAATTTTCAAATTAATGGCAAGATCCTTGTCTGCTAGTGTTTTGAGTTTATAATAGTGGCAGCTACAGTAGAGTTTGCACAGTAAAGGAAAGCAGAAAAACATGGATCACAGTATGGTTTGGTTGAATAGCTGGTTTTATACTACAGTTTTTACACTCATTTTATTGCATGCTTGATTTTACTTGGACTCAAAACAGCATTGTGTAAGTGATCAGATTGTTTTTCACAATATTTTACTAGATGTTTAGCCAGATATTTTTGGTTTGTTTTCTTTACTGAAATTAAAAATATTTTTAAAGCATGGTTAAATTAGTCATAGTATGTCTTTAGGTTCCCTAAAGCTCAAAATTCTTAAAATTAGATAAGGCAGTGATCTCTAACTGCTTCAATCCACATAAATTTTCTTTCTTGTCTAAGGGTACTACATAATTGAAGAATTAATGGGCAATGGACTAGAAGAGAATACCTTCAGTTGTCCCATTTCACTGTGTGTTATGAATACACATATTCTACAGAAAATCCTAAACACGTATATCCCCCTCTTCCTCCTTTCTTATGCACACCACAGAGAACCAGAAAAGTATTACATTACTTTTTGAAAACGTTGGGCAGCTCTCCAGGTGGAGCCGTTTATCCCTATCAAGAAGCTCACCTGTCAGGCTGACAGATGAAAACCATGCCAGTGCATTCTGCCTGTTCTCTAAGCTGTAAAAGTTTAAAAAGGGGAGGAATCATTTTCATTGTCTCTGTAGAGAAATATTATCTTCAAGGCTATAGTATAGGATGAAAATTCCATGGTGATCACAGAATCATGGATTATCTTAAATTGAAGTGGAAACATAATGATTGAGTTCAACTCTCTGCTCCTCACAAGGCTAACTAAAACTAAATCATATAGAGATACGGTGGTAAACATAGAAATTTTAAGTAAATATAAGTAATGTGAATCATTATATCCTTATTTATTTGTTATCTTTGGATGTTTTACTCATTTTAAACAAGATGGAGATTATTTTTTGCATAATTTCCAGTTCCACTTCTTTACTAAATGCACTAATTCATATAAAGTTCATGACCTCATTAGGATCATAAAGTTTTATGACATACTGTGCATGTCAACCTCTAACTTAACTGAAGTAGTAATTTGCCAATTAATGAAGCTGAAATGACTGAAATAAATAAACCCTTTATGCACTTAAAGAAAGTATAGAAAAATAAGTTGCAACAATTCTGACTGTAGTACACAATGGGTAAATCACCCACATTTGATTGTGATTGTTATCTATATTGCAACACCAAATTTACTCTAAACACATGAAAACTACTTCCCTGCCAATTTTTATCTATCAGTTATTGAGCACCTTACGTTAAATATTTTATCTTTTTTTTTTCTGGTGACAGAAACTCAAACCCATCATACAATTCTCAGTAACTATTTGTACACTTTAAAGACATATCATCCACTATATGATTCAGATTTACACAAATAAAAAGATATATTATTATGGTATTATGCCTTGCAAAATCTGCAAATTTGATATGCAGTACTTCAGCAAACATAACTTTGACTCTCACATGTCTTCCAAATAGAACTACTGAAGAGTCAGAAAAAGATGCTGGTTTATGTAAAATGCTCAAAACTATATTAATCATATAGCTGTTCACTCAAAAACATTACTTCCCCTGTAACAGTCTTCACTGCTAAGAGAGTCTACAATAGTTATTCTGTCACTCACATTAAATTTCTTTGATGCATTTTCTAAACACCAAAGAGCAAAACATGACGATCAAAGTAAGTACTGCATGTCAATGAGATTCTCAGTGGCAACAAGCACTGAAACACAAGCAGATTGCTCATTTAATGTCACCATTTAAATGAGACTTTGAGAAGAGAGACTGACAGTAGGATTGGCTTTAGTTTCCCGGAATTAAGGTTTTAATGCGATATTTGCTGTTCTGTGTCATGCACAAATTTTACACCGCAGTCTGCTACAGAGCCTCATCCACATATTTATTCCCCTTCCCATCATTACAGAGGGAAGACATACACTGTTGGATACCCTCCATATCCCATGAGACAACACCCACTGTCCTGTGTAAATCACTTTACGTCAAGTCTTTTGTATGACATACAGTAGGAACTCACTGTCCAGCCCAGCTACCTCATTTGTCAGCCATCAATGCCTGTTCTGCCCTGATGGGACTGAGGGACTCTGATTTTCGGTGCATGAAGAACGCCTTCCAAAAAATCTGGGTCATAACGTATTTTCCTCATATGCAATTGTGTCTTATCTCTTTCACTGACACAATGTAACTGTCATTAAAACTGGTGCAATTCAGTCTTCAGACCATATCATGTCCACACAAATGGCATTTAATGATTAATCATGTTGATCATACTATTTTGACTATAAACATGTTAATCCAAACTCTTCTATTTTAGCTAATTGCATTTGGCCTTTGCTGATTTTCCTCATGCACTAAACACCCACAAGATTTGAACATGTGTGGGTGTATTTTTCTCATAAATAATAGGAGAGCACAGCTTAAAAGTACCACTTTAAGAAAATTGTACATTATTGCATAACTGCCATTTTATTGCTCTAATTAACAACTAGGTATTTTCTCTCTGGTGAGCAATATGAGAGGTTAACAGAGTCCTTGTTTTCATTCATTCCCTATTGAAGCCTTCCTGTGACCAACATGTCTAATGCTGGGACCTGTATGACTTTAGAATGATTCCCTAAATAAAGTTCCCACAAAAAAATTAACACAAATCTGCTCTGATAAGGAAAACTACTCCTAGTGGAAAAACAATGTTTTTTTCAAAAGGAGTAGACAATATTTCAGGCCAGGCAACTGCTCTAATAGAACACCTCTTGAATAATGAACAGGCTTGAGTTTGAGAGGGTGTTCCTGAGGCCCATAAAGGAGTCTGCACGCTGTTTTGGCTTCAGCACTTGAGAGCCAAATGGAAAAATTAGCAATTTCAATAAGCACAAATGGAGTATTTTCTGTCAGGGTATCATAACAGTCCAGTAGATCTCACATTTGTTTGAGGCCATTCTTCTTCTCACTTCAAATGATAAATGGATCAATACAACATTGCAGTTGCAGAAAAAGGGACTGTCACTTACCAAGCATGAAAGCAAAGTTACTGTGAAGGAAATCTTTTGGGGAGAGGGTATTTCAGCATGTAGAAGCAAGTGTTCTTCAGTGGGGAGATTGGACACACACTCAGTGTCCCCTCCAGCATCGGCTGTGCCTGCCTGGGGACACTTGGCCTTCTCATTCCTCACCTGGGAGACTAAGAGAATGGCACACCCTAAAAATGTGAAAGCTGTGTGTGTCCCTATTAAATCTCACTGCCATCTTAAAGATGTTTTTACCAAGGACAAGGATTCAATATAATTTTGTATAGCAGTAAAGCCATACAATTTCTTAATAACTTTTCTACCTATAGTGCTACAGAGCCTGGGGTAAAATTCACAGGACAGGATAGTGGGAGATAACATATTAATTTTAGCAAGGTATGCACACCCCATTGAAATTAAAATTGTAGAATTCTACTGCCATGTAATCTATATATTTTAAATACCTGAACAAAAATCGTGAAGTAAAAAACCTAGATGTAAAGGAATGCAGTAATTAAATGTACCTTAATCCTTCTGCCCTGCGTGCCTGTATTACAATGTTATCTTTAAATGGCATGAGCACACTTCTTTTTCCCAGTCTTTCCTCCACTCAGCCACTTTCTTTTCTGATTTGGTACTCTGGATGTGCAAGCCCCAGTAAATTTTCTCTGATCTCATCTTTCTTTCTATCTTACTGCTCAGTATGCAGGTCCTGGTTTTACTTACTGCATATCCTCACCTGAATACAAAGGAGTTCATTTCCTTATAAACTCGCATATAGTTTTATCACTTCATTATCCAGGTTTTTCATTAACCTTTCACCTTTCAAACCAGAATATTTACCTGCAGTCTCCCAGGGAAAATATTTTTCCTTTTTCTGCCCAACCTGAAAGGCCAAACAATTCTTAAAGAGCTAATTTTTTCACTGCAGAGTTAACTGAAGTTTTTGATCCTCAGATTTTAACTCCTCTCAAGTAAACCTTGACTGAATGAAAGTGACCATTAAATGACATGAACTTGGAATGACTGTATGAGAAGCTGAAAAAGCTTACTCCGTGGGTAAGTAACGTAGACTCAATTCCCGAGTTCCAGCTGTTTAACAGTGTACTCAGTGAGTACTGTGAGTACTCACACATTCAAGTTTAGACTCTAAGTGGTTATGAAGGACATTTCCAGCAACTCTTGAATTTTACTTCAAATTAAAACACATTGCTGTGATAGAAGGAAAGAATTTGTTTGTAGTTTTTAACAGCTCTGAAGCTTTTAAGACAAACGGGTAACTGCAAATCCAGGTCCCACTGGAGTTATTAGCCATTTTCCAGGGACTGAGAAGTCAGAATCTCAGTCGAAAACTCAGACACTTTGAGAGGGAAGAGTTTTCTACTGAAAAATACTTGTATTTTCTGCACTTTTGTAGCAGTGTAAGCCCTTGATTGTTGGGGAAAGAATTGCTCCTAAAGCAATTGAGATTCAGATGCCTTGAAGCCAGAACAGTGTCTCAGTTAAAGCCTTTTTCTTTGCAGTATAGTTTAAGTCCTCATTCTCAAGATATTCTTCTCCAGCTCAGCTGAGAATAGTGGCAAATCCAATGCCTGTCAGTCCTGGAATATTGCCTGCACTGGGCTCCTGGGCAAATTAAGCAAAGATACTGGTTTAGAAGCCTCACCTTTTGATTTTTACACTTTGTTATTAGTGTTATGCAGAACCATACTGCAGAACAGTGTATCACACATATGCCTTGCCTGTATTCTGGTAGAAAGATCTGGGGGTTTCTGAGGCTGAGAATCTGGTCTGTTCCAGTACTGAAGAGATACAAGGCCTGGAGGTCTATGCACCTTAACTTCTTTCCTCAGCATTGAATGGGAAGGGGTTCTGGATGCATACTTTCATTAAAAAATGAGATTAGGACTTTTGTTTTTCATTTGCCTCAATATAAAATATTATGCTGAAATAAATTTAATTTTTATAAAGCCTTTTCTTTTTCCAAGAATCCACAAACAGAAAGACAGTACAAGAAAACTGTAGCCAAAAGCAAGGATGTTACTAGAAAGCTAATTTTAGTATGGAACAGTGATAATGAGCACACAACTTTGAATGCATTTGATTAAACTTTTACCTGTAAAGTACCATATTAATAGTCATGTTTTAAACAACACTGAAGATAACATGAGCAATAACTATTTTAGTAGATATAATGCCACACATAGAGAAACTACCTGTGAGTGTCATTACTCATTATCAACCACCACGAGGGTGTATTTGACTATGTGCTCTTCATTTAATAACATAGCACAGCTGGGGGCTACTGACTAGTATTTGAAACATTTGAGAACTACGTTCATGGCATCTAGATTGAGAATAGCTGTGAACCTGGACCTGAGAGTCATTGATCCTATCATTTCCTGCATATACTTATACATGTGTGTCTGGGGCCTCCAGCACAAGAAAGATGTGAAAGGTTAGAGAGGGTTAGAGAGGGTCCAGAGAAAAGCCATGAAAGTGATCTGAGGCACCTATGCTATGGGCAGGCTGAGACAGCTTTGTTAGCTCAGCCTGTAAATGAGAAGACTCTGAGGAGTACTTAAAGGGAGCTTAAGAAAAGAATGAGAGTGACTTTTTTCTGTGGGCAGATAGTGATATGACAAGGGGGAATGGTTTTCAGCTAAAAAAGGGTAGGTCTAGTTTAGTTGTAGAAAGAAATTCTTTATCCAGAGGGTGATGAGACACTGGCACACCCTGCCCAAAGAAGTTGTGGATGCCCCATCCCTGGAACTGTTCAAGACCAAGCTGGATGGAGCTCTGAGCAACCTGGTCTGGTGGAAGGTGTTCCTGCACATGGCAAAGGGTTGGAAATAGATGATCATTAATGTTCCTTCCAACCCAAAGTATTCTCTGATTCTACTATTATACACAAAGAGATATATCTTCAAACATTACACATATATGCATATTCAAATCTATACGTATGCTGTTGTGCAACTATGGATGTGTGTGTATGTGTGTATTAGTGCGTGTATTTATAGGCACAAAGTAGCTCTTGCAATAAGTGAAAATAGGGGCCCTTCTCACTGTCTAATCTTGATTAATTTTCTAAATGATGTCCAAATTTAGCACTCAATTGCTATATCATAATGCTTACTACATTAAAAGGCTGAATGAAGATTATAGAGACAGCCTTGACCTTTGATAATCATAATGCTTTTGCAATTAAATAGCACAAGATTTGTTTGGTCACTTTCATCACCTTTGAAATTAGCAGCATTATGTTAGAGGCTATATTACTTTGACAGATGGTAACACTAAACATGCACCAAATATGTTAATTTCATTAGGTTTTCTCTATAGTGGGATATCTGTATCTGAACAATATTATTTTCAGTGTTACAAATAAGTTCTATCTGTTAAGTCTGCTTGTAAGCTTTAAAAGAAGACATAAAAAACTAAAATAAATTTATCATTTCAGGAGTACCATCAATTATGGACATATTTACTACAAAAGACTTACTCTTTAGTCGTTCTATAGACACCCTGGAACTGAAGAAACAATTAATTATGAAATGGAATCATTACAAGCATGGGTCTTTTTTTCTTGCTTACACGTGAACTCTGATTTTATAATAGAACAAGGAAGTGAAATATTTGAATTCAAATTATTTAGGTGTTACAAAAAGTCATTTTATTACTTCTAGCACATCATATCTGGAGTCAATTTGAGATTTCACATGACTTTTCCAAGTACTCTACTCTCTTCACACTGCACTATTGAATCATGTGCATCAGCAATCCTTTGAAAAACCTGCTATTTTGACATTGCCAGACTCAGCAAGTAACTTGCTTCTCTCATGCCCTGCATTTCCAAGGCAATATTTCATTAACATACAGGATATGTAAATACGTATCTGTTTCTTTTTTTTCCTCCAGTTCCCTCCATACTCTCTCTTACTGGTGCTTTTGACTAGGAGCCAGAATTCCTCTAAAATTATTTATTGGATGGCCAAAAATAAAAAGAATCTGTTAGGCATATTGGAAAACTTAAATGAAATCAATTCATTAATTTATTAAATTTTATTTAATTGCAGTCTACTTATTTTTTCACTGCTAATTTTACCACTGTTTTCTCCTTCATTGATTTTGTTTTGACTATAACAAGTTTCCAAATGTCCACCTGATTTGCATCTGAATTTTCCTGAACACTTCTCCGAACAGGTATAAAATAAAAAAACCCTCAAACCATTTTTTAAAAAATTTTTCTCACCATGACATCCTCTTACATTTACTAAATTTTCCATAGCACACAAAACCACCTCCTGGATAAATAATTAACCCCCAGCTTGAAGACTTGAGATAAAGATATTTCTCCTTTCTTTCTATATCCGATAAAGATGAAATCACTGCCTTTTTTTTTTTTTGGTGATTTAATCAAAATAGAGGAGAAGATTAAAAAGAAGGGAAAGAGGGCCAGAGGCCTTCACCTTTCCACTCTTCTTTAAGCTGGGAACTACACAATCTCTTCTTCATTACTGGTAATATTGGGTACCTGTCTCTTGTGAAGGGAGAGGAGGGAGAAGCAAGGGTGAGAACCACGACTATGAACAAACTTCTCGCTGCTGCTAGGACTGGCTTGGATCAGTCTTGGCTTGGGGGAAATAGCCTAATTGTTGAGGGAAGCAGATGTTAATAGAATTGCTCCAAAAACATCCTGAAAACACAACACTTTTTTCCCAGCTTTACTTACCATAGTGGGAGCAGAAAGTAGTCAGTAGGCACATTCTCTACAGTCCCTCTACTGTATTAGTAACTTTTCCGGGTTATGGCACACACCCCCTTTTCAGATTGAACCCTTCTGGAAAAGTCATGCGAAACTTCACCACAGATTATCTAATATTTGGTACTTCTGGGAGCCTGACTAAAGATTCACAGCTGCTGCTTTTCGTTCCCTTTTCTAAAGGAGGATTTGCAATATTTTCTTGGTCAGAAATCTTGGTAATGCTAAACTAATTACTAAAAGTCTTGTTTGTTGAACTGATGGCTTTTAAGTCAGTCTGATGAATTTTGTGAGCCTCAGTCACTATTTTAGATTTGCATTTCAGAAGAATTATGATTATAAATTAATTCAAGTCCATTACTTTCTTACATTAAAACTCATCAAATAAGTTTAATATTTTAAAATGCGAGTCTCATGTCATAGCATTAAGTACAGAGATATATCCCTTAACTTTCACATCAGCCACTGCATTTAAATGTATGTGATGGGAACACACAAAGGAAGTTAATTTAGCTTGGAATTCAGTTTGATACTTCCGTTCTGTCACCCACTTACATTCATACACCTGTGTACTACAGCTAATTTCCTACTGTAGCTGTCAGTCTGCCTGATGGAGCCTAGAAAATGGGTTAGCTGAAAAGCCACAAAAAGTTCATTTTTGTTTACCTTAGAGTGGGTGAGTAGTGGCATATGGCATACCCAAATGTATCCCACATTCAGCCTCCTCCAGATCTAATGTCAATATGTCATCACCTTGCAAGTGTCCTGGAAATGCTTCTAGAGCCTCTAAACAGCATTAGACACCTATCCCCACATAATGGAATCAACTCTTAGCTATATTTCAACATCAGTTAAATTGCATTCTGTCCTGAGAAGAAGGAGAATTGAAAAAGGGAACAACTGACATGCAGCTTTTCAGAACCTAGATGCTTCAACTGAATTTGACTTCCATAGATTGCTTATATACAAAGAGGTAATCATTTGCAGGGCAGATTCAAAATACAATGTTAGATAAGTTATAAAGAGCAAATTTAAATAACCAAATAGGTGGTCCATATTATTACTAGCAATACAACTTGGTTGTTTTAAATTCTGTGAGAGGAAACAATTTTTAAAAAATCTATAAAAATTTTAAAAAATTAAAAGTCACTGTTTGGAAAATGAGTGAAAGTCATTTTAGTTCTTTGCGTTTATCTTCCATTTTTTTCTAGCATTGTGAAGAAAATGATCTGTCCTTGACTTAAATATCTATTGTATGGAATTAACTTTATCTGTGTTTTTCTCCTTCTCCTGCATTTGCTAAAGAGGCAGCTGAGAAGCCACTTCTTCAATTCTTGCTTTTTTGGTCAGAATTATTAATTTAGTTGTGACAAGAAGAACCTTGACAATCAAAGGGCAAATCTAGTTTGTTGAAAGTGTTCTTAAGGAAAAACTAACAAACCTCTAATAAAACAGTGGAAGCAATAGTCAAACTCTTATTTGTTACATTGTTGTATTTAAGCAAATATCTCAACAACAAAAGAATTAGCAGTAAAAGAAACTGGGTATCACATAACAGGCTTTTCTTTAAATCTTTCTTCAAGCATTATTTATGCTACTCCTCTAAGTTCAGAGCTGTTAAAATGCACCATTATCAAGGCTTTCCGCTCAGTCAAATACATCAATTTCTTCTTTTCCAATATCAATATTCTTCCTTTATTCTGTGTAAGTATAGGCATTTGATATTTTCCCCTCTGTAAAAATTAATATATCCTTTAATTAAGCCTTACATAAAAGAACTATCTGGGCTAACCTGTTCAGTTCTAGTCCATCAAGACTCCTCACTTATTCATGACTCCACCCACTGTAAGGATCATATTGCTCCTTTTTCTATTCATCACCACGCTTTGTTTGCTTGTTTTTCATTTTTGAGTTCTCACTCAGCCAAGCAAACAGCAAACACATGCTGAAATTTAGCTTTATGCATAAGTTATACCAACTCCACAATGAGATGTACGCTGCACTCACCTGCTTATCTCCTCAGTATTAGATACTTGTTTTGTCCTAACACGTGTGGAAGGTGTTTATCATGTACAATGAAGATGCTAATGACCTCCTGCAGTGTCAGAAGGACAGGGGAGTGGAGAATGAGTAGATTTCTATCTCCTGACTTTCAACAAGCATTAACTTCAAGAAAATCCCACATTTATTTCTTGGAGCAACTGCTTTTGCCATCTGTACAGGACACTTAATGTAAGCTCCAAATACCCAACCTGTATAAATTCCTAATGTTTGCCTGAAGGCTTTTTCTACTCATCAAGCCTCCCTAAGTTGCAGTCAAAAAATTGATGGATATCTGACTACCCTACCAAGCTTGCATTTGAAAAGGATGGATCAAACATAAGAAAACATCTCCATAAGAGCCAGATTCCTTGTGATGGTTACCATCTTCACAAAAGGAAAAGACCTTGGAAAAAACTCAGGGAAACTTACAAATGGAGTGTAAAAATAACAAAAGCAGAGTAAATAGCCCCCAGCACTCTCTATAAACCAAATGAACACAAAGGCAGGAACCAAGGAAATTCATCTCATATGTTGAAAAAGGTTCTCCTGAACTTGCACACCACTTCAAGAGGCTGTCAGAGTTGTTGTCTTAGAACCACAGAATTGCTAAGGTTGGAACTCTAAGATCCTCGAGTCCAACTGTTAACACAGCACTTCCACAATGACCACGGTGCAGCCAATTCCTCTTGTCCTGTCACTTGTTACCTGGGAGAATGAGTGGTGATACTACCTTAAAGGATTTAATAGAATAACAGGGTCTTCTGAGACTTCTTTCTGAGTATTGCTAGCTCATTTGGTATTCCTTTGAGAAAGCTGTTCTTAACCATTTTCAGATTCCTTTGTCAGTAATACACATAAACGTAACCAAGGATCTCATGCAGATGTAGGGAACACCATGTTTTTGAACTTCTAAGACAAACTGTTTTAAGACTTCATTTTCAGATACTTTATCCCTTTTTTGGGGGGGATGGGGTTTGGTTAGGTTTTTTGTTTTATTTTGGTTTTGGTTTTCATTACGATTTGATATGTAGTTATTATATGAACGCTTACTCTTTTCTTAAGATAGCAATTGGTAAAAACTCTATAAAGAAATAAAAATATTTATAAGCATATATGGCCAGGATAAAAGCCCCTCCAAGAGTAAGACAGATTTCAAAAATGGTTGGTACCCAGAAACAGCAATTCCCATTTGTAAACATGTTTTACATTATTCTAGGTAATGAAGAAATGATGCTTCCACCAGGTTTATGAAAAATTGATTCTATTTCTTTTCTTTGCTCACCATTTCCTCCAGTAAAGCAAAGATTTCCTTATACATTCTGTATTCAAGATTTCTGATAATTAATTAAACAATCGTGCATACATTAAATGTGTAAAAAAATACATATTCTTCTTAAATTTGATTGATAATCGAACAAGTTCCTACTGTGGATGGTTAGCTTCCATGGCCAAGAAAGAGAGAAAGAGAGAGAGAAAGAGAGAGAGAGGAAGGAAGGAAGGAAGGAAGGAAGAAAGGAAGAGAGGAAGAGAGAAAAGAAAGAAAGGAAGAAAGAAAGAGACAGAAAGAAAGAAAGACAGAAAGAAAGAAGGAAAAAGAAAGAAGGAAAGAAAGAAAAAAAGAAAGAAGGAAAGACAGAAGAAAGACTAAGGGAGTTTTAACTAAAAATTGATTGCACATGTTATTTTATTTTAAACTTCCCATTTATTATTTCATGTTTATTTCAAAAAATAACTACGTGTTGATAACAATGCATCATTCGTATAACTGCAATTAATATAACTGACTGTACAGAAATTAACTGTTAAATAGTTACATTGGTTAAGCCATAATTGACATGATTTGACAGAATTAGATCTTTAAAATTAGAGAAAAATAATATTTCATATTTGAAGATGAACATATCCTATCTAAATAAATAAATTTATGCTATCTAAACCTAAAATTAATTTTCACATGATGAAGATAAAGAATTATTTTTTCATAAATTCAACAAGTTTATATTTCCAATCATGGTGAGGGGGAAAAAAAAGGTAATCTGTATTGTGATAGTTACCCTTTTCAAAGATAATTTGGAAGCAATTTTAACTGACAATTTTTTTGAGGCTATTAATATTGTTTTATTTAAAATATCTCTATGGAATTATATTTTATTTCTGTAAAATAAAAAGATATATACTAAGTGAACTATATGGCAGGGAAGTTATATGATTCAACAACATAATATCTGTATGTGCGGATGCACGTGCATATCTACATGTAGATATAAAAACAGAAAACACAACTGCTGTGAATTTGAAGAGAAATATTTTAAATACAGCTGAAGAGCAAAAATTAAAGCTGACCTTAAAATTAGTTAGAAATGCTTCTACATTCGAAGCCTCTACCTTCACACGTGCAAGGCCATAGCAAGGGTAATGAATCTAAATGCAAGAGTAGACAATAATCCAATTTCCTTCCTTCCTTCCTTCCTGTGTAAAATCAGAAAATTCTGTACACTTTAGACTATTCCAGTCTTTACCTCCTTGTCTAAAATTCTGTACTGTGTGTTAACTAATAGAAACTGTTAAAGATACTGAAGCACATGCTCAGGTTTTTTACCAGCTGGGGATGACAATAGATTTGAACCATCTCCGTAAATGCTGTTATTCCCTGTTTGAACCTTGCTGTCATCTGAATTTGAATCTTCAAAGCTGAATATCGCTGAATTAATTATAGTCAGTATTTTTATGGCTAATAAGTACCTAATGAATTTAAGTACGTTAAAGATGGAGAAGGTTTTTCACCTATAATATAATTTGTAATGCTTTATTTAAACTTCTATTGTTATTTAAACTTCTATTGTTATCTCTATTTGTCTGTATCCTATGGATTCTTTATAAACACTCTTATGTTTCTGAACAAAACTTAGTTGTTTGTATGCACTTTTCTCCACTAAATATTACAGCTCAACAAAGAAATTAATGTTCATAAACATTAATCATGTTCATAAATATAAAACATGTCTGGATGGCTGTGTCCCAAGAGTCATGGTGAATGGTGCTACATTCAGTTGTTGGCTATCACTACTGAGATTCCCCAAGGTTCACTACTGGGGCTAGTTCTATTTGTATTTTTATCGAGGATTTAGAAGAGGGCATTGAGAGCATCCTCAGTAGTTTTGCAGATGACAATGAGTTGGGCAGGAATGTTGATCTGCTGGATGTACAAAGGCTCTGCAGAGAGATTGGGACAGGCTGGATCGATGGGCTAAGGCCAGCTGTATGAGATGAAATAAAGCAAAGTCCTTATAATGAAATGAAATAAGAAAAAGGTCCTGCACATTGGTCACAACAGCCCCATGCAGCGCTACAGGATGGGGAAAGAGTGGCTCAAAAGCAGTCCAGGAGGAAAAGATCTTGGGGTTCTGATCAACAGCCCAGGTGACCAAGAAGGCCAATGGCATCCTGGCCTGTATCATCAATAGTGTGGCCAGCAGGACCAGGGCAGTGATTGTTCCCCTGCACTCAGCACAGGTGAGGAAACATCTCAAATCCTGTGTCCAGTTTTGGGCCCCTCACTGCAGGAAAAACTTTGAGGTGCTGGAGCATGTCCAGAGAAGGGCAACAGAGCTGGTGCAGGGTCTAAAGAGTAAGTCGTATGAGGAGTGGCAGAGTGAGCTGGACCTGTTTAGTCTAAAGAAGAGAAGGCTCAAGAGAGATCTTATCACTCTCTAAAACCACCCAAAAGGAGGTTGTAGCCATGTGGGGGTCAGCCTTTTCTCCCAGGGAACCAGTGACAGGACAAGAGGAAATGGCCTCAAGCAGCGTCGGGGAAGTTCAGGTTGGACATGAGGAAGAATTTCGTCCTTAAAAGGGTAGTTAAGCACTGGAATGGAGAGCCCAGGGAAGTGGTGGAGTCACCATCCCTGGAAGCGTTCAAGAAACAACTGGATGTGGCACTTAATGCCATAATTTAGTTGTGTGGTGGTCCTTGTTAAAATATTGGACTCCACGATCTTGGAGATCTTTTCCAACACAAATTATTCTATGATTCCATGACTCGAAATCACATAAATCTTCACAAAGACCTAACTACAGAACTCCCGTTTCACTGACCTATGCTGATATTATGTTGGGCAACTACTGGAGACACTGTAATTACTGTTTTCAGGCAGGGAAGGAAAAGAATACATGAAGGAAGTGGTCTGTTGACAGGAACAATATTTCAGCTATTTTTGAAACATTAAAGGCAGAATTTTTGACAGAAACTACTGATTACTTACTATAAAAATTACTTAATATTATATTGCTTACTATTATACTATTATATTACATTACTTACTATTATATACATACTATAGTATGTGCAATATATACATAATTTCTGGGAGCTGGATTTGAATATGTACACTAACTCTTAGTGAAGCTTATCCAGCTATATTCACTGTCCATATATAATAAATAAGAAGCAACCCTGTGATGTGACATCCCTCTCTTCATTGCAGGGGTGGTGGCTGGGATTGGCTTGCGGACCCCATCCTCTACCACCGTCACCCATCCCCTTCCTGTTCCTCAGGTGCAGCTCTGGGACGTGGTTCTTAGCAGAAGCAAATGCAGCCTAAGCCCAAGTGGAGCGGAGCAGTCAAAAGTGGAAGCGCTGGTGTGAAAAGTAGCTGCGGGGAAAAAAGCAGTGGCAAAACCAAGCCTGGAGGAGCTGAGCCCAGTGCAACAGAGTGGCAGTGCAGTGCAACATGAACTGTGAACACGATTTAGCTTTCAGGGGTTTGTCCATCATTGTTTTCCATTGTCTTGGACTTGGGGATGGGGAAAGCCAGCTGTGGGGAGCTCCTGCCAGCTTGTCTTTGTCTGGGAAAAGGCACGTGGTGCTGGGCAGGAATGGCTGCCATCTTATCTTTGTGTGGGGAAAGCCACACAGCTCAACCTACGAGGAGTGCCACCATCTCGTCTTTGTCCTGGTGGCCACGCGGAACTAGGTCAAGGTGATGAGCACCTTTTGCGTGTAAAGCACCTTTTTATTTGTTGTTAGTATTGCTGCTATTACTGTACATTTCTTATTCCACTGCTCTTTGTTTCTGGTAAATTGTTATCTCAACCCATAGTCTCTGCCTTTGTCCCTCTCTTCCAAAGGGGACGATGGGAAGTGGAGTGGTTTATTTGTAGGTGTAAATTCTGACTGGTAGCAAACCACCACAGTAGTCCAAAGCAGATTAGAACATGCTCTTACCTACATCTGGATTAAATCAAAATCCATGTAAAAAAAGGCATGAATACAGGTTGAAATGATAAACATATATTAAAGTATGTCTGAGTAGCTAAATTCAGCATTTATCTATACTTGCTGGAAAGTGCAACATCAGATAATTAAGGCTTTCTTTATATAAACAGAGGAGATTAATTATGGTATTTTAAATAGCATTATGAAATAATTGACAAAACTGTTTCCATTTTCATGGCTACTGTTACACATTTATCAGAAACTATTAATCTAAATGTAACTAAACATTCTCCTTAAGGAGCTTAACTCGTAGATTTTTGTGATTTTCTTTTAAAGAGAACTTTCATCATCAGAAAAACCATGTTGAAGATACCATGGGACAAACAACATGACATGAAATGTCTCACGCATTATATGAAGAGCTCATAGAATAATGTTTTTATAAACACATTATTTAGTAAAAATCTCCTTCAGCACACACAAGTCAGACAGCAATCTGTGCTCCCCCTCCCTCTACCCAAGACAAAAACCAAACCGAACAAAAACAAACAAAAACACAAACAAACAAACAAAAATTGTGGCAGATAGTAAACCTTTCCAGTTGCTGATAAAACAATTTCCTAGTTTTCCTTGCATCACTGGACTAACTGCATCATGCATTCCTTTTCTAGCCACTCAGTTGCTTTATACTTTGATTTTGACTCTTTCTATTGTGTATTAGTAACAAGACAACTTTTATATCCAGATCCAGATAGAGAGGAACACTGTAAAGGGCTAGAAAAATATCTCAGTGTAAACAGTATTAAAGATGCAGAAAGAAGATGAACACCTGTTGCAGAAAGCAGAAGCAGAATCTAGTCCAGTTTCTGGTGATAAAACTTGATGAATCAGAAGGTTAAACATTTTTGGAAGACATCTGGCACCCAGCCTCTACTATCAGGTTAAGCCAGGTGTAATTCTAGAGGATGTATGTAAAAATACTGAAATTTCACCTTCTGTTTTCCTTGATGCAACTACTTTACCCCAAAATTTTTACAGAAAAAGAGTTAACTGAGTTAAATCACTTAATGAGATACACATAAGATTAAATCTGAATGTAAAATAGAAACTTTTTAGTCTAGGATAGTGATTCCAAGAGTGAAACCAGAATCAGAGAAAGGAACACATGACTTATTCATCCAGTCCCAACCACCTTATAAGTTTTTGATTTTTTTATAAATGACTAAATTTATACAAAAGCAAATTTAATATGTTCAAGACATTCAATAGCAATTTCTACTTAGACATAAAACACTTCAGGCAATAAAATGCCAGGAGGAGATGAAAAAATTTTCTTTGGCACCAAAGTCTCACTATTAAGAGCCTTTTTTCATATTTGGTCAATTAAAATGCAGTATAATTAAATATAGTACCTTATAACACATGCATAGAGCCCGCTGTCTTGTACCACTGTTGGTCGGAACCAAATGGAGTCTTCTTCTTTGCTCATTCTGGTTCCATCAAAAGCTATAGGTTCCTCAAAATCTCCAGGTCCAGAGCTTTTGTACCACATCAAACTAAGTCCAGCACTTTGGGCTAGCGAGTAATTAGCTCTAATATATCCATAAAAGAGTGCACATTTTATACGAACAGGTTCTCCCACTAGAACTTGATATTTCTTGTAATCCACAGACCAGTCAGTGCATCCATCAGCTACAAGAGAAGAGAAAATGACAAGAGATTGTCAAAGGCTTTGGAAAGCACTATTCACACAGCAGTCTTTATTGTGGGAAAGTATTGCATTTGAATTATTTAATCCACTGAGGGACTAGCAGTGTGTTTTTTATCCCTGAAAAATAAACTGCATTTTCATGATGCTTATGTCGTGTACTTGTCTCTAGGGGACAGAGCTATTAGGACATACATTGCTGAACGTTGATAATTTCTGAGCTAACTGAGCAATTGCTCTTTTACCTTTTGTGGAACTCCAGCTTGACCAGTTATAAAATACTGAAGTGTAATTAGTGCAACACAGAGGGCATGTGGTTCACAGGTTATCACTATCTAAATTGAATCAATCAAATATCCTCAGGGTTACCATGTCAGTGAAAGTCTCAGAAGACATTAGGACAAGGAGCTGTAGTCTGAACCACAAAGTCTGAGAGTTTGGGATAGATTTGAAGGAGGAGAATACACTGTCTTTACAATAAGACCAGATGTGAAAAAAGATAATTCCAGGAAAATTACTATCAATAATTTTAATGGATTTTTCAAGAACATTTTTAACAGATCTTTGTTGGAATTCCTGACCTTCCAGAACTACATTACAAATTATGGTTAATAACGTTCTCATTTTTTTCCTGTTGAATAACATCAACCCCTACAAATACTGTCCCACAATAACTGTTCATCAGAAAGCAATACTAGATTTATTTGACATTCTGAACCCCAGTAACAAAACTAAACCCCAAGGCCAAAAAACCACCAACCTCACATGCATCTTCCCCTATATTTTTAATTAAGAATACCAAAACAACAAAAGGAGAACAGCTATTTTTCTACAATGCCTTCCTTAACAAAAGTTTATAATCTTTTCTTAAGGAATTTCAACCATGAAAATTCACCATTAGGTTCATGCACTTAAAAACTCAGTGTCCAGTCTCAGCTAGTTAACTAGGCCCCAATCCAGTCAGGAGAAAGTGACAGTACATTGAAAGGACAATTTATTTCATCTTAAAATTAGTATCTCTGTCTTATATAAATATTTTGTCTTTGAATTTGATACTTTATTAACTTTAAAAGAGCTCAGATAGATAGCTAGCTTAGAAAATCAACTTTTGCAAAGCTCAAGTTCCATCCCATAATTTATTGAATACTGACTTTAACAGAGAATTCAAACTACTCTGCAAGATAAAGCAGAATTAGCACTTTAAACCTAGACAATATTTTCATCTGTTACTTGGGAGAAAAACATACTAGATAGTGATTTTTTGAGCCCTATATTTGGATAATGCCACAGTACTTATTACACCTAGCAAAATAAGAAAGACTGAGACATCTTCACACATCCCTGTGTACACAATAACCTAAGTTGATCCAACATAGAAAGATGAAGGAAAAAAAAATAAAAACTTCAGAGTGAATTTGCATTGGGAACAGAATTGACACAAACAAATATTTCATATATCTTTGGACTGTCTCCTCCCGCATTTACTTTTACGACCAGGAAGGGAAAATAATATGTCCCTGTTCCAATTTTCCCACACAACAGTTCCTAAAAATTAGTAACTGTTACAAGGCCCTAATAAGACTTAGTTGTACTCTTGCATAAATTGAAGTGAGTGGAAACAAAGCTACAGTATTAGCTTCCCCTTAGGACTAAAGAAACTAACTTTCATTTATTTCAGAATTCAATTACACTTTTTATCATTTCATTTTTACCTTTCTGAAAGAGCATTTTCTCTCTCTCATCTGATTTTATTTCTCTCTGCTTTTGAGTCCCAATGCGAAAAATGAATTAACAGCCACCTCTAAGCAGTGTTAATTTCATTATATAAGTTACCAGGCAATAGCTTCTTCATCATACTTTATCATCAAATTGTACTCTTGCTTTTCACCGCTTAATTTAGCTAGTACACTTTAGTTTATATTATTAGTCTGTTAGTTATGTCTTCTCTCTCAGGATATTCAGTTCTAATCATTTCCAATTCCTTTCACTCTCAGAATCCATGAGAATATATTGATGAATAACTCCAACTCTGTTTCAAGCCCTTTGTACTGGATGAAGGGTTAACTATGCAGGGTAGATACCACTGACTTTATTTCACTATTATATTTTTCATAAGGCACCTGGGGGTGCTGATGGATGGAAAGTTGAACATGAGTCATCAGTGCCCTGGCAGCCAGGAGGGCCACCCATGTCCTGGCAGGCATCAGGCACAGCATCACCAGCCAGGCAAGGGAGGGGATTGTCCTGCTCTGCTCTGCACTGGGGCGGCCTCACCTCGAGTGCTGGGGACAGTTTTGGGCCCCACAATATAAAAAAGTAATTAAGCTGTTAGAGAGTGTCCAAAGGAGGGCCATGAGGACGGTGATGGGACTGGAGGGGAAGCTGTATGAAGTCACTTGTCTTGCTTAGCCTGGGAAAAGCATACCAAGGGTAGACCTCAGTGGGGTCTTCAACATCCTCATGAGGGGAAGCAGAAGGGCAGGTCCTGGTTTCTTCACTCTCGTGACCAGTGACAGGACTTGAGGAAACGGCATGAAGCTGTGTCAGTGGAGGTTTAGACTGGATATCAGGAAACTGTTTTTCAGCCAGAGGTTGGGCACTGGAACAGGCTCCCCAAGGCAGTGGCCACAGCACCAAGCCTGACAGAGTTCAAGAAGTGTTCAGATAATGCTCTCAGGCACATGGTGTGACTCTTGGGGTGTCCTGTGCAGGGCCAGGAGTTGGACTCAATGATTTGATGGGTGCCTTCTAAATCAGCCTATTCTATGGTTCTAGAAAAGCCTGCTAAGGATCATCTGATCCAGCTACCCACTGAACTGTTTGCTCATTTTTTGGCACAAATCACATCAAAATGTCCCACCAGGTATCTTAAGAGAATATCTACTTGTCCTGGTTTCAGCTGGGTTAGAGTTAATTTCTTCTCAGCAGCTGTTACAGTGTTGTATTTGGGATGCAGAATGAGAATGGCATTGATAACACATGGATGTTTTGGTTTTTGCTAAATCGTGTTTATCCTAAGTCAAGGACTCTTTATTAACATTATTGTAATCTACCATTATTACTGTACTTTACTTTATTTTCAATTATTAAACTGTTCTTATCTCAACTTACAAGCTTTACTTTGATTCTCCTTCCCATTCCACTGGGGTGGGGGGGCAAGAGGGAGGGATTGAGCAAGTGGCTGCATGGTGCTTAATTTTCAGCTGGGTTTAAACACATGACACTACTCAAACTATTATGAATATTTTCATGTTCATGAGATGAATTTATATTATATCTTTTATCTAGTGGTGCTTGTCAAGGGTCAATACTGGGTCCCGTCCTTTTTAACATCTTCAGTAACATCTGGATGATGGAGTAGACTGTACCTTCAGCAAGCTGGATGATGACACAAAACTAAAAGGAGTGGCTGATACATCAGATGTGCTATCTTGTGGGTCCTCAACAGGCTGGAAAAACGGGCTGACAGGGACAAACCAGCTGGTCTGCATTGGTCAAAGTACTGCCCGCAGGTTGAGGGAGGTGATTGTCCTTTCTATTCAGCCCTAGTGAGCCCACACCTGGAGTGCTGTGTCCAGCTCTGGGTTCCTGAACACAAGAAGTATGTACAGACTGCAGTGTCCAACAAAGGTCCACACAGCTGATTAAGGGACAGGAGCACCTTTGCAATGAGCACAGGCTGAGAGCTGAGACTATTCAGCCTGGAGAAGTCTCAGGAGGGATCTCGGAAATGAACACAAATATCTGAAGGGAAGGTGCAAAGAGCCAGGCTCTTTCCACTGATGCCCAGCCACAGGACAAGAGGCAATGGGCACATATTGAAACCTGGCAGGTTCTTTCTGAACACCAGGAAACAATTCTTTTAATGTAAGGGTTACTGAAAATTCACACAGGTCTCCTAGAGAGGTTGTGGGTTCTCCATCCTTGGAGATATTTAGAAGCCAGAGAGACATGGTGATGAAAAACCATTTCTAGGTGGCCCTGCCTGACCAGCAGGGGTTTGGACCATATGACCTGCAGAAGTCTCTTCCAACCTCAACCATTTTGTAACTCTGTGCTTTATTACAGTTACACTCAGGGATAATCTTAAGGAAACATGTTCTCTTCTCAAAGGGGTCTTTGAATGAAGTGAACATGAGAGTGTTTCTCTTCCTGCTTACAGAAATATTGTACTGGTTAAACTGCCAACACTGACATTCAAGTCACTTAGAACTGTATTAACCTTATTACAGCTGAAAGGCTTAATTCCTTAAAAATCTTGCAGGAAAATCTTCACACAACTGCTCAGACAATGTGCTAATCTATGCAAAGGTGCTAATTCAATTTTGTCAGATATAATAGAAGTTCATCATTCCCATCACAGGACACAGACATCCTCCTGCGATATTTTCTGATAACTGATATTTCAGGAGATAACTGTTGATCTCTGCATAAAATGCTCCCTATTCCACAGTAACTGAGGAATATAAACAGAGGCTTAAAACCACATAATGAAAAGAAAAACAGACTTTCATGTCCTTAAAAATTATATTACTGTGAACTCAGATAATGATAGCATGTATGCACCATATATAACTAGCACTTTCTATGTCCGCTCTGCATGTGGTGTGTAGAGTACATGTGCATTTTTCAGCCTAGAAAAACTTGGATGTATCGAAAACTAAAAAACATTTTAAAAGACGCAAACATATATTCAGAGAATTATTTTGATTTTTATATTGACATTGCAACCTCAAAAATATTTCACCTTTACATGTTAAACGTGTGTCTTACTGGCTTTGTAAATAAGGACAGAAAACAACAAAGTCTTAATGTTCATTTAGATTTTTTAATATTAAATAGATTACTTATATTCAGTTTCATATTGTAACTGTGTCCATTTCTACTTTGACTGGCTTTTTTTTTCATTTCTTTGTGCATAAGTAGGGCATTGACCACAGAAATTATCTAATGTTTCCTTTCTTAATTATGGCTGCTACTGACACAAAATCAACACCTACAATTATGGTGGTTCAAAACAACTATGGGGAAAAAAATACACTCAATGCTTTTCGATGTTTGTATTTATACTGTTGCATCATCAAGCAGTCAATCGTCCTGTATTTAATAAATTGGAAAATACTTGAATAATTTAACAGCTTTGAAATTTCAGAACTGCCTTCAAAAGAATGGTTGTAGTCCCTGATCTCTATTTTAATATGCTGCCAGTTATTGCTGCACGTAAGAGCGCAATAGAGGTTCCAGGATAAATACGTTCACTCAGTTATTTGCTTGAGTGATTTCAGGGTGTGAAACAAACCACACTGCATCACTGTCCTAATAATGAGATCATTCTGCTCAATAAACGAGCATCTGCAGGCTGCATGGGCTGGATAGGAGCCAACACAGAATATTTAACATTTCTAAGAAGGTCTTCCCCTTAAATTTTGGTATCATATGTATAATTTTCAAGGTAAAATTCAGTGCTGAAAAGGACAAAAATATAAAGCTAATAACTCCTTGGTGTGCTGCTACAGCCTAGTCTCATTCAAAAGCTTCAATTCAATATATAGGTTTCAGGGCTAGAAAGTCTTCTAATTTTCAATACATTCGTTAAAATCTGATTTCCAGACATCTAAACAAATTAGGTGTGACAGTTGAAAACAGTTCTCCTAAAACATTTGTAACAGAAATAGCAGATTATCCTAAATTTATTTCACTTAATGATACTTAATAAAATAAAAATTAACAGATTTATTTTTTCCTGCTTATCCGTGTTTGTAATTCTGTTCTTAATTTAATTTTATATAAAGAGGATTATGCAATGTCACTGTGTCTTCTATTTATTTGTCAGCTACTTCAGGGTTTTTTAATAAGGCATTTGCAAACCTGACAAAGAAGTGATATCATAAGTCACAAAAAATTCTGAAAAGTGGGCGTGTAAAGGAGAAAGCACTAGGTCTTGTTCCTAAAGCTGGAAAATTGACAAGGAAGGCACTAGGGTATGCAGAAATAAGATGTAGGGAGAGTAAACACGATGGGTAGAGAAAGTAAACAAAGGATATTGCATACGTGCCATAGACTTTTGGTAGGGTGGAGAATAGGAGGCATAACAGGTAAAGAAAACAGGCTTTCCTTAACTGGCTGCTCATAAAACAGCATTTCAAAAGTTCATTGAGTGATGCATAAGACTCAAGGTTGCTTTCTTTAAAGTGAGTTTCACAATAATATTTAACCATCAAAATCAGAGTCTGTTCTGGATTACCTCTCTTTACCCTGCTTGTTACTTTCTGCTTTTTGCTTAGACTAGCTAGCATTACAATTAGAAAATAAAAATGAAGACTTTATACTTTATAGCACACTCATTACAGTGACTGAGCCAATTAACTCTATGCAACACAACACATGGTATTCTAGTATGGGTCCTTAATAAGCAGACATGCAAAGATTGTCTATTTTTGGTTTGTGTATGCTTTTATTTGATATAAAAAATAAACTCTGACAGGAATGAAGAGGCAGAGCTTAGAAACACAACACATTGTGGAGATGAGAGAGAACATGGCCAGTTCTATTCTTAGACTGCTTAGATTTTTTTTTTTCAAAGTACTACCAGTATAAGATTGAAAAAATGAAAAAAATGAATTAATATTAGTACTAATGTTATCAAATGATCATGTCAGGTATTTCATACACAATTAAATTTCCTTTTGCACTGACTGCTGTTATAGATTTACATATTGCTATACTGCATTTCTGTTGGATATGGCATATTCATTTTGAAAAGGCATTTTTCATTCTCTTGAAAACTCATGTAAAAATTATGTTTTAGGCTAAAAACATATATTTTGTTCTCAGTCTAAAACTGTGTAGTGGCTGTTATGAGAAGGTGCTAATAATGGAAAAAGATGTTGAATAACATTTCAACAGAAAAAATTATTTTGGATTGCATAATCTATTAAAGAAGTTAGTTCCTAAAAATTGCACTTTTCCCAACCCCAGTTAAGTTTTAAAAGGGGTAGATTTGGTCGTTGAGGAATCTTGGCAAATGCAGTAGCCCATAGGAAGAGGAAAAACAAAAAAAGAAATGTATGTCTTGCCATAAATTAATTAAAAATGCTGTGTTTCTTGGCTTCAGAATACTGCATTAACATGAAACAGAGTATATATGCGTATGTATTGGGCTACTTAGAGGCATAATAAGCATGAAAATACCCTTATGTCAATCTGATAGGAAGTTTTTTATGTCATTCTCTCTTTTACCTTATTCAAGCCAAATTAAATAGAATTTTTTTTCTGAATTATTACTAATCCTTTAATTACCACAGTTATGTTATAAAAAAAGTTAAACCAAGAAAGCTATTTTAAGAAAAAAAATATAGAATAAATATACTGTTCAAGACAGACCAATGCAGGAGCAAATGCTGCACTTCCTAAGTTCCTACTCTAAATCTGGAGTTTTTTCCTGTTGCTTATTCAGTCCCTTTTGCTTCTTTCAAATTCTCCTATTCTGTTACACCATGCCATATAAATTAGGAAGCTTCACAAGCACACCCTTTAAAGGTATCCTGGCTGGACTGACTGATCAGGTTCTGCTGGATTGACCCCAGGCCAGCAGCCAAGCACCCACACAGCTTCTCAATCACTAAGCCACATATGCAACAGAACAGGGGAAAGAATAGGAGAAGCAAAAGTGAGAAAATTCATTGGCAAAGATAAAAGTAGTTTAATAAGTAAAGAGTAAAAAACCCATGAGTGATGTATAAGCACTCCCTCATTATCTCCCACAAGTAGACCAATACCCAGCTGGTCTCTCAACAATGGCTACCTCAACAGCCAAAACCTCACAACTTTTATTTCTGATCATGGTGTTATTTGGTGTGGAATCTCCCTTTGGCCAGTTTGGGTCAGTTGTCCCAGCAGAGTCCCCTCTCAATCTCTTGTTCTCCACCCCTGGGGAGTAGAATGGGAAAAAGAGAAGTCTTGATGTGGTGCAAGCATTGCTCAGCAACAGCCAAAGCACTGGTGTGTTACCAACACTTTTTTGGTACAAATCCAAAACACAGCACCATAAAGGCTGCTGTGAATAAGCATAACTCCATCTCGGCCACACCTGGTACACAGGTCTCTAATCTTCTGTGGGCTTCTGTCTGCTACCTTCTTTCAATTATTCATTTTCAGCTCAGGGACTGTCTGTACATTTACATTTACAGCATAGAGATCGCAGCATAATTTAATCAACAGCCACAAAACACAAGAGTTTGTTTACTAGATTAATTTCCAAAGCCTGATATTAAACTGCATTAATTTCTGTGCCCATCTGAAATGAATTGGTTCTTCTTTGTTATATTTACTATACAAGTTTATTTGAGGGCAATTCTGCATCCTCTGTTTCTTTCACAGAATCACAGAACAGTCTGAACTGGAAGGGACCCACAAGGATCACTGAGTCCAGCTCTTAAGTAAATGGCCCATATTGGGATCAAACCCACAACTTTGGTGTTATTTGCACCAAATTGTTTGTATTCCTTATTTGGCTATATCAGATTATCTGCAGTTCTTTTTGAACTTTAGGAGTGCAAGTTTCTTTCCTCTCTGCTCCCCAAACATACCGTGATTTATTTTGAAAGACAACTTCTACCCAGTGTCACTGTCACACAATTTCTATATAATTTATAACTTTTTATATAATCTTTTATATATATTACATATATATGTTTAGATATAGAATCTCAACATGAGTATGTGAGGAAGTCAAGTCTGGTACATGCTGGTCTTAAAGCTCCCTCTGGAATGACGAAACAAAATAGTAACTCAGACTGAAGAGAACTACCATGCAGAGAGGTTACGCTAACTTCTAAAAATTGAACAAGCCCATGTAAGGGTACTTTTTTCCCTTTAGAAAGGAGAGTTACCAGAAAAGAATCTCTAGGCCATCCTGGTGTATCATGTTGCGTATCAGACGGCAAATTATTTAATCTCTTCCATAATCTCTCTTTACTGAAACTGCTTCTGAAAATACATTCTGTTCACCCACAGCTTGTTTTGGAGATTATGAGGAAGATCAAGGATTTTTTCATGTTGGAATTTCCGTAGCACTTGAGTAACAGCTGCGCTGTATACCTCAAAACTTTTTCCTACAAAGAACTCAGCTGCTTAATATCACAAAGTTGCTGAATATCAGCTGAACTGCGATAACTAAATATCTGAGAACTGTCCACTTGGAGTAAATATAAGAAAATTCAGCAGATTAGTTCATAACACAAGAGGATTAAAATTAATCCAGTTACAACATGTGCATAAGAGAGTACAATTATCTTGTTGCTGTGACTTTTCCGGTGGAAATTTGTTAAACTGCATTATCATGACTATGTGACTAGGACTGTGCAGAAATGGAAACAATTGCAGTGAGAGCTTCACAAGGAGCTGAAACCCAAAGAAACACTTTCTTTTCAACAGATTTTGAATCAAAGTATCATTTTTACTTTAAAATTTCAAAGATTAAAAGTTCTAACCATATAATAATTAAGTATAAATAGGCCATGATGTTACCAGGAATATACATATTTTAAAAAATTACATATTTCTGTTTATTATTCTGTTCTACATTACTTTCACTCCTAAAATACTGGGAGAAAGTTAATATATGGAAACTGGGATCTTGGATTTAAAATATCAATATTTTTTGCGAAAGAATATATTAACTGCATACAACTCCTTGTGGTTTTGATGGCTATTTCTTGCCTGCAGGTTGTCCTGCTAGACTGAAACTGCAGATATGGATTTAATTAAAGCCATATATGTGTCACATAGCTATGTGTGTCTATACCTGCAATTAAATGTAAGTTAGAATGCAGTATAGCATTGGAGAGCACAAAGCAGTTCTAAGAAGTTTTTATTTTTTCTTTACTCAATATGACAAAGTAATCCATTTTTCCCAAAGCTGGCAAGAACTTTTTAAATAATCTTCAGTGTATATCACTGCTTCAATTTGATTTACTGTGAGTTCATTTGCATGCAAAAAGAATTGACCTAGCAATTGCAGTGTTCTTGAACAGGGATATGATGTCAATATTTATATCAATATGTTAATACAAATGTATGGTGCCATTAGGAATCTGTTAAGCAAGACTTTAGTAATCATCAGCAGTTTTGAGATGCTCCAGAAATATTTAAAGACTTGAAGAGAGACTAACGTCCTCTTCCCATGGATGTCTTGGAGTAGGTAAGTCCAGAGCTGGACCAAAAGGCTGAGCCTGGGAGGAGGGAAGGAGGCACAGGGCAGGGAGGTCTGGAAGGGCAGTTGCTCCGTGGCCTGGTTACAGCTGTCAGGGCACCCTGGTGTGACCTGGAAATGAGCATCATTGCACTGGGAGACCAGAGGGATTTTCCACAGCACAGGTCAGATCAGGACCTGCATTGTGCTGCCATCAGACAGAGGAAAAAATGACTAAAGATGAGGGAAAATCCCCACAGACTGCACCCTTCATACAGCTGTGTCTTCAGCAGGTGACACATTTACTTTAAAACATTATTGTCCTTGTAACAGTCTATTCTGTTGTGTTATTACATATCTTAGTTTCAAAAAATATACACTATAGTTACTGGTACACTGCTTTTTGTACATGTGGACAAGCATCCAACTTTTGGGAAAGACACATTTTCCTTCTCTTTTGCATTTCTTTTTAGTCCCAAGAGCCTTTTAACATATTTCTGTGTGAATGACTGACAGGAAAAATAAATTCTTGACATTACTCTGAAGCTTACTACCAGCACACAAAACAGCACCAGCTACCATAATGATTACAAAATATGTATTAACCAAATATAAGAAATGTGAGTAATTGTAAGCCACTGTCAGTTTGAAGATCCTCTTTTATACAAAAAAAATACTGTTATTTAATGACTACCAAAGGTAGAATATAACAGACTCTAGGAACAAAATAGAAAAAGTATTCTTGTTTCCCAAAACCACAAGAAAACCCATTAATGTATAACACTGGGATAATTTATCATCAAATGGCTTAAGAAATGACACATTTTCTTATGGAACACAAACTGTTTTTTAATTTAAGATGTTTTTATAATATGTGCTCTTTTCCTGTAGATGTTACTAAGTACAAGCATGGTAGTTTAAGCCAAAAGGAACTCCATGAAAGACTTAGTAAGAAACAACAATATTAACTGAACTTTAAAGAGAAAATATTAACTACAGTAAATCTGCACTCCAGGATTACAAAAAGTCATTATAAATCTGTTTGTACACTTTTTTCTGTTTCAGAAGAACCCATATTATTATAGCATCTGGCATTTTCCTTCCTTTTTTTTTTGTCCATATTAAGTCAAGAAGCTAAAGCTTATGAAAGTTATTAAATTTTGTAAATCTTTGCTCCCCTCTTTGACATTTCCTCTGTTCCCATATGCCACATGTTTGCCACACTTGAGACAGCTTACCAAAGAGAAAGAGGTCACCAGAGTAAAACAGTAGTTCAGTACTTTAATCTCATTAGGCAAAGGAAATTAAAATCACTACTATTTGAGTTTGAGAAGAAAACTTTACACCTTTCACTAAAGTTTACTTTAAAGCTTAGTATCAATGTTTTGCTTGAAGTAAATCTAAAGAAATAGAAAGGATTTAATTGAGTTAGGAATCCAAATCCCACAAGACTCAGATAAAAAGCCTCCTCAGGTACCTTTGTGGATCAGGTAAGCACGCTGATGTGCTTAGCTGCATTGAATTTCAAAGACAAAATCAAAACATCAGAGTATTTCCTTTTCTTTCCTTATGCTATATTTTAGAATACATTCAAAATTAAAACTCATTAGATAAAGCAAACAAAATACATTATTATACTGAAATACATTTTTGCACCCTGATTCTAAGAATACCATAGAAATATCTTTTGAATGAAATTCTGAAAACATTTTCAATGAGAAAAAATTGTCATCTTCAATTGAAAGACAAATTTTTGATGTATTATAAAACAAATTTTTCATTCTGGTTAAACGAACAGACACAAGAATATTTATTTGATTGTGGAACTGCTTTTTCCTACAGTTACATTGTGACTCATAATCAGGTTAGATGGCTCAAATTTGCCCTAGCAAGAGTTGTCCCAAAGGGGAATGAGACTACCCAAAAGCTGTACCAATGGGAAGATGACAGATACCAGGAGCTGTCCCAGTGGGAAGACGAGAGACACCAAAGATTGTCCCAATGGGGAGAAAATGCCAGAAAGAAATTCATAAACCCAACTCAGCAACCATGCTGAAACCAGGTCCAACAGGTACTTCTGGCAGGGGGAGATCACGACCACTGCCTCCTGGTTCACCAATCCAAGAAACCCACCGAGTCAAAGGAAGAGAAAGACTGAGCATGCAGACTACTTTGCATAAAAAATGAGGGAATCTTTTAAACAATAGAAGATAGAATATTAATTAATTAGAGAACCATATAATTTCTAGTCAATGAACATTAATGCCTTGGTTTGCTACTATATGTAAATAACAAGAAGTATTGATAGTTGTGGTGCTGGCTTTACAGATTTGCCATCCAGCACCCCTTTCTGTGCAGAACTGAAAATAAATCAAATACCTCCACTCTGTGGGGGAATGGCATTTTACACAGCATGAAAGAACCCACTTTGGGATAACAACTTCACCATGGACACATTAATAAAACATGCTGATTTTCCAACCGTGTTCGCCTATGCCTGGTCCATCTTGGGAGCAAGACGAATGCAGACAGGACACCTGAGATTTGAGACGTAATCATTGCACAGTTGCTGTGATCAAGACAGTCACCAATCACCACCTCACCCACAACAGCCTCTCTGGGAACAAGCAACAAATCACACAGGACACCTCTCCGAGTCAGCACCCTGAGTCCTGTACCAAGAAGCTGTCATTCAGGTGTTTTACGAATCTCGTGGACCTGTTTTTCTACCAGCTCTGTGGTGTTCCCACTTAACACCTGCAAGCTGAATTCCCCTATAAGGACAAGGGCAGTTGATTTGGAGGCTTCCCTTGGTTCCTCAAACAATAAATTTTTGGTGCCACTGTCTTGGCTGGGTGGCCAAGAGCAGCCTCCCATGATGACAGCCACTTCATTTGTTTTTCCCTCAGTCCTTACCCAGAGGCCTGGACATTGCAGCCCTTCCATTACATCAAGCACTCACAACAGTGCCCAGAACACAATCACAGCGGTGCCCTGCATGCTCACAGGCTGCAGAGCTGCACCAGACAATCACAATGGGGCCTTGCTCACTCCTCTGCTACCGCTGTGCCCTTCATACCACACTGCAGCAGTGCACTGGTGCTCACAACAGTGACTTGTGCACACTCATACTCAGTGGAGTTGTGCCTCTTTGCACACTCACAGGGGTGCCCTGCTTGCACACCCCACTCGTGCTCACAATCCTGCTCTGCACACACCCCTTTCTTAAAGAACCTGGCCTACAAACTCACAAGTGAGCCTTTCCAGCCTCTGAAGGAAAGAACGTTTGTATAAAGGAATTCAATGAAATTAGAAATGGTTGTAAGAGCACCTTATAACCCAAATATTCCTCTGAGACTAACTTTTATTGAGTGATGCTTCACTCTGTTTGATCTCTGTACAGTCTTTTTGCTACCTCAAATGCACTGAGGTAAAGAAAACGCTAGTATATTTTTCAAGATAAGGTCACAGAGCTGAAATAGATTTTGATCTCTGATTATTTAAAACTTCTTCAGGGATTTTTCAATTTAAGAACTAATTCACCTTCTATGTATCTTCACTGTCCTCCTCTGCACATACAGGCACACTTAAATATACAATTTAATTATTAATGATTAGTTTTGCTGCATGGTATAAGAAATACCAATGAGAGTGAAATCTGAGTGCAGCCTGGAGCTGTGCAATTGGAGGGTCACTGGTGTCATAGCCCTCTGCTAATACCAAAGGAAGGCAACATATGGAATGTACAAATATAGGATCAGATTTATGTCAAAGAAAGGACATGTGACTGAAGAAACCAAATAGATATAGATCCCATCATCTGTAAAGCCAAACATGAATTTGTGGGTTTATGTCCAGATGGAGAGGAGAAAAAAGACTAGGGACATTTTCTGTTAGAAAGAAAAACAAACTGCTTCCATTTTTCCCTCTTCCAAACTAAAGGAAATAAAATTAAGGGTAATGAAGTGGAAAAAGGTGTATATAAAAAATATGAGAAAGAAACAAGACTGGATAATCCTGAAGAGTCAAGAAGTCATATGAAACAACAACATATTTAATAAAGTTTCATATGCTTTTCATTAACAGAGGTGCTTATATTGCTGCTTGTTTAGTCTTGTTTTGTTTTGTTTCTCCTCAGCATCCAGGTTTTTTTATCTGAATACAATAGCAGACAAGTGAATTCCTGCAACAGTTCATAATTTCTCCCCATCTTTTCTGGGGTAAATAATATGTATAAATTTACAAAATGTTGCAACACAAAGTTCACGCATGAACATGTTTCACTGTTTTACGATGAAACTTAAGGTCTCTCTCTTTCTGCAGAGGACTGCAATTTCTGGTAGACAGACAGAAGAAGATATAGAACAGCCTAAAATTGCAACACTGACTTCTGAGTTTCTAAGCAATTGAAACAGTAGGAAGGAAATTTAGCCTGAATACAAGTTCCCTTGTTATAATCAAGTTATTTATTTTGCTTGGACTTCCTACAGCTTTTATGCCTTTGGATAAAAATGCTTGGGCCATTCTAGTGTCTTCAGCTGGTGTTTAGACCAGGTTAACTGCCTGAAATACGGATACAGAAATAGTCTACCAGGACTATTTAAGAAGAGAAGAGAAAAAAACAAAACATAGGCAAATATACACATATACATGTTTTCTTTGTCTGTTTGGTTGTTTTGGGGGGTTTTGTTTGGTTTGGATTTTTTTTATTTTGGTTGGCTTTGGTTTTTTTTTTTTTTCCTGTTACTACTCTGAGTAAGAAAAAGACAGCTTACATACATTTATAAGGCAGGATAAGGTTGGCTCACTTTACTTGGCCTCCACTCACTGGGCATGAAACAGCCCAATATTAGCACAGTAGTGCACAAGTTGTTAAGTTTTGTACTTTAGGTTGGGAGCAGTTCTGTGCTAATGAGGCTGCACAGCTTCCAGTCTGGAGAGCTGCAAAGCTCACAGCTGTCAGTGTAGGCATCTCCACGTAACACATAACTTCTACTTACCCTTCGAAGATGAGCTCAGCCTCTGAAAGCTGTCAGAGCAGTTACAGCAACCCCTCATTCATTTTTTCACACACCTTCCCCAGGGTTTCATGAGTACTGCCATTCATTGTCCCATTTTACAGCAGTAAATTAGTGCCAATCCAGTCCAGCAGCTCAAGATGGCTGTTCACATGGTATTTCTCAGCACATTAGCCAAACAGTAGGAAAAGCTACACGTGCTTCTCTTTTGACACTTGAGTCCCATTTTACACTTGGGTTTGCCAGCAGAGTAAGGAATAGTATTTATCAAGCTTCTCCTCAACACAGTCTTTTTCATATCAAGGGAAAATTGTCTTTGAGGGTAAAATTGTCTCCAGCTGAGCATTGTTTTCTCCACCGCTATGTTGCAGTGTGTAAGTAAACTTAGTTCTTACACTGGTCATTAGCAGCTTAATTACCACATACCTCTAAGGCTTGATCTTCAATGACAACAAACATACCTGAGGAAAAGGTTTAATTTCTTTGTGGCTCAACCATAGCAAACAAAGTCTTCCACCAACAAGAATAAAAAGATTACAGATTTACAGAAAAGACCGATTAATACAAATGACCCTGATGTGTAAGATTTTGACAAATCTCTTTTTCTTTCAGCTAACCTTTGAAATTGAGGCCAACATTTTTCTAGAGGATTATTTTTTTTAGAAAAAATCACATTATGATATGCAGACCTACTAGCAGCAAAACAGAATAAAGAAAGTCTAAGGTAAGATTAGATGCCTCCTAAAATGGCACTTGCAAATCCGTTTTTTAATGTGCCATGAACCCAGAGGGGCAGGTAAGGAAATAAAATCAAAACTAAAACTGTATCCACTGTATAATATGTATGAAATTTGATGTGATTGGACCTCACTGTAGGGCATATGGTGTATTATTGTACATATTTAATAAAGAAAATGAACAGGATAAAGTACATAAGTATTAATCTCAAGATTCTCACAGACTTCCTCCTCAGAAGTTTTGTTTTCTGTTTCCTCAGAAGAGACTTTTAAACTGGTGACAGAAGAAAGAAAAAAATTCTGGTTTTAGTTGTAGGAATTGAGTGATCAAAACTAAAATCCAAGTCTCCTATTTAACTTGGGATTCTTTAGATGATGATATACGAACTCTAGATGATATGACATTTTCATTATTATAAAAATATTATTAATAACTCCATAGTTAAGGAAACATTGAGATTTTTTGCTGAAAGTGATTAAAATTCTTCCATTTCACACTTCATTGATTGAATCTCTTTTCCAGAGTTAATGCACTATCTTCATAGCAGAACTGATTTTCTTTCTCAAAAATATTTTCTCTGAGAGAAAAAACCCAACACAGTAAACTGATCCCTTCCAGATTTTTCTTTTAGCCTCTAAATGCCTGCTATATTCCTTCTCAAAATCACGATAATCACACAGTTCAAACGTACATTATATGGCTTTGTATGTAACCTCATTTTAGACAGGTCACATTTCAAAACACATTTTACTCCATTTATGCATTATAACCCTTTCATAAAAGTTGTATTAGAAACCCAAACTTTCTTTTCTCTTTTTTACTATTCAGCATCTCACCCTATTCCTATCACTACCTTTTATACAGTTTTTTGAAGCAGATATAACTACAGAATCCAGCAAAATTAGCTGTCCAATTCACTGAAATCAGGGTGCCTTCACAATTGGGTCAATCTTAATAAAAATTATTTTTGGAATAGAAGATGGAAAAGAAAACAAGGGGACCACATTAAACTCAAAAATATATTCAGTTTTCCCTGCCAAATAATTATAATTTATATTCATATTACTGAACAAAAACATTGAACTTAGTGTAAAATATCACTACTTGAAATAAAACATTTAATAGGCTTGATTTTTTTTTCTCTTTTGTTTATGACAAAATGGTCAAACATTGCTATTTATAACAAATACAGATTTTAAAATGAACACTCCTGCACAAAATTGTATTACCAGCCTCTGGTAATGGATTTGCCTTATCTAGTAAAAATTCCTGTTTTCCTTCCACTGGAAAGTTCCACTTCTGTAAAGAAGTCCCCTGACTTGATGCTCAGTCAGAAGTCACTCAACTACCTGCATAGGGACTGCTGTGGTGGGTTGACCCCAGCCAGATGCAAGGTGTCCACCAAAGCTGCTCTATCACTCCCTCCTCAGCTGGGCAGGGGAAAGCAACTATAACAAAAGGCTTGTGAGCTGAGATAAGGACAGTGAGAGATCACTCACCAAATACTGTCACAGACAAAACAGACTCAGCTCGTGAAAATTAGTTTCATTTATTGCCAATCAAAATCAGAGTAGGATAATGAGATGCAAAACAAATCTTAAAAATGCCTTCCTCCCATCCCTTCATCCTTCTCAAGCTTAACTTTACTCCCAATTCTCCACCTCTGTCTCCCCAGTGGCACAGGGAGATGGGCAATGGGTGTTATGGTCAGTTCATCACACGTTGATCACATCTCCTGCTGCTTACTCCTCAGGGAGAGGAGTCCTTCCCCTGCTCCAGTGTGGGGTCCCTCCCACAGGAGACAGTCCTCCACAAACTTCTCCAATGGGACTCCCATGGAAGAAAGTTTTTCATGAAGAAGAGACCAGTTGGACTCTGAAAAAATGTCTTTTTCCTTTTCCTTCCCTGTCATCACTTTCCTGTCTGTATTGGAGTGTGGCTTCTGGTTAGCGGGGAGGATATTCATATCTTGTGTCTAGTCCATTACAGAGATGTCAGGTATATATGTCTTCTCGGTTATCTTAAATCTTTTCCTGCTCTGCTGTTGCTGGAGGGGGCCAGCACAACAGATGAACTACAGCCCAGCTAACTGACAGATGTATTAAAAAATGTATTTGTCTAAAAAAGAGCAGAACTCGCTCCACTGCAGCCAAGTACAGTAAAACTGTCAGAAAGGATCAAATTAGTAATTCCTCTAAACACTTATGAGAGAGCAAGGGTTTCGCTTTGGCAAAAAGGTTTTAGAAATATACTATTTTTTGCTGTTCTTTGATTTCCAGGCATATCAGGAATTTTCAGCCTGACTAGAAAATGAATTAATTTATAAGTTTTTCATTTCATCTTTGAGTTTGCTGCTTTCTATTTAAGGTATTCTTTTACCTATTTTTTTGTTTGTTTGTTCTTGTTTTTGGGGGGTTTTGTGGTCTATTTTTGTTTGTTTTTTTTTATTATTTTGCCACATATATCCAACATAGCACTATGGAGTTAATAAATAGTCTGCTACAGAAAAATTTCAGTATAATATAAAATTGTTCTTAATACGATACAAATAAACCTCTTGACAAGGAAACAGAAAAAAAGTTTTCAGAACTAACTCATAGTGTTATGTGACCGATATTTTTTTTCCAGTGTGAAACATCCTGCAGATCTATTGTGGAAAGCATATTTTAAAGACCCATTTGAATATCAGGTCCCATCACGGCATTCAGTGATGTAGAATTATTAACTTTGTGAATCAAGCCCTACTGAAAAGGTGGCTACATAACGTAATAGTAAAAGAATTAACCACTGCAGATAAAAGACATTGAAATTAAATTCTTAAATGTTAGAATCAAAAAAGTTACATAGTAAACATAAGGTAATGAAAAAACATCCAAAAGTAAACAAGGAATTGAAGATTTCATAAGTTAGTATTTCGATCTATTTCTTGAGTTGCCTACAGCTGCTCAGCTTTTAATTTAATTTGCATATAAATACATTATTCTATCTTTTATTAGAAAAATCATAAGATCCATTTCACTAAAATGAATATGTAGAGGTACTGGAGGTTAATGAAATAAACTTTCACATGAAAATATGTGATATATACTCGAATATTAAATAAAATTAGTTATGCAAAAACAAAAATGAAATTCATCAAGTTTTATCACAAAACTACTTCTAAACATTATCATACAGTGCACCTACTAGGTACAGATTTTGAAATAATTTAAAAATGCACACTTTTTCGCTTCCATTATAAAGTAATCCAATGATTTTAATGGCAGAACAGGGCCAGATCTTCTGAGTCAATATTTTTTGTTGTCTATCAGCTCCACCAAAGGAGGAAATAGAGATTCTTAACATTAATTCTTATGTTAAGAGCACTTAATTTTTTTTTCTGAAACTTCTGATGGAAATTGCTTCACAGTCTCCATCTTGAGTGCTTAGAAACTATCTTGTATTTCACAGCCCATATTTAATTTATACCTTACGTTTATCTGTGGTCAGTATATATTTACACTTCTTTGTGCAAAGTACTTAATTTATTATCTCTTATTTGTGACTAGCAAATTGGGAAAGCCCTAGAGCCACCTTATGGTCATCTCTTTTGCTTATCTGAAATGAAGAGGAGAGAAAAAACAATTTGACTCATCAGTGTGTATCTTGATCACTGTAGTACAGGGAACACTCCCCTTTGAACATGTGGAATATTACTAGTAGTACTAATAAGCCTATTTGTAGCATCAAATTTTTCTAATAAAAAATGTTTTATTTTTTGAAGATACATTAAAAATATTGGAACCAGTGTACTTCAAAGGCAGAATTACAAAACAGCGGCACTGAAAATAATTGCTTCAGCTACTGATGCTACAAGTTGTGCCCAGATGGGTCTAGCATCGTCAAAAGAAAAATGCAAATTTATTAATTTTAATAAATGCTTAAAGAAGACTTTATCAATATGGTTATCAATCCTCCATATGATCACATCAGACTGAAGTCAGTTATTTCCTTTAGGCTTTCTCCAGTTTGATTAAAACAAGTATATGCTGCCTGGCAGATTTGAGATCACTCCAAGAGAACCATTACATACAATTTTCATTATCCATTTCATCATTGTGATTTATTATTGACATTTTATACCTATTCCTAAAGTGCACACATGGAAGTGGTGAATCTCAATATAAAAATATCAAAGATTGGAGAGATGGAGAGATGCTGTTGTAAGAGAGAGAAAAAAAAATATAAGCACAATGTTTTCTTCATTTTAACACAAGATGATTATTAGGAATGATTTAATTGATACATTGTAAAAAAATATGAAAAATTGACATTTTGGGTACTGACTACTCAGACTGTCTACTTTAGGTTTCTAATTTGAGTGCCCAACAGAAACTTGGTTTCCTGACTACTCAGTAGAGAAAGGTCTGCAAGGCGGCAAACTGGAATGTGAAAATTAAGCAGTTAAAATCAGGTGAAGACTAAATTGCCCATGTTTACAGATGGAGACCTTGAGCACTGAATCCTGGGAGGAGAGACTTCACCATGGGGTTGCAAAAGCAGCACCTGCTCCTCCTGTCCTCTGCTGATGGGACAGGTCACCTGCCTGGGTAGAAGCTAATGAACAAAGACAACTTACAGCACAAGAGATGAACTGAAACCAAGGTTGTTACCAGTTTATCCAATGATAAGAGATCATGAACTGTGATGGGTCCTGTAAAAAGGATGGGAACACACAAAGGATTGTTTTGCTGTGTAGCAACAGAAAAGAACCCCTACCATTTCTAAGACAGAGGGTCAGCAGAGCACACACTTGTGTTTGCTAAAGGACTTTTCCTTTTTGCCGGAAGGACACAGTAACCCCAGTTTGCCAGTGAAAGATAATATCTCCCTATCTCGGCTTTTTAGTTTTGTTGTCCATACGTAGTCACTTAACAATACACTTCCTCATCAATTTCCCCACACCCCTGCCAAGAGCAGGGTTAGAGAGAAAGGAACAAAACCAAGGTGGCATTGCTTCTGAAGACCACTGGTTAAGGATATTTTCCCTCCTTTCAGCAAAACACAAAATTACTCCTCACTTCCCACCTCCCATGAGTTACCAAAAATCAGCTCTCAGCAGCTGTAAAGCAGGAGCAAAGCTAGTTAGCCTATGTGAAGAAATCAGACAACCGAACCAACCCAGGGGCTGAAATCAAGCCCCAGTGCTTCACAGATATTCTGCTCAAAAAACATTTCAAAACACACACACAGATACATTACAGCAGATCGGTTTCACCCAGTGAGAAACAAATTAACATCTGTCTAGAAAATGATGCTCTGTTGTACACTTTGTCTTTCTCTGCAACTCCCCCTCCAGTTTTCATTCAATTTTAATTCCTGCTCAGTTCTGTTTTTCTGAAGAGCAAACGACTCAGGGATTGCAAGTCTGAACTGCATGTTTTCTAGCTAGTGAAAAATGTATGTGTTCTAGTAGGTGTTCTTGCCAAGACAAATAAAATGTTAAAACATAGTGATTTTCATTATTGGGCCTGCTTTGTCAGATATGGGATTTTCAGAGTCCCTGAATTCAGTAATAATATCTGCTATAAGAGATTAGGTAGACAAGTGCTAATTAAACTGTTGGACAACAGCCAAGCTATCACTTCTAAACAAGAGATACCTGAACAGATGCGTCTCAGACAAAGGCAGGAGATGCTACTTTAAATAATTTTATGGTTTTTCAGTTCACCAAACCTTTCAGATGAAACAGTCTTAAGCTTACAAAGATAATGGATCTTGTCTTTTGGTTTTGGAAAAAATTAAGAAAACAGTTGAACTTTAAAAAAAACAAACCACAAAACATAATCTAAGTGGCATAAAAACTGTAACACAACATTATGTGTGATTTCTATTAATTTTTATAAGTTTCTGCAAGATAATCCCAATACCTTGCCCCTTTTTCTTGCAGGAAGAGTTTATCTTTCACCCATCTGTAGATGAATGTAATATAAATAGAGACTGATGACATTACCTGCTAATTTTGGTTAACAGTAATGGTAGTAGTAGAGGTTAATAGTAGTAATAGTAGTAGCAGTAGTAGTAGTAGTAGTAGTACTAATAATAATAATAAGAAGAAGACGAAGAAGAAGAATTTTTTTTTTAGGAGGCAGACTATAGGATGGTGTAAGCAAAAAATCACAGTTTGACAGACAGAGAAACTACCTTACTGTCTCTCACTAACCATTTTCCAGGGGTCATTTGGTCACACGGATTCAGAATCTAAATTCTGATTAAAGTGAGTGAAGGGTTACAGGTAGTTTCCTGTTACCCATTGTGAAAATCAGAAATGGAATTTCAGCGCTATGATCAAGTCTTTGAAAGGCCATTACAGTTTTCAGCTGGACCTTCACTTTGATAGCTAGACCTGTTCAGCACTTTTTTCATGCTTTTATAAATGTGATGTAGTGCTCATATTGATGAAAAGGAGTATTGCTACTTTCTTCTCAAAGAGTAAAATTTCTGTGTATAAAGAGAAGTGACTGCCAGCATTGTTAGCTTATAATTAGTTTATTAGTTTGCAATCAAAGGCATAACTGGAAATAAACAAAATCTTTATGAGCATTGGTATTTACTATTTTGCACAGCAGAAATATCTGTATCCATGCATATTTTGGTTTTGGTATAAAATTAATATTCCTGTTGGTCACCTGCAGGCGTGCAGTTCAGTGGCAATCAGATGTACTGTTGACCAAGAAATCAAAATTTTTAGTAGCATTTACAAAGCAACAGTGCTCCAATGTATGTGACTATTGCAATATTAATTAAAATAGTAATAATTAAATATTAAAAACTGCAATATATTAAATGACAGATTAAGCATCATAAAAGAGTGATAATACCAAACCATATTTTCTCTCCTTTGACAGAGAGGTTGAGCTTGGTGTTTTAAGGGAGATGATGAAAAAACTCAAAACCTAACTTTTCCTTACTACCTACATTTACCACACAATTCCTTTTGTCTTCTGAGTGTTCAGAAGTCCCTTAAGTGAGCATTCCTAACTCTTCAGTTTCAACATCTTTTTACTTAAAGATAAGTGACCACTTATAGCTTGGGGTACTTACTTAGCTATTAAACAAAAAAAAATTAACAGTGCAGGTAAACAAGCTTTTATCTGTATTCAGTTCCACTTTTACACAGGAATGATTAGTTCAATTTTCATAATTTCAGATGACAAGTTGTCAAAAATATGCTTTTCCCCTTCCTGATTTATCTTGAAAAAAGCACTACCTCTCTCCTACTAAATTATTCAAAATCTCTTACCAGAATATTTAGTGCTCTTTTAAAAAAAAAAAAAGAAAACAGAAAACATGCAGTTGTGCAAGACAAAGCCGTGTATGATGCATACGCATTATAGGAATTCATTAAGAGCACCACTTCTCTCACACATCAGATCAAGTGCTGTGGGTATATATGTCAGGATTCTCAAAGGGCAGTAAGAGAGTATCTATAGAGATAACTTCAATTAATGTTTAAAACTCCCAAGTACTGATTCATAAATCCTTTAAAACAAATCAGTGGAACATCTTTTTCTTGAAATAATTCTGATCGTGCTTCTTTCCAACACACACTAAAAAGACATTTTAGATATTAAATGAGGCCCTGTTCCATGACCGTATTAATGCAGGGAAAAAACCCCAGTCTACTCCCACTACTTCCCTGTCTGACCATCCAGGTGCCACTCTGACAGCCATTCTCTCACCCTGAGCTGGGACCAAGGACTCTTCACAGCTACCCAGACCACACTCCCATAGTCAGACAAGGTTTCCTTACTGGCTCGACCCCAGTTTTCCCAGATCAGAGTCTCAGACATCTCGATCCTTAAAATAATTTAATCATGGTGCAAGAACAAAATGACAGCTCAAGCTGGGTGTCTCTGAGGAGGGACCCCAGCAAAGAAAACCCTGAGGTTTTATGCCCTCACAGTCTAAATGCTGGAAAGTCTGGTGGTCGGTGGCTCCTGCCATGTCTCTGGGTGTCCCTCACCTGGCTGGGCCACAGGTCCTGGGCCATTTCTTGTGCAAAGTGTCGTTGCCCCTTCACAGCCTCTCTCTTCAGGCTCCTGTCCCCCAGGGCTCAGCCTGCTGCTCACTCTGCAGGTGCACTCTGAGCTACCTGCCCTGAATATATTCATTGACACCACTTCAACCCTACTATGCTGGTAGTAAAAGTTCAGGAGACATAAAAAATACCTGGTTTTCTCTTCTATTTTTCTTTACAAATTTCTTTCCATACACTTGAAAGTATATTTTTCCTTACTGAGTTCTATTCTTAGTTATATACATTTTTATTAATGTTTATAGTCTAGCTTTGCCACTTTGGGGGTTTGCTAAGGCCTCCTCCAGTGAAATCTGAATCTGACAAGGAAAAATCAGAGATTAATAGAATCATTAAAGGTTGGCAAAAACTTCCACGATCATGGAGCCCAAACTTCGACCAATCAACTAGACCTTGTAAACATTGTAAATTAGACCACAGCACTAAATGCCACATACAGTCATTTCTTGAACACATCCAGGGCCATTGACTCCATCACTTTCCTGGGCAGTCCATTCCAATGCTTAACTATCCTTTCAGTGAAGGAATTCTTCCTGATATCCAAACTGAACCTCCCTTGGTGCAGCTTGAAGCCATTTCTTCTTGTCCTGTCTCTAGTTCCCTGGGAGAAAAGGCTGATTCCTGTCTTTACTATAACCTCCTTTCAGGCAGAGGGCAATGAGGTCTGCTCTGAGCCCTTCTCCAGACTGAACACCCCCAGTTCCCTCTGCTGCTCCTCATATGACTGACTCTCTAAACCCTTCCCCAGCTCCGATACCCTTCTCTGGACACACTCCAGCCCCTCAAGGCCTTTTTTGTAGTGAGGGGCCCAGAACTGAACACAGGATTTGAGGTGTGGCCTCACCAGTGCCGAGCACAGGGGGACGATCCCTTCCCTGGTCCTGCTGGCCACACTACTGCTGATCCAGGCCAGGTGCCATTGGCCTTCTCGGCCATCTGGGCACATGCTGGATCAAGAAGAGGAAGAGAAGGATGCACAGCTATCAGCAAGTGCCACTTTATGCTAACTGCTGTAGTCATGGCAGGTCTTCTCTGGATATTACAACCTTGATTCTAAAATATATACACACTATTAAAGAATTTGAATTACTAAAATTAGTAAGACCTCCCACATGATGAGGGTTTTTCAGATGTCAAATATCAGAAAAACTGAGACTCTTTTCAACTTCTATTTTCTTTTCTGCTTTTTCACCTTCCCTTCAACAATTTCAAGCAGGTAAGAAGCTGTGAGGCAGATTTTATATGGCAAAACACACGAAGACAGGAACAGGTTTGTGAATGGTATTTGCAGTTTTAATGTGCCAGGCAGAAGCTAATCTTCCTCTGTTGTATCCTTGGCTTACAGAAACCCACAGCATGATTAGTGTGCCTTCCCAAGTGCCAATGAGAAGCCCCATTATCTGAAGCTTTTGTCAGAGTAGGTAGAAATGAGCCAGCATCTTGCAACATAGAGGCTCTCAAAATCTTTCAATGCCTTAGACATCAGTAATTATTTAGTCAGGAAGCATACAGAGGAATTAATCCCTACCTGAGAACCATTTGTTGTTGCAGCAATAAAACTCCTTATATCAGCATGAGTCGTCGATATTTTCATAATAGAGTTCTTTTTTTTCCCTCTAAGCTTCATGTAATTACATATTCAAAAAAATTCAGTGCAGCAGACTTCAGATTTACCTATCGCATGTCTTACAGACCTCATTAGGGAAAAAAGGAATTGTGTAAGAAAACCAATTCATGTTATATTTTCAAACACATTAAATTTACAGGTGGATGTTACAGTTTTGTATCATTTTTCTCTGGCATATATATTCATTGTGTCTATATAAGCATAAATGTAAGTATATGTATGACTGACCTTAAAGAGTGTTAAGGATGCTTCTAATCTGGTAACAACAAATATTAAAGCTAGCAGAGTTTTTCTATTTTCTTCTATTTACTTCCTCATTTCAAAGAAGGCCTCCTTTACCCCTTGTTCAAAAAGGAACAAGAAAATCACTTGCCAGAAAAACAAACACATACATGCAAAGACAAAAAAAAAAGGAAATAGTTAAAAAATCAAACCCTGGTCTGCGATTAAGAAATAAATTAGAAAAAAAAGCAAATGAGAAAACACTAACAAAAAACCCCAACTAATCAAACAAACAAAAACCCAACACCCCCTCTCAAAAAAAACCCACAAAAAAGTAACCCAAGATGATTAAGTCAAAAACACCAAGTCACTTTTACTTTCTTGGTGCTGTTTCACACACATGAATTAGGTTAAGTTAGGTTAGGTTTTCATCCTCTTATTATATTTAAACCATGATCCATTTTCTACTATTTGTTTTAACCTAAGTCATGAAAAATCCACATCATTCTCATGAAATATAAGAAAACATGGTTGGAAAGAAAAATGTTCATTGAGTTTGAAGTGATTGATTGATCCAGCTTGTCCAAGCTGCTTTTATCAGGTATATTACAGAGGTATCAGTAGCAACACTACAGTTAATGCTGTATTGAAATGAGCACTTAAAGCAGGATTAAAATTCTCCCATTTCATCCTTCGGTGATTAAAATTAGACTCCAAATGATGTAACAACTCTTCAAAAGATAAGTACATACCAGGCAAATTACACATGAACATTTGAAAATAATGCCATATTAAATATTTTCCCCAAGAGCCTTAATGTGCTGGCATCACCTTAATATCAGAAATGTAGAAATGTTTCAGAAATTTACCCTACACTTTCAGATTCAAAATGCTTTGTAGATAAGCATTTAAACATTGCTATTAGCCTAGTTTCTCTTTTTCCTTGTATAAGTCAAACAAGATCATGTTCTGAACCTTTCAGCAGTGCCTAGGTCATGTAAATACTTCTGTGCTTTCTTTGCACTACTGTCTGCTCACCTCCACAGGTCTGACTGTAATTTTTACCAAAATCTTTCTTCAGATTGATTATAAAAAGAGAAAATTCATGTGAACATTGTGAAGTTCTTAGGTGTTCCCAACAATTTATTTTTTTACGGAAAACAGAAAATTCATGCAATTCATAAGTCAAAAGAAAAGAAAATTCATAATAGGCTGCTTTCAATTAAAAATAATAATAGTCATGCATTTTATATTGCCTTCCCCAAGTTCCTCTTCCTCTCTTAGATGAGGGATGTTCTGAGGTGGTTACATGTGTGCACAGAAGGGCTGTGATAGCCCAGTGGGAGCTGCAGGCAGACAAAAGAAACCAGAGCAATTGCAGTTCACCTCAGCCACCAGGTCATATATTTCCCAGGGAAGAGCTATTACAATATCTTGAAAATCAGTCCTGACACATTTAAAGAAACAAACAAATGCAGTATTTCATAATAATATTTAAATCTTTCAGCTTGTTACAGAGTTTTTCTGTTTCAGATGATGGTATTGTGTTCGAGTAAAGAAGGAAGGAACACTGGATCAAAGCCAAGTTTTTACATTAACAACATTCACATAAATTAGAGGCATTGAATAGATCTTTGTGAATAACTTCAGCAAATCTACAGTGCTGTTAAAATAGCTACAAATGACTCAAGGTATTTTCTAAAATCTTTTTCTGTCCTATAGCAGAAGGACTTTTTCCTTCAGAAAGACCTTATTAGTTTTATCAACTTACTGTGAAGCACATTTTAATGTGATTATAGTTTCAATTTATGGATACCAAGATCATTCAAATGACACATGGTATTGGATTTGTACTGCCCTTTATGTTGAAGCCCTATGGTGTTTGCCAAAAATATTAAAAAATGATATCAAAGCAATATATTCTTGCAGGATCTTACCTAGTTGAGTTACCAGTGGCTCCTTGAATATAAATCCTAAGTGCAGTTATGCTGTGCAAATTGTCATTTTAATCACCTTTGTTTCTTTTAATAACTTAACATGTTTATATTATTTGTTGAAACCTCAACAAGCTTTTCTCTGGGTCTTGTGCAAGAATGCATAATAAAATCTTCACAATAGCACCTTACAGTGTAACACATGAATTTTTATCATAGAATGCAGTATTTTTTTCCAGTATGCATTGCCTTGCATGCAAGCATTAAAGCCAAAAAAAACCCTGTGACTTTTATATTGTTCTTTTGTCATAAAATAAAATTTCTTTAGTTTAGACAATCTTACCATGTGTCAGGGTGAAAATTACCAGTAGAATGCACAAATGCCCAACCTAAATATTTGCAAGATCAGAGTATGCAGCAAGTTAAAGAGAAAAATGGTGGGAAAGATGGCTGAAAAGAGCCATTGCAGGTTCTTAATCATAGGTTCTGAATCTCTAAGAACACCAGTTATTTAAAAGCCATTACTTGTCTGATGGGTCTGTTGGGCAAGCCCATCAACAGAACTAAAAAGCTAATTGGTAAACACCCGATTGTTGTCAGATCCAGCTTTTTGTTTGCATGACAAATCACAAATTCAGCTTTGGACTTCTCACAGTGGTCTCATTCATGGCTTGCCCTAGAAAAATTGTTCTGAAGCAAAACAGCATAAGCTGAAAGACAGTTCATTTTATTAACTTTATTAAATTTGTATTTAATTTGCGACCTGCAGAAGTACTTGGATCATCTCTTTCTCTGAGATACAGTTCTCTGAGTATAACTAACTGGCCATGCCATTCTTTCCAGGGGTTTTTGAATTTGTATCCCTTTGTAGGTCTGCTTAAGCTTTGCATTACTCCCAGGCACCTACCAAGTCTAGTGTTAAGCAACCTAACATCACAGCACATAAGGATGTACTTGACTTAAAAAGTACTCTAAGGTGTATTTCCTCGAAGTGTATTTCCTGTAGCTGTTCCACAACAGGGAAGCCAGACAGTTCTCTGATGAGTCATTCATTAAACTTTCCAGTGTCCCAGTCTTCTTCCCAACCTATCCAAGTGCCACTGATTTTGAGTATAACAAAAAAACTCCACTCTGAAACATGATCAGGAATTGGACACACATGATTACTAAAGCACTTAGCCATCACAAAAAAAAAAAAAAAGGTTTTTGGTTTATTTTGCTGTTCTCAGGCATTCCTGCTGCCAAAAATCAAATGGCGCTGCTGGAAATCATAATGCTCCATAGAGATGGCAGGCTTTTTTTTCATTTCGTTTAGAGAGAAGTAATTGTGGAGGCTGCTCTGTTTCTAAAAATAGGTAAGTGCTAAACAAATTAATTTTACATTTGCATTTTATAGCCTCTTCACTTTCCCTCAAAATATGTGAATTCAAGAAAAGTGACACATCATTAGTCACTTTTTCAAAGACATCAGATATACAATACATATTATCTAAAACCCTCTACTTTATCTTACAGCTTCAAGTTTCTTGTTTGAAATGCTTTACATGAAATACATGATAGAATTGTCACCTTATTTTTGAGTTTACGATATAAACAAGGTCACTGTATAATTCAGAGCATAAAAACCTTTTCTGATGGGGAAAAAATTGAGTCTTACTGCCACTCTATAAAGTTAATTGGGCCACTGGGAAAAGATATTTCAGGTAAGTAGCTACAGTAGATATTTCTTTTCCACCATGTAGAGATATTTTTCTCTGAATCTATCAGTTTACTTGCATTTTTTCTAAGAGAGTAGCTTAAATTATGCATAAAGCTTCTCTCTAACCTATTTTACACTAATATCAATACAACATGTAATCTTCAGCAAGAGGCTTTTGCTGGAAAATGAAGTTCACTGCAAAAGGCTGTTAACAAGGAGTTGTGAAGGCCCATTTCTTGTTTTCTGGACCTGTTCTTCTCATCACTGATCCCTTGAAATTTGTTTTCACTGTTCTGGACAGGGTAACTGCTATAGCATGCTGACTTGAAGTGCTTTGCAGGTATTCTAAGCAGAAGTACAGAGGTTACAACCAGATCAAGTAAGTCCAGAGCAATTGTTCCTCATTATTACTTTCAGTACTAAAAGTGTTCCACTTAAGGCAGAATGATTGATTTTGGTCAGGTCTTTTGGTGAAGTTGAAAACCAAGGGAGAACTAATTCAAGGTAAGAGGATAGGTGATGGAATCCTTATAGGGATGATTTATCCATGGGAAATGGTAGCCTTCTGTGATGGAATGACTGAAACAGTTGATGAGGAAAGACTGACTGATGTCATCTACCCAGACCTCTTCAAGGCCTTTGACATGGTCCCACATGACATCCATATCTCTAAATTGGAGAGAAATTGATTTGAAGGATGGACTATGTGGTGCATTAGGAATTGGCTGGATGGGTGCAACCAGGGAGTTGTGATCAACCTTTCTTTGTCCAGGTAGAGACTGGTGACCAGCATTTTCCCTCAGGGCTCTGTCTTGGAATGGATACTCTTTAATATCTTTTTCAGTAACACAGAGAATGAGATAAGTGAATCCTCAGCAGATTTGTAGATGACACAAAACTGAGCAGTGCAACTGACACAACAGAAGGACAGGATGCCATCCAGAGGGACCTGGACAAGCTCAGTGAGTAGGCCCAGGTCACCTTCATGAGGTTCAACAAGGTCAAGTGCTGCACCTGAGTCAGGGCAATCCCAGACATGAGTACAGACTGGGAGAACAGCTCACTGAGAGCACCCTGTGGAGAAGGACTTGGGGGTTCTGGTGGACAAGAAGCTGGACATGAGCCAACAGTGAATGATTGCAGCCAAGAAAGACAATTGTATCCTGGGCTGCATCCGAAACTACTTGGGCAGCAGGTCAAGAAAGGGGATTCGCTCTTCTAGGCTTCTCTGGTGAGACCCTACCTGGAGCACTGTGTCCATCTTTGAGGTCCTCATCTTAGGAAGGGCATGGTCCTTTTGGAGCAAGTCCAGAGGTAGACCACATAAGTGATCAGAGGACTGGAGCACCTGTCCTATGAAGACAGACTGAGGGAGTTGGGGTTGTTCCACCTGGAGAAGAGAAGGTTCCAGGCATCTCTCATAACAACCTTGCAGTACCTAAAGGGAGCCTAAAAAAGAACTGGAAAGAGACTTTTTACATGGACATGTGGTGATAGGACAAGTGGGAATGGCTTTAAACTGAAAGAGAAGAGATTTGAGTTAGATGTTAGGAGGAAATTCTATACTCAGGAGGTGGTGAGGAGGTGGCAACATTCTCTGAATGTTGCCCAGAGAAGTCAATGCATCACCTCTGAAAGTGTTCAAGGCAGGTTGGATGGAGCCCTGAGCAATTTGGTGGAGTGGAAGATGTCACTGCCCACAGCAGGGGGATTGGAACTAGATGGTGTTTGAAGGCCCCTTTGGTGCCAAACCATTTTATGATTCATTCTATCATTCAATGACTCTTATGACTAGGATTAAAATTTACAGTGATGAAATCATCAGGTGACTATGATGCTCACTGTGATGGATATTTAAAATAAGGAATGCAAGCTTAGGCTGGAGGCACATAGTCAAGCTTTAAAGTTTGTTTAGATCTACCTGTTCATCTGACCTTAGCCTTTGCTTACTTAACTTGTCAGCCTCCAAAAGTAAATAAATTCTTGAAGTATGAAAAGAAGTATAAGTTTTATATTTTCAGTAAATGGAAAGGAGGATAAGAGAATAGGAAGGATTGATTACTCAAAAGGATTTTTTTTCCAAAGCACTGCCATTGCTCTTTGTCAAAAGCCCACATTTGGGCAGGGTTAAAAATATTTCTGTTCTCCTTTAAAGAGTTATGTCACAATCTGCACAAACAGAAGAACATATTACGCATGAAGCATTTCTGATGCTAATTGTTTCCATTAGATTTTTCAATCATAATGTTTGTATAACATTATGAGGTACAATCTGGAATAAAAAGAATGACTGCAAGAGTGAATAGTAAGTTACATTAAGAAGTACTTCCAGCTGGCAATGTTTTGCTCTAAGTGACTCCTTGAAAATACAATGCAAATTAAAGGCCAGCTTGTGTAACAGAACTTGATACCAGTTCATTGATATTTTTTTAATATAAAAATTCCTGTCTATGAGAGCAAACATTTATTTTTAGGCAAACATTATCATGCATCTTCACAGCCATAAAAATTAGACAGGAAAACAAAACATTGTCAGAAAGATTGAATCTACATTCCATTTTCTACACATATATGGGAAAACCACAAGTTGTTTTATATAGGGCAGTCCTTTTCATATACGTTTACGGATAAGAACAGTTTAACGTCTTTCCAGATGTTTTTCCCCACTTCACACAAATGACATCTTTAAACAATAAGACTAAACTATCAGGCAGTGAAGCTCTAGCTGTATTGCTAGAATCATGATGCGTGAATCCCACGGATGGGCTGCAAACATCTGCACAAGCAACATTTATTCTGCATTTTTGTACTTCTGATCTGCATTATAATCATTAATATATCTTTACCTCTCTCAGTTGTTTTAACAATACTCTCTGCATGTGTTCAAAAGCATCCTATTACCAAACCATTTGACTTTTTCTCCTCCAAATGTTGATTTTTTCCCCCCACCAGTTCACATTATTGTGAGATGCAACACAGGCATCACTCAGACCTAAGTCTGAAAAAAACAGAGGATCTTTGGATACTGCTGAGTCAGAAAGGGTTTCTTTATGCCACAGGAAGGCAGTAAATGACAGCTTCATAATAGAATTCACTACAGGAGGTAAACACAAAGCAGAGGAGTTATTTCATGCTAGGTATACTAGTTTGCTAATTTTGATTATATAATGTTTTTGGCACATAAAGAAAGAAATTCAAAGGTGAAAAAAATCTTTTCAAGATTATCGGAAGATATATTTGTAGAACTAATTTTCTATAACTTCATTTGCATAAGGAAAAATCACCATTATTCCCTTGCTGTGAGACAATACAAAACTAAATCAGGAAGCTCAAGATTGGGGCATATCACATTTTATGTTTGATGGTAAGTACAATGAGTAGCACAGGTACTTTTGATCTTACTACTTTCAGAAGGATGTCACTGGTGTCACTCAGTAGAGTCCAACTACTACAAACTTACATTGCAGCCCTTAGCAAATTCTGCCCTTCATCAGTTCTTCCTATTGAAAATTGTTCTCTTGTAGCTTTCTTTCAATTTGTTCCATGGAGTTTCAAGGTATTTAGGGCTGGCATAGTGCCTTTATGGGCACGTATACACAGTGCTGACCACTGCCAGATTCCAGCCCGTAGCAGACACCATAGTGATTCTATGATTATGACTTATTGTGGGAATTAACAGCAAGCCTGTCTGGCTCCGACACTGATCTTAGCACAATTCGTTTGTACCCAGGAGAAAATTAGTGTCAACAGAAGCAAGAAACCAAAACAGCAGAGCTGCAGCTAGTGTTTTCTAAATGCTTAGAATGCTTAGGATGCCTATGGTACCGGTAACTAATAATAGTGTATTGTAGCTAAATGATAGCCAGTGAATCTACTGTAGTGGTTAAGCAGCCAATAGTTGAGTAACATGAATGATAAACATAGCAAAGTCTATAAAATGTCTCTGGAGTTTTGAATAAAGATCCTGTTGCTTGAAACCAATTCCTGGGGTAATTCTGTGTCATGCCCGCCTCAACAGTGACAACTTACCACATTCCTTTCATCCATGAGCAGTCTTACAAAATAACTTAAAATTGTCATTGCTTTTGATACCTATTTTTTCATTATGACAAATATGGGAAGACACTTTTAACTTGGTAACAGTCTCTTGAGATTTAAGCAAGAGCTAAAACCGCAAAAGGCACAATTAAATGCTGTTTTATGATAAGAGCACAGGTGGAGTTATGAAGAATAGAACACTCCTTTTACATCTCTGTCAAACCTGAGGTTTTTTCATAATTATTTAGGGAATACAGATGAGAACTATTACTACACCAAGGATGAAATGTCTGTTAAATGATATTTCTGTGACAAGAAAACCTAGGTAAAAAAATATAGTACTGAAAGAAATACTGTGTAACATGGAAAATTTTTAAAAATCAGTTTTATTTTTATAATAAATTTCCAATTCGAATCTCCAAAAATATATTTTTATAATAAATTTCCAATTTATTTTTGTAATAAATTTCCGATTTAAATCTCCTTAATTTCCAATAATGTAAGAAATCAGTCTACAGCAGTCAATAGGATTGGCAAATTTTACTAAGGACTGGTTTGCAACTGAAAAATAATGTTGGTTAAGGGCCTCCTTAGTGCTTTCTTCTTACCCACAAAGATGATCTAATTCTGCAAGTCAAGCTGTACATAATTTGTGCTGTGTCAGAAAACAGTTTCATGCACTCACACTGTTCCCCAAAAGTAAACAAGAGTAATTATAATTATAGGAAACACCCCCACTTAGTATTTTATTTTATCCCTAGATTTGCCTTAAAGGAAAGGAAAAAACCCACATTAGTTCTTGGTTTTTACTGTGATATTATGATAATTTTGGTGTTACTTTCCCATTATTAAGAGCACCAGTGCTGTAAAAAATTCTGCTTATCATAGTATATATTTCTATAATCTCCAACCTCTGTGTGCTCTGAGCCCAGAACAGTCCCATAACCTTCAGCAGTAATTCTGTATTTACTTTCACTAGGTAGAACTGGGATAAACCTTTCTGGCAGCCTCTGACAGACTGCTCAGTCACAATTTTAATTTGAACAATAAATCTTTGTTTTAAAAGGTGTTTGTTTGGATTATGTACTCAAAAGTTGTTGGGGTTTGTTTGGTTTGTTTGTTTGTTTTTTTTTTTCTTTTTCCTTCCCCTCCAAAACAGATAAAGTCTGAAAGTCTGGAATATGTTAGCTGTAAAGTCTGCAAACTTTATTGACATATATAAGGCAATTAATTTACCTTCACAGTCATATGTCATATTAACCAGACTTGTTAACTTTTTCTTGGCTCTCCTTATATCTTTTTTTTTTCATTAATGTGCAACTGTCATATTTTGGACTTTCAGCCCCATGGCTATGACCATATCTCTGTGCACATGTTCATGCCACTGCTACCTGTAACTGTGGAGGTACTAACAACAGTACAAATATCAAAGTGTAACAGCAATATTTAAACTCCTTTTAACAACTTTTTCTCCCTTTTTTTCTATTCGTCTATCCAAATTCAGTAAAGCTGATGGTTTATAAACCATTTAGGTTATAAGCTTTATTACTAGAAGTTTTTCACAAGTATAATCAAAAGCACTGATAAAATAAATGTAATTTAGCATTAGCAACCTTCTAGGAAATTATTCTTAATTTCCTGAAAAAAGGGAATCTTCCCCGCTCCTCCCTATATTTCTTCAAGAACTTTCTCAGTTTCCAGATAGTGTCAAAAAACTACTAAATCTTTCTTCTGTAGCTTGAAAGAGACACTGACTTGGGCTGAAATTTGACTGGATATTTTAAGGCAAGTTTGGAAGTGTCTCATCATTGCATTTGTAAGTGGGTTCCTGATGCAAATCTGAGTACACAAATCTAATTTGAAAGGCACATTTGTCTGTTCGAAGTTAATTTTATCAGCACATAAATTAAGGTCAAAAGGAACTGCCTTCCCTCCTCAAGTCTCAGACTGCCATCAAACATAATGTTTATAATGCCTTCTCCAGCTGACTACAAACCATTACAAATTCCATATTTTTACCAGAATGCTACCTCTGGAAAACATAAAGTCACACAGGCCAGTAACTGTCTGTACTGCAGTTCATGAAGTAGTGCAGTTCCCCAGATTCACAGTTCTTCCTGTTACCAAAGGCTAAGCAGTAATTTTACAATATTTTTTCTATGTAACTTCTCAGACAGCCATTAGGCTCAATGCTCATTTGTCTTTTTATGTAAAAATAATATGTACTGGGATAAAAAATGGGCAGGTTTCGGATTTTAAGATGTGGCCCAACTAGGACTTGTTACCTACTTGCAAAGGATCCTTCCCAAACCCACAGTCTTGTTCGGTTTATTCATTTCATATATTTTCCTTTTTCTTCCTGATCACTTGTACTTTCTTACCCAGTTTACTTTGCAATTTATTTACCACGTTTATTTTTGCCTGTATATAACTCCTCCCTTCCCTAAGCTTCCTTCACAAGGCAACAATAATTTTCTAATACCACATACTATACTACCTCTTATCTCAGCATTTTGGCTACAAGTTTCAAAATTAACACCCTGGGGAAAAGAGACTGGAGATTGATGCAAAACATATTTGCTGTAAGACATACAGAAATACCTATAAAGTCCACTCAAGGCCCATCTATCACTCCATCAAAACTTTATAAAAATTCAGAAAGATAAAATTATTGCCTGTCATCCTCTTACATTAATCGTCATCTCCTGATAACCTATTTTAGTTACCAAAATTTTTCATACCTCAATAATTGAGCTTTCCAAACTATATCCATAAACTAAATACCTGATCACTCCAAAAATCAAAATGGGTAAATTTAATATTTGATGAGAAAAGCAGGGCTTTCTTTTCCACAATAGTGTGAAATCATAAGATACGTGCCTAGAAATTATCCAGATTGACCTCTTAGGCAGATTAGCCTGTGTAAGAGGTTACTTTTTAACATTAGTGTAAGTGTGCTACGGGAAAGAACCTCCACCACATTTATATTCCTTGTATAAATTTCTTGCAGGCATACTCTAAAAAAAAACAGAAGTCCTCATTCTCAAACATAGACAGCAAATGGGAGGAAAACTTGTTATCTCAAAAAAAAAGAATTTCATACAGAGATCTAAAAAGCTGATAAGCAGCTGTTGAGACATTAGTTGTAGCAACCAAGAGGTTTCTTCATTGGAAACAGCAGAAGACTGAGTGTTATGTTCTCTAAAGAAAGACTAGGACAATTAAATGCTTTGAGCAGAAAACTGGGAAAATATCTATTGCAGGTTTAGGGGGCTCATTTTTTCCTTTTCTCTTGAGAAAGAAAAAAGAAAGGACTAGGAAACAATGTGCCATTCTGCATGCATAGAGGTATTCAATGGGATGCTCATAAAAGACCTGATAAAGAACAACTTGTCCTATGCAGCAAAATAAAAGAGCATAAATAGGCTCACACGATGAATCACAGCATCTGTGCAGGCAAATCTATATAGAATTAAAAGGAACTATTATGATAGTCCATCTTGAATCTAGGGGAAAAAAAGGAAGTGACCTAATTTGGTCTCTTCCTAGGTAGATTAAATAGTTTTGTCCTTGAAAAAATGGGAAAAAATCAAGACATTAAAATTATTGTTAGATAAATATTTTTCTGATTTTTTTTAGGATTATGTACAAAGGAGTATATTTGTTTCCCTTCATCTACGTAAGCCTGGATACTTGCAAATTTGACCTAGTCTTTTTAATATACTCGCAGAAAACCTTCCAGCCTGTATGTTTCTGCATAACTTTAATCTAAGAATACCCTGCCCAGGGAAAAGCATGAATGCTTTGAAGAAAATACATGACTTATATTTATTTTTATTTAACTATGTCATTATTTTTCTTCATCTATATTAGTTTAAGATGAAATTATATTCTTTCCTGTTGGGGAAAAAAAATCAAGGGCACTGTTTTCTTTAAAGTAAAATACATAAGTTCTGGTAGATTGTGTGACTGTCATGAGAAGATACCTAAGGAGGGCGGGCAGGTCAGAAGTTTGACTCAGAAATGAGCTAGAATTTCTTAATTTCAAGCACCTGTTCATAGCTCAAGCTTATCAGCACTATTTTGGGGTCCAGCTTTCCTTTCCTTGTAACAGAGCTCTTCTAAATTAAGCTCTTCAATGCTCAGAAGTCTCCACATGGTGGCACCATAAATACCTGAAACTGTTTTTCTTGACTCAGAAGAAAAGGTGGAAAACCCACGCCAGTGCAATGAGATGTTGGCATCATTGTTACACTACACCTGTAGTCTACAATATTTTATCAGTTAATAGTTAGTTCCTAATATTAACCAATTTTGAATGTTTCTCGCTAGCCAAGAAGCTGAATATGATCTTGTTCAAAGTTTCTTGTTCTTTGAGCAAAATATTTGAAAAGTAAAAATATTTCCTCTTCAAAGGCAAATAAATCTATTGTTAATATGAAGGTGTTTTTTTTAATAGCAGTTATTAGTCCAAGATTTTTGATCAAATGTACCAGGAGGAATAGCTTAGAGGTGATTTGAATTACACGAGAATATGGGTTTATTTTTTTAAGAAAGAAAAGTTGTTAAACATTAAGTTTCATCCAAAGCACTGAAGCCAGCTGTGAGCTGACTAACAAGTTTGTACTTTTACAAGCAATAAGGAGGAGCTACTTATCCTTGTATCCGACAAGAAAACTCAATAATATTTCCTTGTTAAGTTGCTTCTGATAGAAAATTTTGCCTTACTTAAACTATTTTTAGAAGTTCCACGAATCAGACCTTATCTGAAAAAGATTTTTTTTCATGCAAAGTCTGAGAATTTCAATTTTGGAAAAACTAGAGGCAGGATTTTAAAAATAAAGCATGAAAGATGCATGTATTTATAGCAGGCTCCAGACAATTTCAGAGAACTTTCATCTAAATTATGGAAGAGGGTAACTTTCACTGAATTTTCTCAGTCACTTTCACTTCCTTCATTTTCACAAATACAGCCCACCTTCCATACTTAGAGAAGTAAAAGGTGATTAAATAAAACAACTTTAAGATGGAACCAGAAAAATGCCATCAGTGGCTTCAAGAATTTATATTATACTACTCTAAGAATAACTGATTGCATCAGCAATATAAAGCATACAATTTACTTTAATGAAATTAGAAAGTGGTTTGAAAGAAATCCAACAGTCTGTTTTATTCCAATGACAGAGCAATGGATCTTCTGATGCCTTGTCATCTTAGGATACAAAACGAACAGTTGGTCTACTCTTTTCCTTCCGGTTTTATTTGATTGTTTGTTTTTTTGGGGTTTTTTTGTGGTATTTTCACTGGGCTGTATGAAATTCCCTGTTGGGAAGATGAGCAACAGTAGGTTGCTCAAGAAGGAGATGACTTAAGAAGAGGCTGAATAAAATGTTTGTCATACAGTCCTTCAAGATTACCTATTTGTGTGAACTCCAAAACCAAACTACCCTGCCCCCTCTCCCAAGGCTGAGGGCTTTACTCTCCTATTGATTTTAAATCTCAAATCTTATAGCCCTTATTTTATTTGTTGAATTATATAGGTACTGTACAAGCACCTTACAGAACAAAGTACATTATAATTTTTATCTGTCCTGAGTTCCATGTCAAAATTAAGAGAAAAATTCTGTGTATTCAGCTTGTTTCTGAAAACTAATGCACAGTTGTTTTCATCAGAGGAGCTGCTGGAGAATGCTCGGGTCATGCTATAAAGCACCATTTTCCCCCTCAGTTACAACATAATTTTGAGGGCCTTTTAACACAGCCTACAAACGAGATCCACTAGAATTTCCACCCTGAAAAGATTTATGCAGATTTCTAACAGCCATAGTTAAACCAAGATCTGACATTTACAGTTTCATAGAACTGCAATGAGCTCCCTGGTCCCAGCTAAAAAGAGCAGTAACTCTGTCTATTTACTAAAAAACTGCATGTCTTTTCCTACTGAGAGACGTGTGTGAAAACAGCAAAAACTTTCATACTGCTCCAAGAAATTATTCATTTCTTTTAGTTGCCTCTGGTGTGTCTGCAAGGCAGCAGTCTCTTTAAATGCCCGCGATGATTTGGAATGTAAGAGTAACAGCCAAAATGGAGAAATAGGATATTTATTAACTTCTTTAATATATTTTCATTATCATCAGTTGGAACACATTGTAAGTGTAGTCCTCTACCTCAGTATACAAGGGCTTATCACAATATATCACTACAGAAAGCACAGTAACAAAAAATTACTGTCAGTAAAAACCAGTACAGCTTATTATAAGCTCAGAGGCAATTTGGAACAAGTTTAAAATAGACTCTTTCACATACAGTTGGTCTTGAGTGACTTATTTTATTTTTGCTAATGGAACAAGGTTAAAATGACATGATGATAAGGAGTCTCAACTTTTTAATTATGTATCTTCTTTCATTTTAAGCCTTCATTCTGGTACAATTTCTCTTCACTGACATAGGCTCTGGCATGACTGGTGAAAGCAGCCTCCATCTCCTGGTATTCATCAGCTGCACAGTCACTGCCTGTGCCTGGGCACAGGAAGGCTGCTGCCACAGGGATTAGAGAGCGTGGCTTTCTCCTGGAAATACAGCCTTGTCATGGTCATTCCAGATTTTGTCTAGGAACTAATGGATTTCAAACCTTAGGTTGAAACCTCACACAGTCCTCCTCGCTAGAGGGTATATATGAAATCATCAGACATTAATGATAGAAACTGTTAAAGTGGTGTTACTTTTATGTACAACACAAGCATTTAATTTCATATTTAGTGACAGAACATCCCTGATTTGGTATTTAAGTGAATTAGCATATTTCCAAATATTTTTATTACTATTTTTGAATTATTATAATTTATGCATAGACTTCCTAATTTACTGTCAATTATCACTGAAATATTTCCCTTGCTAAATGGAAAATGGCATATTTAAGTTGAAAAAAGGTTAATTCCCTCACATTTTTGACCTTCCCTTCAAGAAGTTAAAGGAGAGAGGGACATCAAGGGTGTCTTTGCACTACACATTTTTCCTCTTATATTTTGGGTTCCCTGGTGCCCCTACAAGGACAGAACAGTTTCTTAAGTCATCCTCAGGGAGGTTCCCAAGTGTGGGAATGTAGAAATACTGCTAAGAGGTAGTGGGAATCAAGTACTTTACTTTGCAGAGGCTGGGGTTACGCAAGGGAACTTAATTCTAACACAGGACATGAAGCAGCTGAGTGATGGCATGTGGAAATCCTCAGCTTTGTCCCTTCATGCCCTACAGGGACCGTGCTGATTTTGACAGGCCACACCATGGAGCAGTTTGTCAAGCCAGTCTGTCAAGGTGTCTCCTAGGATGCTGGTCTAAACTTACATAAATGGGAACAATTGTGACCTAGAAATTGCAAAACTGACTGCTGTCCTCCTACCCAAGACAACTGTGATCTTGCAATATGCTATTGACATATTAGTTGTTAGAATATATGTTTCAATAGCATATTCCCTGAAGTAATATCTGCTGCCTCACGTTTCAGTTCTCTGTTACAAATGCATTCAGCATGGCTTCTCTAGAAATCAATCCATATCTGAGAAAGCCAGAGGAACTGAACACAATGCAACTTTCATGGCTGGAATCCTTATCTCCTTTCTTTAAAATATGATGAAATTAGTCAGTTATTAGTGCTTGTCAAAGGATGGTTCCGCTTCTTTTATATCTGCTCCACAGAAAATGTTTTCTTTTCTGTGAATGAAGTGAAAACTAAAAACACTGGGTTTCTGATGTTATTGCTATTGTTCGTGGCAGTTGCAGTTCAGAAAACAGCCACAGAGCTGTGAAAAGCTGTTTCCCAGGTGATCAAACATCTCTTGATTTACAAAGAGTTATGGGAGATACGCTGGATTCCACTCTGAGAATAAAACTGAAATAGTTGTATAAGATAACATGAAGACCAGCATAAATACATACATTACATTCGCTTATGTATATATAAACATTATTTTTCCACAATCAGCAAAATTTGCATTTGATACTGTGAACCTGAGGATTTGTATTGATGATTTGGGTTTCTTTCTTATGCTTATGTTTTCTTTTAAAAAAAAAGTTTATCTCTGAATCTACTTAGTCAAATATCACTGTAACATTAATAAAATAAAACATCAGCTCTACTTTAGAATACTTTAGAAGAATTTCATAATTTATTAAGCCTTTTTTTTCATCCATGCACTTCTAAATATCATAGAATAATAGAAACACAGAATACTTTTTGTTGGAAGGGAACTTTAGAGGTCACTTAGTCTAACCCCTCTGCAATGAGCAGGGACATCCTCAAACAGATCAGGTTGCTCAGAGCCCAATCCAACCTGACCTTGGAGCATTTACCACTTCTTTGGGCAACTTGTTCCAGTGTTTTACCAGCCTCATAGCAAAAAATCCCCTTCTTCCTTATATCTTGTTTAAATCTAACCTCTTTTGGTTTAAAACCATTATTCCTTCTCTGTTGACACTACCCCTGCCAGAAAGTTTCCTCCCTTTTAAGCCTCCTTTAAATACTAAAAGCTTCTATGTGGTTTCCCTGGAGCCTTCTCCAGGCTGAATAATTCCAGCTCTATCAGGCTGTCTCCATAGCAGAGATGCTGCAGCCCTCTGATTATCTTTGTTTCCTTGTCTGGATTCACTCCAACAGATCCATGTCCTTCCTGTGCTGGGGACCCCAGAGCTGGATGCAGCACTGCAGGTGGGGTCTCATCAGAGTGGGGCAGAGGGGCAGAATCCCCTCCCTCACCTGCTGCCCACGCTGCTTTGGATGCAGCCCAGGACCCATTTGTTTTTCTGGGCTGCAAGGGCACATTGCTGGCTCATGTCCAGCCTCTCATCTACCAACATCCCCAAATTCTTCTCAGCAGGGCTGCTCTCAATCTGTTCATCCCCAGCCTGGATTGATACCAGGGGTTGCCCCGACCCAGGCTCGGGATCTTGCCTGGTCTTGTTGAACATCATGGAGTTCCCACGGGCCACTTCTTGAGCTTGTCCAGGTCCCTCTGGATAGCGTCACATCCCTCAGACATCATCTACACAACTCTCAGCTCGGTGTCAGCTGCAGATTTGCTGAGGGTGAAAGCTGTCCTGTCCAAACTATCCCACTGTGTGTGTCATTGTTGAAGATATTAAACACTACTGATCCCAATACTGATGCCTGGGGGTAATAACGACTTAATGATTTAATTATGATGCTTATGAGATGTCCATGACTTCAGTGTGAAAAACCTAGCATATCATATCACATCATTTCTGGTTCGTAAAAAATGAACTCCATTTGTCATGGAGTTTACATTAATTTAAATTCATTCAGCTTCAATCAATATATTTACAGCTTTTAGGAAAATTTACTATTTTAAATTTTTTCTCCCATGAATCAGTAATCATAATCTTGACAGGGGAAGAAATATCCCTACCTATAGCAGTAGTAGTAGTTCCACTGATATCAACAGTCACTTTTCATTATTAGCTGCATATATAATTTCAGTTATTTAAATTTAGATGTTCTTGACCTAGTTTCCTTTTTTTTTTGATCTAAATAGCTCGAATATCTAGGAGAGGTCTAAAATGTTTCTGTAGAGATTGACAGCTTTGAGCATATGATGATATGAATGCTGCATACATTTATTTACTTATATGTTACCACCCTGCTTCAATAGAAAAAACTGAATCTGATGAGGAAGGTAAGAAGTAGGCAAAGCAATGTCATCCTTGACATTGCTACACTGTTTCATGAGGCACATGAAATAAACATCAGCCTGACACCTGCTCAAGGCTGAGTTGCAAGCAGTCCACTGCAAGGCAAAGTCAGTCTAATCAAGGAAGACAGGATAAATTGGTCTAAAAGGAATTGCCAAGAGCACACAAGGAAGTATCTCAGTTTAGGCATGACATGTAAGTAATTTTTGGTTTGATACATGTCTGTATTTTTCGGTTTGATAATCTTTCTTCTATAGCTTATATAACTTGGGATGGATGAATAAACCATACTTTATGTGGGAAAATCTTATGGCTGGTTCTCTGATGAAAAAACTGTTTCATCACATATTTATTTTTTCAAGGCTCATGGGCCTTTGATTTGGCCTCAAGCTAACGGATTTTCGAACCAGCAAGATTTCAGCCTAATGATGCATTCAAAAACGGCTAGGTGGTATGGCTTCTACTCAGAATGAGGAGCAGAAAACAAGATCTGTCATTAGAAGGTGCACTCAAGAGTAATTAAAACAAATTTGAAGTACAGTCCTCCCTGGTACTATAACATCTGTTTTGTATTACCACATATTTGGAGTAACAGTTGGTCTTTGCTCTTTATGGCTTCATAATGAACTGAACCTTAAGAACTAATTCCTAAACATCACTAGTTTGGATTCCTAAGCATACTCAATTATACGCTTTCTCATGCCCAGAAAGGATAACTATCTTCTTATTATGATTAAAATATAAATATGGAGGGGATTGCTGTTTTTTGCAAGAATGTTTTAAAAGAGAGCATCATATATAATTTTTACTGCATGCTACAGCTGCAACTGTAAAGCATCAATAAACACTTAAATCTTAGCGCCCTGTGTTTTGCTGATATGAGATGGGAATAAGCTGTCATTTAATCATATAAGATAGAGTGGAGTATGTTCTGGTAAAGCTTAATATTATTAAACAATGCAACTTCTTGAGTCTAAATTGATGCATATTTTACAGCTAGTTTATGCAGCATTTGATTTGTATCTTTTGTATTTTTTGTCTCATTTTAATAGGTTTTCTTAGACTATGAAAACCTGCTGAATGCATGATTCTTTGTAGAAAGCTTTATGCTTTTAGCATATACTGGGCATCCATCCATATAAATTAAATACATTGTTTCACACAACTTTTTTAATACCAATGAATTGCAAAGGTGATCTCTTGAAATACAAGAATATGGTTCTTCTGCTAAGGAGTCATAGTTCAGCTTTCAAAACACAAAATATTTAAAGAACATTAAAGAAAGGAAAGAGAAAATGAGGTTATAAACTGATTTAGTTAGAACTTTATTTTGTGTTCCTTGAACTTCATAGCAAACTCCCTGTGGCATCAGCTTTATTGGATTGGATATTAAGTGACAACTCTACACTGCAGTTAGACTGCCAAAGACAATGTGGTTTCCTACACTGCTTTTAATCTTTATTTCATTATTTCTGACCACTTTTTTTATATGCCTTGACTACCAATAATAGTTTCCCAATTTTTAAATTGCTGCAGTCACAGGGGCTTAGTTTTAAATAGTATTACTCTGCATCAGTTACCAGTTCATCTATTCCTCTTTTTCTGTTACACTTACATGAAAGTTCTGGAGCACAAGTCTTATGCGGTGCAACTGAGGGAACTGGGGTTGTTTAGTCTGGACCAAAGAAAGCTCAAGGGAGACATTATCACTCTGCAACTTCCTGAAAGGAGGTTGTAGCAAGGTAGGCATCGGTCTCTTCTCCCATGAAACAAGTGATAAGATGAGATGGAATGGCCTCAAGTTGCACCAGGGGAGGTTAAAGTTAATTATTAAGAAAAAATTCTTCTTTGAAAGGGTGATTGAGCATTTGAACATGATGCCTGAGAAGTGGTGGAGTCACCATCCCTGAAGGTATCTGAAAGATGTGCAGATGTGGCACTTAAGGACATGGTTTAGTGGTGAATTTGGCAGTGTTACGTTAATGGTTGGACTCAATGATCTTAAAGGTCTTTCTTAAAATAAACAATTCCATGATTCTATGTTATCATCACACATTTTAAGGTCCTTCATACAAATATTTAATTCTTGCATTGCTTTGATTTTTTAAATTCAGAATTGAAATTTGTGTTTGGATGTAATTTCACAATGATAAATTTAACTAAAACTTTCTTGGTTTTGCTTTTCTTCCTCTGAAATGAAGAATTATATCCAGAGTGGGAAAGATTTGTACCCTCACAGACTGCTTTGGTGATGCTTGCTATAGTCTTATAAAAATTAAAAAGACAAAAAAGAGAACTACAGACCAGTCTGTCTGTCTTGGGGTGATTTTATGACAATACTGCATTTCCCTATCATCTGCTTTATGCCCAGAAATGGGCCCCATAGCTTTGAGCTGGGTCCAGGAGAAGCGGGAGAGAAGCCAGGTGACTTCTTCAGCGGGGTTTGTGTTCAAGGACTCACACACACTCCCCCGTGTTCTCACTGCTGCAGAGCCGAGGGAGCACCTTCCTGCTTTTAGCCAGCCTGTTAGCTGAGACAAGAACTTTTCCCATACCAGCACACTGAAATGCTGTAACTTCTTCTTCTTCTGGAACTGGTCGGCCTAGCTGTGATCCGAGAACAAGATCATCGGACCCCATGGACCGGCAGGGAGGCTGCAGGGACGCTGCATCCCGGCCTTGGACCTCGGGAGGGGTTGAGCCAGCTGCAGAGGGAACTCTAAATCCACCAGCTTTCTCTGCAAAGAGGAGGTTTATTATCTGACATTACTTATATTTTTCCTGTGCCCTGTGCTGGCACTCTGCTTGTTAAATAAATAGATTTTTTCACTTCCATCTAAGAAATTCCTTTCGTAATGTTGGGGGAGGGACGGCTGAAACCTGTCTTCTGTGGAGGAGATGTCCCTTCCAGGGCGTTTCCCCCTAAACTTGTCTGAAACCAAGGCACCATCTCACTTTGGAGCCCTGAAAAAGCATGAGGCAGATCCTCCTGGAAACTGTGTTAAGACACATGGAAAACAGAGAGGGAATCTGCGGCAACCCAAGAGGCTTCACTGAGGACAAATTGTGCCTGTCAAATTTGGTGGCTTTCTATGACTGGGTTACAGTATTGGTGGATAGGGGAGACCAGCTGGTGTCATCTACCTGGACTTGTGCAAAGCATTTCCTACCGTGCCACACAACGTCCTTGTCTCCAAACTGCAGAAACATGGGGTTGGTGGGTGAACCTCTCAATGCATAAGAAATTGGCTGGATCGTCATACTCAAAGATTTCAGTCAATGGCTTGATGTCCAGGTGGAGAATAGAATAATGAGTGAAACATATTTAGAGTAGCCTTGGGGATCCATATTGGAATTGGTATTATTCAACACCTTTGTCAGGAAAACGGACAGTGGGATCGAGTGCACACTTGCAAGGTTGCAGATGCTACCAAGCTGAGTAGTGTGGCTGATACTCCAGATGGAAGAGATGCCATCCAGAGGGACCTGGCTAGAAAGATGGGCCCATGATACTGAGACACTGATCATTGTCATAAAAGCCCAAAATTGTTAAAAGTCTTGCTGAGTTAAGTCTGCTTGGACAGTAAATCTCGAGATAATTTTGTATTAGCTTTATTATTTGCCATCTTTAGCAGTAAAGACTCTAATAAAATATATTTCCTTCCCCCACCGTCACAGAAAGTAATTTTATGACAAAAGGATAAACCAAACTCCCTCTGCTGTCAACTAATCAGTGCTTCAAAATGTTGCCTCCATAAGATATCTGCAGGCCAAGGAAATCAAAATCCTAACATTTTCTGTTAAAATTAAAATTAAAAAACAGCTCTCCAAGAACTACGAAGTTTGTAGCATGCACTATTTTTACATGCATGCTTCAATTAGTTGCCAAATACATTGATAGAAGTTCTGAAAGGTTTTTTTTTGCTTTTTCTTTCTAACATATTCTACAAAAATATCCCTACTGGGGAGACTTCAAGTGAGCAGATATATAGAGCCATGAGTAAATACCCTGTGTTTTAGCAACTGAAATTTCTAAGAGAAAGTCAGGGAAAGACATCTGGATATGTGTGCTATGACATTAAAGATTTGCAGAGGAGTTGTGTAGGACTGAATTGAACTTAACATATTTGTTGGACGACACAAAATCAGTACATGGCTTTCAGGGGAATTTTAAAAGTGGGCAAGAAATATGAATAGCACCATTCTACTGATGTAGACAGCCAGAAATTAGCTAATGGAGTGTCATGTGGTTTTCTGTTCTAACTCAGCAGCAAAAAATTCTCTGAATTCAGGATGCACATCAGAAGTACTCAGTTTCCTTAGCAAAGAGACACATCACTTTCCAGTCTCTGCCTCATCTTCCATGACAATGGGACAAAAATGGAGTTTACTTGCTTACACGTTTTTTATCCACCAAACATTTATTTTTATGAAGACTTCAATGGCAGAAAAAAACATCATTCTTTTCCTTCTAATTTATTTTGTCCCCTTACATCACTGTATTCTTTTATAGTTTGTTCCAGTCTAAGCCTCTGCAGCCACAGTGATTTCCTCCACCATGTTTTCTTATTGTGAAAATCTTTTTCCTAATTATAACTTATTTGAGCCCAAATTCTTTTCTTTATTTTCAAAGCATTAAAGCCAGCTAACACAGACCAAAAAACAGAGTCAACCCCCATCCACCCCATCCCACATAATGCCATGATGCCCAGGACACTTGCAAGATTACACAAATATTTCAGTTTCTATGTGTTCTGCTAAATTCTGTGGGTAAGTTTTAAAAGGAGAAGCTTCTCTCATGCATGTCATTTTAATTCAGCACCTGTTTACAGTTGCAGGTCTATCCCACACTTGCTTAGAGCTCCCTTGCCTCTCAGAAGTTCTCAGAAATAACACCACATCTTATACATCCTCAGTTAACTACAAGTCCAGAGTTTTTGCCAGTACAATTCTTCAGAAATGCCAAGAAAAGAAAATCCTTGTCTTATTTAAAGTACTGGTAGAAATGACACAAATTTTGCTTGAAAGAGATTTTCACAAAAGGTATGGCAGTTATCAGGTTAAGGAGCAATGGTTTGAAGTTTCACTTACATCATTCTGTGTTAGTAACATCCTAGTCCAAAACTTTTGCATGAAGTGAAGCTAAATGCTTTTACTTTCTGGTACAAAAACACAATACTAACAAAATGTTCTTTGAAATCTCAACCTGAAATCACTTTTGTTAGAAAAGTATGAGAGGCAAGAAATCAAATATACATCCTAAAATTACTGTGCCATAGTATTTTATTTACCACAATATTTTTATACCTAAACCCCCTGTAATGCTGGTGATGAAAAATCAAAACACTTTGAACAACTTTCTCTGAAGAGCTGAATTTTGAACTTGACATGATTGTTCAGTCTTTCCTGTGGTCACTAATGTTAGCACAAGAGTTCTTAGGATGAAGTAGTTTTAGTAATACTTTTCTCTTTTTCTGGAGCAAAAGTTTATATCGTGTTCTGTTGTGTCAGGAATGGTCATAGTAGTGGTTTTCAGCTTGGAAAGAAAAACATTTCTTAAAATTCAAAATTAAAACCCATGATTGATCAAACACTGAGTTTGGAAAAAAGAGGCATTGGGGAATACGACGATGATGGAAACAGATCAGGAAAGTCTTAGAAATATTTTTTGTGAAAGAATTTTTGATTGCTTGTTTGACTGCTTGGCTTTCAACCATAGCCTTTTTAATGTTTCTAAACATTTAGCTTTTTATTAGAAAAATCATACTGAGATCAAATTTAGCTTTTAAATCAATGGATTGTTTTTAAATCCCAATTTGATATAATTTTCAGAAAATGGAGAATACTAATGTCGTACTTTTTAATGTTATAGTTATTTTGAGTTTGTTTTGAACATAGAAAAAAAATGGCACATATTTTAGAAAGGAGCAATAAACACTTCCATAAAGCAAAATAACCAATCTTAAAACCTCTATTGTTATACATAAAGGAACAATGAAAGCGGCAGCAAACATCTTCCTGCTTAAATTGTTTCCCTTAAAGGTAGAGGCACATAAGAACATTAATTACACACCACAAGTGGGTGTGAATAACTTCTCAGAAAGTTCCTTTCAGGATAATTCTTCAAAGGAAACTGAGGAGATGAGTACAAAACTTCAGAGATATTCAGATGGATATTTAATATACCTGTGTCTGACTTGTATTTTAAGCTGTAGAATAAATGAGCAACTTGGGCAATGTAGCGTCACGCAGTCCTTCAGGGAGCTCCTGTTCAACAACCCAGGTGTCCGAGTTGCTTTGAGGCTGCCTGGGGCCCTCAGCCTCTGTGAGGCAGGGAACACAGACAGGCAAGAGATTTGCTTCCTGAGCTGAACTCCCTATTTCACGTGGGGAGGTGTTGGGTTTGGGCTGTGCATTTCCCTGCCCAAGATCAAGTGGATAAGGCTGGAATCAGAGTTAGGAATGCTGCACAAACTGGATGGAGACAAGATGTGCCAAAAGACTTGGTGACATTAGTGATTTTTCTGTGGGGGTGATCTTTTCTTTCTCCTGATATTCTGATTACTCCTTTGTAGAGTAAATCCAGATACTCAACATTTCACCTGTGATCATGCATTCTGCTTTAACTCCTGCACATGACACAGTCCCTACTGGGTCTGTACTGCTCATAACAGCCCGAGATCTTCTCTAGCCTGCATTAAAGTAACTCGAGATACTTTGTGACATGCACTTAGTTTACGTATTAATTTCCTTCCTTGCTTTCTTTGCCATATTCTGCAAAGGTGACAACATATTATGAAACTTGAAAGAAAATCCAATGTGTAAACATGAATTTCACAGGCTTGTACAAATAGGCAGATTGAGTGCTGTAGGCTCAGACATATGTATACCTCTGCTTATCAAATCAGAGAAAGTAACATTTTCAGCAGGTAGCTGGGCAAATCTTATCTTCTGAATACCAGAGGGACACCTTGAATGAGATTCTTTGAGCTAGGAAAAGGAGTAAAACCCGCAGGTTAAAGGATACAATAGACCATACCCAACTGAAAACTCAGAATGTCCAGTTTACTGAAAAAAAAAATTAAAAAAGGAAGTAACTAAGACTGGTGCTTTGATACAGCCACACTATCCTACCGTGTTTTTAGTATGAATAAGTGTATTAAATTCAGAACATAATGGCAGTCACAATAAATGGGGAAAAAAGGTGTACTTCATCCCTCAAAAAAAAAGACTTTGTTTTCATGGATTCTATTAACAGAAATTTTCAATATTTGCAATGCTATATTATGAAGTAGATGAGATTCATCATTTGTCCTGATAAATGCATTTGTTTGCAGTGAGAAAAGGAAGCTTTCCTTACATACTTTTACAAATTCTGTGGCAGAGAAAAGACCAAATGCCAAATGAAAGCCCAAATTGTTCTAGGAGCAATTTCAAACAAATGAAAGTACAAGACTACATTGCCATAGTTTTAATTTTAAAGCTAGAACTACACCTTTGATACACCTGCAGTCACAGAAATTACAGAATGTATCCTTATAATATATTGTAAGGAAAGAAGGGTAGCAAATGTGTTAATGTTAAATTAAGAACATTTTTAACCTTTTGAAAGAGAGAAAAGCTATCTTTGAAGGTTAACACCAGTGCATAAAAAATTGTAGCCTCTCTTTTATTTTTTAATAAAATTCAAATAATAAGGTAATCACTTATGTTTGTGTTTTCACCTCTGTAACTTCTGAGCCTCTTTCTCAAATGTGCTATTAGTACCACTGACAATAAAAACTAAAATGCTTCTTTTAGTAACAAAGCTAGAGATTTCTTATGATTATAATTTCCAAAAGAGTATTAGAAGTCTATGATATGAAAAAATTCACCAAACTATAGCATAGTTGTTCGCTTCTAGACATTGCTGCCTACATGTAATCTGTCTGCTTACCAGCAACTCATTAGTCACAACTTTATTAGTTTTCAAGGGTTCAGGACCTTCCTCCACAGGATACAAGAAAGATGATATACACACCATGTCAGAAAAAAGAAAATCACTTGACTGAGAAACAGAAGATTCAGACAAGTTGTTCATTTCCTCATCACCAGTATAACAGAAAATTAATCTGCCTTGATTTTTTATTTTCTTGCAATTTTCCTTTAAAAGGCACATACACTGATTAACAAAAAAAAGAAAAAAAAAGAAGAAAGAGGAAGAAGGTAAAGAAGACTGGGAAACTTTATTACCCCAGTCACTGTTTAAGAAAACTGAACAAAAGAACCCTACAGGCACAACTCCCACCTGCCCACATATGTACATTCATCCCATATCTTACTTACTGATAGCCAAGTCTTCAATTTACTAATAAATCCTTTTACCTATTGAAAGTAGCATGCTTATTATGTAGAACGTATTCTTTTTGACACACATTTTTTTAATAAATACTTTTTACATGCTAAAAAAACTTTAGAAACTGACAGAAATGTTTTCAAATAATGTTTGAAACCTGAGGAGTCAATCCAGATTTTAGACATGTAAAACATAAAAATACAGCAGGAGTTAAGTGTTTCAAAACCAAGGAAAAAACCACAGTCCAAACCCTAAACTGTTATGTTTAATAACAGAAACTTTATGGAAATATAATCTATAATAGAATCTAACTAGAGTCCATGTCAGCAGATTAAAATATTTTAAATGTAAATTGAATTTACAATAAATCTGTCTGATAAAGAATTACAATTAAAACTGTAACCTCAGCGATAGTTGCAAATAATCTGCATATACATTATTCATTTCCCAAGCACATTTCATTGACTAAAAGTAGAGGGCTTTTTTAATTAAATGTGTGTGCATATTTATATGTTTTTGAGTGTGGCCACATAAAATTCTCTTAATTGAAATATGCTAGTAAAGAGTATATGAAAACTGGTAATTAAACCAGTCCAATATTAGAAATATAATTATGAAATGCATCCTTAGAAGCAATGTTATACATTATTTTATTGTAATAATATTATTATTAAACAAGAATCACTAACTACCTAAAAGAGAAAGATTAGCTATATTGCAAGGCTACAATATATTTTTAAAATTATTCTTACAGGGAAGGAAAGAAGTTGCATATCTTTAGGACAGCAACAGAACAAAGTTATTAAATTGGCTATGTTATATTCTTCCCCTTCCTGCACCAGATCTTGCTTCTTGTGATATTCTAGCTAATGCTCCAAGATTCAGACCTCTATGCAATTACAAGCAGTGGCAGCTGGCAGTTATCTGAGCAAAGCGGATAATCCTGGTTCACTTCTATTACAGACAAAAATCCATTTTTTTCTTTTTCTTTTCTTCAATCAGATGCTCTGTGTCATCTAAAGAAAACAATTTGATCACACAGGAATGGAAATCACTATGAAACATAAGGCATGGCAAATGAAACAGACAAGTTCCTCTTTTATGAATATTTTATAACTGTTTGACTATCCAAGCAATGTCTTTCACAATTTTCTCAACTTTTCATATTTCTCACTTTTCCTTTTTCCCTTCTTTATGTTTTCTTCTCTACCACGTCTTTATTTCTAAAAAAAGACCACTCATTAAAAAAACCAAAACAAAATCAAGCAAAAACAAAAGAAAAAATCCCACCCAAACCCCAAATCCAGAATCAAAACAGTACTTTTGTAAGAACTGCTCTTTAATCTCAGTTCTACTTTCTGTTTGATAGTACTGGATGCTTGTTGATGAGTTGCTTTAATAAGGAAATACTTTATATGCCAAATACAGATAACAAAACTTGCATGGTTAATCACTCTGAAATGAAGCCTTTGTAAGCCAAATAATTATTTAGATATTGACCAAATCAGTGCATTTTATAGAGGTACCTGAAGCAAAGGCTTGCAGGGGTCATGAAACCAGTTACTAATGTATTCCTGATGCTAGGATAGACACACTCTATCCTGCTGTTCTTGAATAGGTTGAAGGTGCTGATGAAAAGTTTAATTCTATTGAATTCACAATAGGTTTTCTAGTATTGAATATCCAATAACTTTACCATTCTACTTTTACCTGCTGTCTTTGAAAAGGTTTTTCACACAGAGGGTGGTTGGCCACTGGAACAGGATCCCCAGGGAAATGGTCACAGCACCAAGCCTGACAGAGCTCAAGAAATGTGGTCAGGCACACGGTGTGGACTTTTGGGGTGTCCTGCACTCCAGTGCCAGGAGCTGGACTTGATGACCCTAATGGGTCCATTCTGATTCAGTCTATTCTATGATTCTATGATACAGAGGCTTTGCTTACTTAATTCAATATCATTTAGAGGAATCTGCAGTAATACAGTCTTCCAAAATAGAGAACAAAAATTTCTTCCCCTCCCTGGCATCATAACTGAGGAAATGTTAAGACCTAGGAATATAAATTTAAGGTTACATTCTAAATTTGCTTTTTGTCACTCCCAAAATATACTGAGATAACATTTATCTAGAAGGAAGATATAAATGTAGGTTGAGCACAATGTGTTTTAGAAGTAAACCTGAAGTTCATTGTAGAACAATGTGATAAAAAAAATTTAAAAATCCTAACAGAAATTGTTGAAACAACTCAAGATTTATATAATCTTTAAGTACAAACATAATTTATAATTTTCAGTGTTCTTCTAAATAATATCTTCAATTAGGTCTGTTTATCTTTTGAAATACGTATTATTACTAATCAGTCAGTTGATCATAAAATTAGGTCTAAGTTCACAAAAACTTTACCATCTTAAGAGGCTGTTTCGTCTTTTTATTATATAAACATCTCTAAGCATGAAGTTGTAGCTGGCACTAATTTCCTAGTATGACACAGATATTATCAGTTTTTCAGAATAAGAGACCTTGAAACAAAACAGCATCTAAATTTATAAAGACTCTAGAACAGAAAAGAAATTATATTCCTTATCTATATTCTTATTCATCCAAAAGCAAGTATTCAGAAACTTGTTCCTAAACATAGCTCTGGTAGGAGGTAAAAACAACATTTCAAAAACCTGGATTTATCATCCATCATTCAGTATTTTTTTATTCTATTATATTCAAAAGTTCTGTAGACTCCTTTCAAAATTACTAGGTTAAATTTGTCCTGTCCCAGCTGCCTCATTAATCCAATACAGACACTTTCTTCAGTATGTCATTCACCAAATATTGGAGTAAGATGTACAAGAAATCCATATAATTGATAATGCTTCACTTAACGTGTTCCACTGAGTCTTGTTAAAGCTGGGGCTTCACTGAGTAACTACTGACAAACACCAGTTAAAAACTCTGCTTTTCTGACAGCTGTGAAAACACTGTGAACTTCTGATCTAAAGGAGTAGTCAGTCACTATCACATTTCTCAGGTTACTAATTTGAAAATGTGCATTACTGTTATTAAACAACCCTCCAAAATATTTACTTTGCATCAGAATCTAGAGCAGGCTAGCATGTCACTTAGAGTTATCACTTAACACACCTCTGCTTTGTAGGATTTGTAACTTCTATGGTCAGGGTTTGTAAAACATTCAGGGAAACATTTTACTTTCCCTAAAAATAGCCATGACATATTGTATATATGTAGATCTTTTATGTCCCTTGTGAAAATAAGTGGTTAATAATAATTACAAGGGAAAAAAAATTAAATAAAAAAAAAATAAACCCCCAAGTACACAGCCTGTAGTGTAATATTAGGTTCTGTGAATTAAAATATTTTGGTTGATACTTCCTAGCTTAAAACTAATTGCTTACAGTTATGTCTTCTAACTTACTCCCACAAAACACAGATTGATCTGTGGATACCTGAGGTTTGTGATAAATATCTAATGAGAATAAATACACCAAGACAAATCATGCTTTTATTTACAATAAATCATTGTATTTACTTCAGCTTCTGTCAAGATCTGAAACCCAAATGCAGACACAGTTCACACATTTCATGCTACAAGTGTTAAAATATAATGACTTAAATTGCTACTGTTCAATTAATTAAAAATATTTTTGTGAAGTTATAAGTAAACCCTTAAAAAAATGTTTAGAAATGTTTATATGTTACAAGTAATCATCATGCACTGTCTGTAGTTTTCCATAGAGCTTCATGTTTTTATTGAGTAAAACAACAGTAAACACCTTTTTTTAGGTGTTGCACATGAACGGACATGAAAGTTTCTGATTTATTTTGAATTAGTTGATTTACCATTATCATAAAATATTAACATAATGTTATTTATTACATAGATGTCAATGAACTAAACTGAACAATTAAAAAAATTGTCCTCCACCAGTTGTAGCAAAAGGCAATTATTACTGAAATTTAAAACCTTCTTGCATTATGGGGTTTTGGTTATAATTTTTTTGTATTATTTGTTTGATTGCAGTTTTTATTTTTTTTCCTTTTTTTTTTCTTAATTAAAGCTTTATGAAAGAAAACACTCCTCACATGTAGAATGAAATGACTGTATCTTCTTAGCACCTCAGGCACTTCAATGGTACTACACACTCAGGACTTTTATTGCAAAAGCTATACTAACACAGATGATCCACATAAACAAATAGCTGAATAAATCTTTGTACCTGTTCTTCTGAAAAATCTGGAGTAAAGCTCTGTCTTGGCAGGAGGCTTGCCATGAAGCTTTATATAACTCACAGTTTTACCTGTTTTCATAGTCTTAATAATTTCAGATATTGAAAAAATACAGAATAGGTTTTAAGTAAGTGTCATAAACAGCTCATGGACTAGTATTTCATAAATCTAAAAGTGAAACAAGGACAATTTCTTTAATTTGATAACTAGCTTGGAAATACAAATTTCTGAGTCTCATTTTTGTGAGAAACAGGTTTTTTAGGACAAATATGAGCAGGATTTATTTAAACGAGCCAAAAAGTGACCAATATCCATTATTAGGTATCATGTCAAAACTGGTGTACCTTCTACGGAATTCAGTTTAAAGATCAGAGAGATTCTCTTTATACAATTTTAGGAACAAAGTTGTCCTTTATCCCTTCAGTTGTCTGTGAGAAAATCCTTATCTTGTTAACTCTAGCCAGGTACACAAAACCCAAGATCAACACTACTCTCACAGATTATTCAATTATATCCTTGTAAAAAACATGAAAAATAAACCTTTTTCATAACACAGTTCTCTTCAGAACGAGCAAAAGAAATAAATAAAATATGCGATGAAATTAATTATTTACTCTTACACGCAAGGGGAGGCCTATTGGTATTTTTGACAAGAAAGTGCAAATGCAAGGTGAGCTAAATGAGAAAAGGACCTTCCTACTGGACATCTTCACATGCATATGATTACTGCACATGCATGTCTGGCAAAAAAAGGTTTTGAAGTTTGAATTTGAATTTTGGCTGTTCAAATGTCCCTCGAATGTTTATGACAGATTTCCATTGCTCAGGGTAGAGGCCAAGGCACTATTTTTTCTTTCCTGTGGCTTTTATTATCTAATTTAAACATATTAACCCAGATGGCAGGATTCCTGGCACCCCCACCGTTAACTGCACAACTGGATTGACCCACAAAGAGTAAGAGTGAGCTCAGGGAACTGCCAGTTATAACAAAGAATTATGAAAAGGAGATAACCATGGCAAATTTCTGTAGATGCAGGCAGCAGATTAACTTTTTTTACATGATTAAGTGTTATACTTATTTATAAAGAGGTGAACAGAATTCTGTGTATGTTTGTTTATTTACTCTTATGTTAATTCATCGATATGGATAAAAAATAGCTTGATGAATTGCAAAAACTTATTAACTATCCTCTTATTGATGTTCTAAATTCTCAATGAGGTGCTATTCATCCCCCCATTAATACAGGAGTAGGACATATCATACATTCTAACTACTCAGACCAGTTAGACCGTGAAAGCCAGATCCAAAAATCATACTACAGATGTAAAGCGGATATGTAAATAAAAGATGACTCTACATCCTGTACAAAGTAGACATTATTAAAAACAGGTTCTCATCCAACAGAATTCAGTGTAAATTTCCTAATTGATTTCAGTTTGACTGGGTTTTAGAACCAGGTATTTAATGACTGGTCATGCTTTCAGTTTGGGGATATAAACAATAAAGGAAATATTCAATTTTATTTTAAATTATGAAATGATTTCTATTGAAAATTGGCAGCTGCCAGCATTCCAGAAAATGAGACTGCTAATTTATATGCCAAAATAGAAGCACTTAGCTGCTGAGAGACTTGATAAATCTATCTCTAAATGACTATTTGTAAAATCAAGTACATATTTATAATGTGTAAGATTATATTGTTTCTCCCGGCATGAAACTGGGAATGAAAAGTTTTCTGCATATTAACTGATCCACTGGATTTAATCCGACCCCCTAATAGATACTATACTGCTGAAAATGTGTTAATGATAAGATCCAGCCTGAAGTTACCCAGATCTTATTTTCCTATCAAAATAATCAAGCAACACTTTATTATAGCAAACAAGAATATTATTTAATTGGGCAAGATTTAACTTAGAGATCAGATTTAAGGAATAATGCTAAAAATACTAGTTTGCTGTCCTTAGTGATGTCTAACTGTAATAACCAAGAATACACCAAAAGACATTAAAATGTATTCACCGTACAAGGTACAATAAAATTTATCTGGATTTTTCAAAGCTAAGCTTTCATTTGCCAACAAATACAAACAAAGGAACTTGAGTTACTTTGGAATTCCAAGCAGTGACAGAAAAAAAAGTATTGTACCAGATTAGAGTCCCTAAAACTAAACCTTTTATTTTGCTATTACTGCTTCTAGTGATTAGTGTCTGCGGAATAAACTGAAGTTAACATGATAAATATACAAAACTCAATTTAATTTTCACACATGTAAAAATTTCGTATAAAATTATGATGGTAATCATGAATGGTAAAATTATAATCAACTTAAGTTAGTTTTTATAAATCAAATGTTTAAGATGTCAAACAATAACACTGAAATATTTTGTCTCACAGCTTGAGGCGAGAGAGTATTTTGCTTGTTTTTTCTAGCCATATTTTTAAGTGACATCTGATTTAAATGGTAGTTATAGTAAGCTTAAGACGAACTTTTCAAGAAGTTGAAACTGACTAATTTTCATCGGCACTTGAGTTACAATACATTTTTATTGTTTGTCTTTTTGTGGTTTAATTATGGTCCTTGAAAGCTACTTACACCTAAAATCTTAGTTTCACCAAATTTCTTTCACCTCAGATCATTCCATACCTATAAGAATGGAATTTATATTAAACATGAGCAGGTGGGCTTATAGTAAAGCCAAAGTTCCTACGGAATTATTTTGAAGAAATCAGAGATAATAGCTTGACAGTCATTTTTCCATGGAAACTACTTTTTGTCACCAAGCTTGACTACAGCAATAGTTTTCATAAGTGTGAGAAAACACAGATGGTATAGTAGAGTGACTTGATATAAATAAGCTACCTTGCCTTTCTGTATTGATTTTGCCAAGTTTCCACTATTTCAGTTCTTTTGTGAGAGTCAAAAATAAATGGTGATCCTACGATTTCACTTGTTTGCATAACTAAAGGTGCAGCCAAGTCTGATAATCATGACTGGGAGCTGGTCAATTGATATCCTTTCTTGCAATAATTATTGACACAGAGAACAAGAGAAGCCCTGCACGCTGTCCCCTCCCTCTCTCTTCAAGTGGATCTCTCATTGGCCCATCAATTTTACTCCAGTTTGTAAGATCACAACTTATATTGTATAACAGAGAAGCAGTGTTTCATAATTCCACTACCAAACATGTAACACCTTCCATAAATATATACAAAAACACACATTCAAGCAAATGAAACACAACTTCAGAAGACAATGCAAGAAAGTGCAAAAAGAATGCTGCTTGTGTATACAAATAAGTTTCAGCCTTCTACTGATGATTTATGGAGCCTTTCTTCTTCAAGCTGAATGGCATAAATGAGCTTGATAATAATTTGTTGAACATCTTAGTGAGCACAAAGCTTTAAAAGAAATGTATTGGCAGTACTGAACTCACTGGTTTGAGTATTTTGGTGAATTTATGTAACGGTTTAAGTAAGAATATTACAACAAGATCTCATTCAATTAAATTAATATTTATGGACTGATGAAGATTTACTTTTCATAAATGCTTCAGAATTCATACTAGATATTTGGAATTCACAGCTCTTGGCACTGCAGCAAGTATAACGGCAACTCCTAGAGTCACTGCATGGCACAGCATCATAGAGTGTCCTGAGTTGGAAGGGACCCACAAGGATCATCCGCTCCAGCTTCCGGTTTTGCACAACACAACCCCAAGAGTCACACCATGTGCCTGCGAGTGTCCAAATGCCTTTTCAGCTCTGTCAGACTTGGTGCTGTGACCACTTCCCTGGGGAGCCAATTTCAGTGCCCAGCCACCCTCTGGGAGAAAAACCTTTTCCTAATAAAAAGTAAGACTTCATTCTACTCAGTTTCAGACAAATTTTAGGTTTGTTTGTTTGCTTGTTTGTCTGTTTTGACTCATCCTTTTCTCTACAATTTAATAAAGTTTAGTTTTACAAGTTCAATTTTTTAAAAATTTTTTCTTTGGAATACTTCTAACACACAGTTTCTCCTTCTGTTTTCCTTATGTATAATAACTTTGCAGTATTTTTCATTTTATTAGATGTTTGCAGTGCCAAATTTTGTTTAAAAGATCTTTTTCTTTCCAGTCTCCATAACCCTAGAAACCCACTGAAAGATATCTTACAAATATAGCCTTGAGTAGCTGATTTCTCATCTTACACATCTTCTCAGTCTTATCTAGCAGTTCTTCATGTTCTTACTTACCACAGTTCTGCATTTTATGCTTTCAAAGCTTTTAACCCAAAATTTCAAAAGATAAAACTTTCAATTTGACAGCCCATGAAAATCACACAAATTTCTAATTTCTCAGAGAATTTAATGTTCTTCTAATTAGGCTGACCTAATTATGACAAAAATTAAAGAGAAAATACTTCTCTTTTTGAAGTGTCTGTGAAGTACTTCAGCATGGAGCTGGTATTTAACTAAGGTATTACTGATGAATTCAGGTATTTAAGCAAAATACCCACCCTAACAGTTCAGGAAGTTTTAGGAGCTTAACACCTAGGCTCAAGCTAGTTAATTCTCACAGAATCAATCCTTTTATGAAAGCCCTTTAGCTAACATTGTTTCGGTTTAGGGCTTTAAGGAATCTGTTTTGATTTGAATTAAATGAGTGCTTGAGTATTTAAAGTAGTTTATCTGCCATTTTTCAGCTTCTGAGAATTCCAAATTTGAGTCTCATTTAATAACAATTACTATAAATTACAGAAACAGTTCAATATATAGGTCACATTATTTACAGTTCTATCAGTGCTAAATAGAAGAAAAATAAATTTACTCTGCCTCTTCCTATGATTAACCTGATCTTTACCAACAAATTCACAGCCTGTTGATGTTGAACAGTGCCCTATACACCTGTGGAACCTAATAAAAACCTTTCAGCAGCACTGTGCAGGAACAACATGCAAATAAAGAACCTTTAACAATGATAACAGGAATTGGGTGATTCATAAGCTAAAAGAAAATTCTTCTGAGCATCTCTGGGCTGAGCTAGATCTATAGAGTTGATTAAGTGACGACTAATAATAACATTTTATTTCTTTCCCAAAGAAAGGAGATATGACAGACACTATACAAGGAGAAGATCTGATACTGCTTATGTAGGACATTCTTAATTAGGTCCCACACTGTGTATCAGCTTAGTTTAACATGGTGAAACTCAATTAAGCTGCTTTAACTCAGACAAGCCCTTGAACCAGTTGAAGTCCTCAAAATGGTATACAGTTTGCTTTAAAAGTTAAACAAGCTGTAAAGTAGTGACTCAACTTCTAAAATGTGTCTATTGACATTTCACATTGTTCCTTTGAATGAGTGTGACAAATATAGAATCATCATTTATCCACTCAGTTTAATGACTAAGCTAGTCTTACTTTTTTTTCCTGTTGATTTCTAATGGCCCTGCATAGCCAATTTGCTGATGTGAAAGACAGCTGGAACCTCTCGTGTTTTATGAATGGTAAAGCAAAACTCTGACCTCAGTTTAAACTGTGCAGGATCATTGACAGCAACAAGAAAAGTGGGAACATAATGTAAAGAAAAATGTTCTGCATTTGAAACAGAACGGTTAATTTGGCTTTTTGATCTATTTCTGTCACAAGGTTTTGCAGTTTTCCATGCAAACGGAGGAATCCCACAATTTATTTTGAATCCCAGAAGAAAAATGAAACTCTTGGAGGGGATCACAAGCTATTTTGAACAAAAAATGTTTGTCTGTACCTATAGTTAGTCATTAAACACGGTACCAGTCGTTTTAGGTTAGTACAACAACTGCATTGCAAAACAAGTCAGAACACAGCAGGACTTTGTCTTGGTTTCTCTGCATGTAAAACAGTTTAAAAACTTCATAATATCAAGTGCTAATTCAAACAGCTTTGAGCTGAAAGTCAATGATATGCAGCAAATATGCAAATCCAAAAATACTGAATTAGGAAACACTTTTGGATGAGAGTCACTTGTGAGCAGGAAATGCTGTCTTAGGAGCTAAAAAATAGTACAGCTTGTATTGAAAATTATTAGCTTCTTCTGAGGACCTAATAAAATTTGAGACCACAGGACTGAAAGATATAATTTAAAATACCCATGCACAAAATGATTGAAAATAATTTCTTCAGTCTTCATTTTTTTTTCCTGTGATAACTCAGAATTTTCTGGTTTATGTTTTTCTTTCAAATTTTATTACTTATAAACCTCAGGTGTACCTTGTGTGTTACTCACCTGTTAATACCTGGAGAAGACTATGAAGCTTAAACTCATTAAATAATAATTTCTGCTGTCTCTCTCTGTCTTCCTCTCCTGCTATCTTCTTAGCCTACTGAGAACCTTCGACCCAACTGTGGAGAGAGAGGACCAGGAAGCGAAGTGAAGGGACGCACACAATTCTTCTAGTCCCATTAAGAAATTTCTGTGACAACCACAGCTTGCATCAACTCCACTCATAGCTGAAGAAATACAGCAGTCAAGTCTCTACCAAGACTGTTTATCTGGAACTGTAGCACTGAGGACCAGTCATATCTACAACCTACCACATTTATCAGGCTCATGAAGCTGATAAGGCATTCCTACAATCACACTCAGCAGAGCTCTGTAGGAAACAATAGCAAGGTTTCTTAACCATTCATTGTCATAATTTAGGTTAAATCTAGAAGGTTCTATTAATTTTCTGAGCTAAGACTGAAAAATCAGACAGAGAGTGGGTGGGCACTGGAACAGGCTTGCCAGGGGAGTGATCATGACACCAAGCGTGACAGAGTGCAAGAAATTCTTGGAAAACACTTTCAGCACATGGTGTTTTTTTGGGGCTGTCCTGTGCAGGGCCAGGAGGTGGATTCGGTGATCCCTGAGCATCCCTTTCAACTCAGGATGTTCTATGATTCTATGGGCTGAGGGTTTGCAGTATGAACAAGTAAAGTATCAGCATGTTTTAATTAAGACTTGCAGTGGCGATGGTTTTAAGTCACAGACTTAGACAGGTTCTTGAGCTTTAAATAAATTTTTCACATCATTTTGAGTTAGAGCACAACACTGAGTGTACCTAATGTCTTAAAAAATCTACCCACTTACAACAAGTTCCAAATTTATGTCTTCTCCAGTTGTGAACAAATTCTTACTGAATATGCTGTATAGCTGCGTACCATGTGCTCTGAGGGGAATTAATGATTTTAGAGGGATATTTTTCCAGAAGCAGATATAGAAGGAAAGATGAAAGATTGCATTAGGAGAGTCCACTAATTTTTTTTTTTTTTTAGTTTGTAGAATCTCTTTATTTTTAGGAGGATCATGGGAGAGAAAAAAAATATCCTCAGGACTTTACCAGCATCCAGAATGCTTCATCAGTTTGCTTTAGTAATTAGCAACACCACAACCTTGAAAAATTCCTTATACATAAAACTCCCATGTCTTCTTAATGCAAAAAGAAGTTCCAGACAGAGATATATCTTTATCATATGAATATCATGTTCCTTGAAAAATGAGAGTGGGGAACAAATATGATGCTATTTGTAAAATCTATAAGAAATGAGTAGAACTCTTATGAATTTTACAGACTTGTGATTTTTACCTGGCATTTTAACTACCAAATTTACATGACAAAAGTGTCAAACAAGAAGATAGTTGTGTTTCATATACTTGGACTCAGTATTTAACGTGTGTAAGTACACTAAGCCTAATAGTAAAATGACTAACCTCCTGAAGAGAAAGACCTACAACCACACTAAATGTCAGCTCTCCATTCTCTTATCATGATATGCTTCCTCTCCTCAGCTTTAGATTTTATTTTTAATAGCTCCAAGAAGTAAAGCTCTGAAAACAGTCTCATTTTGAAGTCTTATCCCATACACTGGGATGGTTAAAACATGTTCAGGGAGGTTAAAGGCAGTTTAAGGGTCCTTTTTATGGATGAGACCCAAGACACAATATAGCCTTAACTTTAGCTGCCATAAGGATAAAGTAATTGAGATTTCTGAGTTTTTGGATCCCTTGGCAACAGCAGCCCTACAAACTTAAGTTAAATTGTTGCAGTAGATAGCCTTCTACCTCTGCTGTTGGATGCTATCTCATGTGATCATACATTCCCCTATGACATTTTAGAGGGGAAAACAAGCAAGTTGATCAAATGAACTTTGTCATATTTCTTTTTTTTTGACAGTTTCTAGTGTCCAGACTCACATGAACAGTTCTGAAAGTATCTTTTTACAGCATGGATTTCTACTTAGTTTCCATGCAAAATCCTTAGGATCTCATGATGTGGCTTGATAAAAATGCATTTCATATCTCCTATAATGCTCTCTCTTTCATTTATAATCTCTGTCCTAAATACTTTTTTGGTTACTGTGTTCTAGCAATAACTGTTACAGTTCTATGTATAACATACTTGTTAAAGTGACAAAGAAAACCTATAAAGAGAAAAATTTGGTTTAGCTGTCTGAAAGGCAAACACTAAGAGAGGTACAGCACAAGGTATTACATTTTTCCCTTAGATTTGGGAACAGGAACAGCTCCTGTGAGAAAAAAATGATTTTGAAAGCTGGCATCCAGACCATGCCCAGTACATATTTTACTTTACTTTTTCCCTGAATGTCATTTGGTATATCCATCTCTTTTTTTTAAATGCTGGAAACCTTGAATAGCTTTTCCCCTCCTATCTGTTGTGCATTTTATTAAGCATTTTATATACTTCCAATTTTCATTTGAACTTAGCAACATAGTTGACATAATTGTCTGGTCTGTCTTTCAAGTCATATAAGCAAGCTTCAGAAAAAAAGCATCCTGCCATATTAAAACAAATGTAAATATAATAATGATCTTAATTCTGAACATATTTTTTAGTCATGGAGGTTTAATTTCCCTTTTGAAGTAATCAGTCATCTCTAGAAGAATTGAGGTAACATCGATCAAATTTTAAGCCCCTACAAAACAGAAGGGAGCAGAGATGGTAACAAAAATGAAGTGGATTATTAAATGTAAGAATAATAAAACAGCCATTTTATAAAACTCGGCTTTTCCTCTCTATTCATCTATTCTCCTTTACCTTCTTGCTCAGCTATTCCCCTTCCAGTCATTTGTAGCTTTCCTCTGAAACAGAAGTTTTATCTGGCACCTTAAACTGTGTTAGTGCTGAGCTAGGATACATCAGAGAAAGAAGACAAACTGCAAACATTGGACATATTTTTTTAAAGTTTATAAAATGCTTGCAGCAATTATTTTTAAAAGGGTTGACTGCTTTTGTTGGTTTTGGGTTTTTCTTTTGCATAAACTAGCAAGTGCAATGGCAGGAGTTCCAGGGTTCTTTGAACACACAGGTGGCAATAAGGGACTGGAAAGGGTGGGGAAGGTTTTGGGACCACCATCAGGAGGCTGGTGAAGGAGGTAGAATAGCAGCCACCACCCACTTCTTGCTGCTCCAGCCCACTACCAGTTCTAGTGGAAACTGAAAATATTACTTTTCCCACTGATCACGCTGTCTGCTAATAATATCCCAGTCAATACAGAGCATCCTCTTACTGTTTATACTCATGTTCACATACCTGAGCTTCTGGTGGAGCTCACTGGTGTGAGTCTCTTATAATTATGTTAATTTTCTGTTTGGAAAGAGATGTGGATTTTATTTCTTTTCCCCTGCCATATTTGAAGGCAGCTGCTATAGCCAACATGCACTCTATTCTAATGGATTCCCAAACCACAAACACAAGAGAAAAATATGGCATTTTAAAATATAGAGCAATCCTGTACAGTGTTTTATTTCTGGTCTGAGAAATCACTGGAGACTGCAGACAAAAAAATAGAGTAAATTTTTTCCTGCAAGTTGCATTTCAAAAATCCTACATATAGAATGAATTAAAACTTAATTGTGTTTTCTATTCCTCCTCTGTTTGTGCTGGTCTACAAATGAAAATATAATTTTATTATCTAAAAGTCAGGTGTAGAAAAGTCCTAAAACTGGGGATTAAAATCAATTTGTATAACGGAGAGTTTGAAGAAGGCATCTATGGTTTTGTATATCTTTTGTTTTATAGATAAAATAGTCATTAAACATCTGCAGTAAAACTGGTTTCAAATGTTTTTCACATAGTTTAGGCCTGAGCTTTAAGCTATATTTTCTGTGACAAAATTCTAAACACGGTCTTCCCTCCCCCTTCCCCTGTTTAGGTAATATTTGATAATAGCAATGTTATTTTCTATTTCCAGGTCAACAATGGCTTCAGAAAATTAGCTATTAAAGAATCATCCAGATTTTTTTTTCCCAGTCCATTTAATCATCACCTTATGATTTTATGGGTGATAAATAAGAAGTTTTATTTTACACACACTCTCAGGAAGATATTTATTTATAAGTTCATATTTATATATGCTTTCATTGAATAGTAAATTAAAAAATGATGGTACACATAATTTAATGGAATGAACTCATGTTTATGTTTCCCAAAGGGACAAAAGATGGAAGCTTGTCTTTTAAACTGGGAATACTGTTCCAATACAGTTCTCACTACAAATTTTAAAAATTCTTCATGCTTTTAAAATTAGAGAATTTTCTACACATATATTACTTCCTTGCACCTCACTTATGAACTGCATGATTTGAAAGAGAGGAAGTAGAATTTGTCTTCTGTTGTGCTCTCACCAGAAATATAAGACATGAAGAAAGATCACCTTTGCTTTTGTCCTTATAGAGAGACATCACAATACCATTTTTCGAGAGTTTTCAACATCAACAACAAAAATCTATCAGTACTGAATTCAGAACAAGTAGAGGGATGAGGTCCTTTCAGTGTCAGTACAGGCCTCCTTGATTCTCATGCTTTTCCTTCAGAAACCTCCAGCTCATATTTTTCCAGTACCACCTTAATGGTCCTACTACTTACCTGATTTATAAACTCAACAGAAACCTAAATGCTGAAGGAAATTATTTATATATTTAGGGTTTGTATTTGTTTCTGGCATGGGGAATGAACATATTCAATTCAACTACAGAAATCTTCATTCAAACCAGCTAAACAAAGAAAATAAATCAATTTCTGTCTAATGAGAAGATCAAATCCTTTCAGTGTTGTTTTTTTAAGGTTAAACTGAAGGAGGATGGAGGCATGTGGGCACGGAGGAGACCCTGGCCCAACCTCGACCCAAGATATCACAGCAGGTGACCAGCCCCATGGCTGGGGTGGACACCCATTGCTGCCAGGCTGGGGAAAAACTCTCAGGTACCTGAGTGGTTTGGGGAGGAACAAGTCCAGGAAAACAGGGATAAGGGGATAGAATAAGCTGGTAACAAGTAGGGGTTCAACACTGTTTGTCTAGCCATTCCCTGCACCTGATCTGTCTTGTCTTCTTATTAAACTCCATTTTTGACTATATACCTGTGTGAGAGGCTCTCTGTCTTGTGAACATGGATGTGGGATGTCTGAGTGGCAGCAGCTGGAGGAGGAGCAGGGCCTAGAGGAGCCACACGTGTGTGGGCCACCACTGGAATGTGTGACGTTCTGCATGTCAGCACATGTCAGGAAAACACCAGGCTGGACTGGATGGTGAGCTGGGGAACTGACCTGGGATCCAGGGATCAAAAAGGCCGTAAATCTGTGTAAAGAGGTGGAAAGACCGGAGTGTGAAAGGTGTCTGCTGGAAGTGCCAGGGCAGAGACCTGAGAAGGAAGCGTTGTGTGGGTGCATGTGTGCGTGTGTGAAAATGTGTGTTTGGGTTGAGAAGGCCCCACTAGTGGGTAGACTGAGTCTGACACTATGTCTAAAGGCCAGTTATGGGGTGCACACATGAATCTCTGTGTGTAGTTATGCTTGGTAGTAGATGGACCTGGGGACATGGAGCTGTGGCAGCTTCATTTCTACCTGATTCAGCTTTCACGCAATTTATGCAAAACTTCTCTGTGTTTAAGAAGTGTTTACTACTATAGCCTTGGAAAATCATCTTTGTTTTGAAAACTTTTAAAACAGAAAGGCTCTAGTTGACACACAAATAATTGAAATAATTCAGTAAAATCTTGACCTCAATCAACAAAATTTATTTCTACTGCTTCCTCAATATAGTGCTTTAATCTTCAGACATTTCAATACATTATGTGTTACAAGAGGAAGAAAGATGAGTAAGCTCAGTAAGACACAATACCAATCTTAACTAAAATATCTTCAAATACAAGATAGGTGGTCTTCCAGAGCACAAGGCATACAATTTTCTTTCACAGTTTTCATTTTTGAAAAAAAAAGCTCAAGTGTCATGAACAAGTATTTAAGATTCTCTTTTCAAAGCACTCAGGTACCAATTAAAATTCATTTTTCCTTCAAAATCACACTGTTTTAGGAAAGAATAAATACTAATAACTGGATAAGGCACCTTACCTTACAGGGTAAATTTTCTGTTACTGCTGTTTCACTGCTTCTATAACCAAAATTTCTCACTTGTGAGAAAATACAGCAAGCAGAAAAATCCCTTGCTTTAAAAAGCCATAACATAGCAAAAGTCCCCTCCGCTCTCCAAACAATGAATGCTTTATTTGTTCTGACAACTGTTCCATAGCTCAAGAGCTGTTCTTTACTTGAACAATGATCCAGAATGAAGGACAGAAATTTTGCAAAATTAAAGCCTTTTATGAGAAAGTGTTGTGCTAATTACAGTCATAACTAGGTTCAGTAAATGCAGCAGTGACATTACAACTAGTCTAAGTAACTTTGAAGAACACTGGGATCATTAGACTGCTTCAAATAGCTGTAAGGGGCTAAGTACAGATAGATAAAATTTAGTTTATGCATACACATACATACATACTTATATGTATACACACACACCTATACACACAGAATAGGATTGCAGGCAATATATGGGAAAAAATGACTAAAAAGTCTAGTGAGGGCTGAATATACATCTTTAGATTTATAATATCAATGTTTACATTTCTACCTCTGGTTAGCAAGCAGGGAGCAGATATTCTGTTTTATCAATTATCCCTTTTTGTCTTTTTATTTTCTGTTTATTCTCATCATTTGCTTAGATCCACCTATGAAATGCCAGTGCACTGAATCTCAGATCACGAAACCACAACAACATGAAATTCCTCCCAGCTGGAATAAAACATTTGAACTACTTTACAGATGGTCAGTCAGTCCCCTATCAAAATTTTTTGTGCTGGGGAGGAGGGGAATGATCTGATGAGAGTGAGAACCTCCAAGGGACATGAACAAAGATTTCAAATAACAAGAAGTCAGCACTCTCTTTAACACACCTCTCTACTGTTAACAAATAAAAAGGTAAGCATCCATTGCACCTTGAAAAAAGGCTTTTCTTTTCGTCCAGTGTCTCCAGGCCTCCAAAGGTCCTTTTAGACCAAATCTGACAGGAGCAGGAGTCTTCGTCTTTTGGACAGCTCTCTTGTTCATTATTAGTAACTTCACAAACTATTTCTCCCCCTTACTCACCCCTCCAAATGGCTTTTAGATGTGAATTAGATGTTATCCAGTATTTATTCTTCCCTTTGTCACAGGAAGAATTATGGGATTGGAGATATTCATAATGGAATAACCTGACAATGGAACATCTAAATATTCATAGATGATAAACAGAATGTCTGCCTGACAAAATATAAGTGTAAATGTGAGACAAATGTCTGCCTATGCAACAAAATGAGTTTAAAAGGGAAGCTTTTTTTACTGAGAATTCCTTCAAAAAGGCAAAGGAAATAATGAAACTCGGTGAATATTCAGTACATTTTAGACTTCTGTTATTAGAACAATTACATATATTATAATGGTCTGACTCAAATCACAAACCCCTTTTAAATACAATTGCATATACCAGAGCAATTTAAAGCAGAGAGTTGTTTGGCATACTTCTTGAGATCTTTAACATTTTAACTGTATTTGTCTTGACCAGATACTGTGAACTGCCTGTCTTGAACTTCTCTTTTACAGTATGTCATGCTAAAACAAGGCTACTCCAGTAATCTTTTTTACTATACAACAGAGTCTTCGGATTGTGTTTAAGACCAATAAAATTCTACATCCTTATAAAAAATTAAATAATCTTGCTTATATAAAATTTGAGCATTTTTGCAGCCCTATCCATACATGTAAGTTCTTGATGGTCACAAAGGGACGATCTAGTAACCACAAAGCAAGAAATATTGTTATTTACTTAGTTTAAGAAGGACCTGCTTGATGAAAGCCAAGAAGAGACTCAGACTGTTCTAAAGGGAAAAAAAATAGGAGAGCACTGAAAAGAGAATGTGTGGGTTTTTTGCTTTATCACACCAGAGCCAATTCTCAGTGTGAAGCCCAAAACAGCAGTGGTTGTTGAAAAACTGACTAGATGCGGTAGTTCAGACCAGCTCCAGGGAAGCAGAAACAATTACTTGTCTGACATAAGAGTTTTTATCTGAATTGTCTTTTAAATCTAGAAATAAAATATAAAAGAAATAACAGTAAGAACAATCACAATGTTTTATCAGTTTTATGAGGCACAATTTCCAGTGCATCTAACTTTAGTCATTCTAACAGAGAAGAATTTTTACCTTTCCTCCCCTGACCATGAAATACTACATACTTTAATTTCTAGTATTTTCCTCTAGTAATACTAACTCGGAAATGCTTAAGGGGATGCACATTTCTAGACCACCACTCTGTCTGGTGTCACCTCCAAGATCCACCATGGTTCAGAAGGTCCCACCAGAGCTTTCTAATTGAAGATTAAGTACAGCTATGGCAGAGAAAGGCAGTAAATTCAAGTCATTCTTCAGTTGGCTAAAAACTCTCAAATGCATGAGTAGAGGGAGCAATTTTCCCAAGAGGATTTAGAACTTGTGTTGCTATTCATAACCTTCTTTATTGTGTCACAATAACTCCTCTGTGAGGGAACAGAATGAATGCTCTGCCTTTGCCATTACAGGCCTCACTTTGTCGTCAACTGGTCAAGGTCCTTAATACGTTTAAAATACATAAGATACACTGTAGGATTAAAAAGAAGCTGAATTAAAAAGTGAACAGGAACTGCAGATGACACGTGTGTACATCATAATAGACATAATTTTAGAAATTGTGTTCTGCTTAAAAGAGTACAGGCAGGTTTTACTGCTTTCCCAGATGACTTTGAATTTCCTGTACGCATTTTTTATGTACAAAAAAGAAAACTATTGCACAGTAAATTCTCAAAAAACAGCCTACAAATCGAATTCTAGGGATGTAAGATTTGTCATCACAAATATCTATATGATGTTTATTTGCAATTATTGCTTGTTAACATCATATAAATATTTAGTGACTTGATTTCCATGCTTCAGTAGCCATCCTGGAATGACTTGATTGTAAATCTGGAGGGAAGCTATGAAGTTTGTTTTCCCAAAATATAGATGAGTTTTCTTCTCTTCAGTATTTTCAACTTTTTGACAACAAAGAATGCTTAAAAATGTAGTTCTATTATTATCCACCAGCTCTATTAGTCTATCTCTTTGGAAAGTACTTTCACTCAGATTTTGTATAAATCAGAAAAAAAGTTATTCTCTTCTATCAGAGTAAAAACTGTTTTTCCCCTTCACTGAAAATTTGCATTAAAATTATTTTAAAAGTAACTGCATTGTCATCACTCAGTTTTCTTTGTCTCTATTTTGAAGATATTTTGAAGCATTATTTTATTAACATCTATCCATGCAGTTATCACATTTGTAAACAATAATTTCGTGATCATATACCTATATATTTGTATGTATGGAATGGCAAAATAATGATTAAAGAAAACAAATTAGGATGGAGAAACAGCATTCTAGGAGCAAAAGTCTGTGTGTCTTCTAATGTGCCAACCTTGTTATAAATCTACATGGCAGCTGGACTGTAAATGGTGTATGGTCACCTAGCTGACGAATTAGACCTGCCAACAGCTACAAAGGGAGGAAAATGGAGGGAATTTCACTGCAGAACAAAAAGGCAGACTTTCTTCTTTGATCTCAATTTACATTAAAACACAGCATGCTGTTTAAAACAAACACATGCAAAGAAAGTACGTCAGAGAAAACAGTCCTCAGGAACAGACAGGAACCAGGGTTCCAGACAGGAACCCTTAATAACAATAGCCTAGTGAAAGGAACACTGAATTGAGTCATGGACAAAAAGCTTGCTACTAATCTCTCTTTCTTTTCCTCCAATCCAGTGAAGCAGAATAATACCTCATTGCCTGGACAGTCTTTCCATTCTAGGCCAGGAAAAACATATACTACCTGACAGAGCTTGAGATTCCCTGGTGCCAACTTTCAATTTAATTATACAGACAGAAAGGATTCTGAAAAGACTGATGTGTCAGTAGACATCAAGATCATTAAATCCAATTCTTGTGGACAAAATCTTGAGTCATTTTCAAGAGGCTAAAATGGAATGGGTCCTGGCTTTTATAAACTAGTATTGAATCAATACCAAGGCTACGTCTGCTTATCACATACAGAATATGTTTTCACAAAAATCTGGGTTGAAGAAAAGTATTTTGGCCCTTGTAAAGAACAGGCTCCAGGGCTGTAGCTTGCACACTGACAAGTTGTTCACCAGGTTTGCTCTATTTGCATCCCACACTTAGATGAGCTCATTTGATAGCAGAGCTCCCAGGTGTACATTACTGTGATTTCTGGACCCTGTGACTAACCCACACACATCTGCTGAAATAAATTAAAGCCTGATACCATTTCCTGACTTTAACATTTCCAAAACTAATGCAAATTCATTATTGATTAGGTTATAGTCACGAAAGAATTTTGAATCCTGATTCTACTCTCATTCTAGTGTTTCTCCAGTACATGGCCCTTAAGACTATTAGAGTCACCCCTGATTTATATGTACACATATAAGAAGATTACTGATGCTGCATTAAGAGCATATGTGAGTATTTCCCAGGAAAAAGCTATTTTCACGCACTAAATTCAATTGAAAGCATCCAAGAACCTATTGGCTTTTAAGCATTGATTCAATTATATGCATCCAGAAGCCTGAGAATATATAGGTTTTTATTTAAGGGAAAAACTGAGTACCTCACAGCATCACAGAATTCAGTAGACCATGCCTTTATTTCAAAGCTTTAAAATGCTTTTACTAAACACATCAATAGGGAAAGACAGTATAAGGAAGAACATAGGCATATTTTCTGAAATATGAGAAATCTGAGAAAGAAGACAGTTAAATTCTAAAGTTTTTACATATTTGTGTGTTCTGTTGTTGCAGTTTCCTTTCACGCATTTTTAAAGAAAGTGACCTTGAATATATTTGAATGCATAGCTTCCCATCTTCCCATCACGTTTATCCTAACCAAGATTTCTGTTCTCAACTTGAAACCTATAGATTTAAATGAAGTGTGTGTCTAATTTGAACGAGAATCTCTCCAGAATGCCTGAGAAGATCCAGAGAGCTGTCAGTATAACATAAGCAATAATCAGTATAATATAAGATGCACACATATTAGTTGAGGCCATAAATGGTCAGACCACTTCAAGACCTCCCCTCTAACAAGTGAATACAACAAAAGGAGGAATGAGAACAATCAGATCATGTCCTTTTTCTCCTTCTCTTGTGAAATACATCACTCCAGTAACATACCATTGACACGAACCGAAACAGAGGTTAGATAGTCTTTCCTATGGTATCTTCATACTCAGTATGGGAAATTCTAATATGGGTTATTCTAGTAGAATAAGACAAATTTTTGAATTCTAATCTACCCATAAAAGTAAGTAAAACAAATACTGATAAAGATAATGGCAATATTTTTGTGATGTGTTTGTGTCCCAAACCTTTGATCGGTTATTCGTGCAATGAAAGAACAAGAATATTTTTCTATTTTACAAACACTATAAGAGGTTCTAGAGATAGCATCTGAGCTACAGGATTTGGAAGTTCGCAGCCATATTCTGTTTTCATTTTGGACTAAGCCCATATGTGCAGAAGTTCATCTACCTCTCAGTTGAACTGTGGTTTTGATGGAAAGGAAAAGCAAATGTGTGCCTTGGATAGAAATCTCAGTGTGTAAATGCAGCTAAAGATGTTAAATAAAAAATCATAAACATCTGGAAATACTGGAAAAGGAAGTTTGTATCATGCAACCCAAGTTCAAAGTATATTCTTTGGTATGGATGAAGAGCAACTTGATGCAAGTAAGTGGAATTTCTCCAGAATTAAAAATGTATGAGAGCACAATTAGTTTACCTTTGTTCTCTGTAATGATTTGGCAAAATAACAACTGTAAATATAACTTTCAATTTAAATACAGCCAGCTGAGATAACAAAGTGTGCCTATCTTTTTTCCCCTATAGAGGAGCATCACACATTAATGGAAATTAGGTGAAGAAAGAACTTTGCATATCTGGTCAAATCTCACTTCAATAATTTATTTATCTCCTAAATTTAATAACTTGTAGGAAGTTTCTTGCGTAGATAAATAGACTCAGTATAAAAAAATATAGGTATTATTTACTGTTTAAATTTGGCAGCAGCTTTTAGGTGTTGACTCTTTCTATACCTTTCTCCCTGACTCTTTCTGTATCACTTTTCTCTATAAATGGCTATTTATCTGATGAAATAAGGTCTTTACTTCATTTATTTCTTTAAAAAAAAAGGAAAAAACTGGATGAGTGGTGCTTTTTCTTAATGGCCTTTTCACCAGGTTCAACTTCTTAGATGGGTTTGTTTCTACTTCAGATTTTCTATAAATTTTAGGTAATTAAATACTATGTCACTTTTATCTTACAATTAAATAAAAATTTTCAGTGGTCCAGAAAATAGTCCACATTAACATAGGTATATTCACAATATTTGCTCTCCTCATTGTGTATTTAGTGATTCTTCTGCTTCACTGTGAAGATATCAATATATCAGAACAATTTCACACCCATTTCCAGTAGCCAAACTCTTGCATTTCATGTGTGTCACTCCATTCTTGCATGAACTGCCTCCAGATGCTTCTGGTCCTCACCTCGTCCCATCAGAAGCTCTCTCCAATGAGTCCTCTTTGGATTTCTTTCAGACTGGTGGAAATAAGGGTGATACACCTGGACTTTACTAGGGATAGGAAAATCTTAATATGCAGAATTTGATTATCATCTGCCTGCTTCCCTTCCATCTAATGTTTTCTCAATGGATAAGTCTTTCTGAAACTATTATACCAGGCTATTGTAAAAGTGACAGATAACATCTGTTTTGTGATATGGACTCTTGTACTGACCCCTCAGAGGCCTTCTCTCATCCAGGTTTCAAGAACTTGTAACTTGCTTTGCTCTCACAATTGTAAAATAAAAGTTCATTTCCTACTTTACCTTATTGAAAATTATCTTTTGGGTCTAGAGAATTTGCATTTCATTAAATTGGAATCTTAGAATAAAAGTTTCAAGAAATTGTCTTTCCTAAACCAAGATACACGGGAAGATTAAGAAACTGAGAAGTTTCTAAAATAAAAAGGCAAAACTGAGGATATTTCCATTGTTGTAAAGTTGGGGAATGATTCTATTATAAAGAGGAAGAGAATATTGTAATCTCTTGAAAAAATATCATTAAAAAGAGGTGAGGCTTCTCCCTCTGACACAGGGAAGAACTTGTGATATTAATTTTGTGATCGATGTTTTAATGATCTAATTTCTTAAACAAAATTCTGAATTAATGTAATGAGCACTACAGAATGAGTATTCATTCTGTATTATGTTCTCTTTCTTCTTATTGAAACAATTCTATATAGTGCCCCATGAAGACCTCTGGGCAACCTTACACAGCATGACTAGAAAATTACCGTTTCCTCCATAAGATAAAACATGTAAATGCCTTTTGCTTTTTATCCACTAAATCTTCCTGTTTAGGTATAGATCTATTTCAAGTTCAGCATACTTCCCTTTTTCAGACATGGTTCAGAGAAAATATGTCTATTTTTATGTCTTTTATGTTTCAGGCAAAAATATCTGTTTCTTCCATTAATTTTGGTGGGGTTTTTTTGACCAGTAGAGTCTGGTGGGAAGGCTCAAAAGGCTGAGATGAGGCCACTCTGAAGGAACCTTTATTTTAATGATCCTTTTCTTGTGATGAATTGGAACAACCAGATGGAAGTAAGAATAGCACTGTTTAATTTCTTTTCTCCTGGAAAGTGTTTTCTGTTATCTATCTCTATAACAAAAATGTTCATACTGATCCATTTGATAAACATACCAAACCAAAATGAAAGCTATTTAACAACTATATTTATATAAACCGGTTTGCACTGATAGGCTGTATCATTATAGATGTGAAAACAGTATATTCACATTTTCTGTCTCGTAAATGACATCTCTGGTTTGAAGATCACCATGTTATTTTAAAATGTACTAAGCTTTTGATTTTATTTCATATGAGTTACTTATCTGCTGCACTAACCTTATATAACATTGCTGTTTAATGAACAGAAAGAAGTCATGCTCAACAAACACTCAGACAACCAGCTTGCTAAACAAATGTGATTCAATTACAGTATCAGTAGCTATTTGTGAAATGTTAAAAAGAAACTGTTCTGGAAGAATCTTCATTTTAAGGTGTTTTGACAGTACTGCACATTCCTCGATGAAGGTCTCAAATGAACTGTACTACAGATAAATGCAAGTTTTAACCAATTCATAAGTTACTAACAGTAACTCAATTTTTATGATTTCAAATAAATTATTTTCTCATTCTATTAATTTCTTGCTCTTTTTCATAAATAAAAATTATAATATTTTAGCGACATAAGTCCTTCTAAAATATTTTTAAAATATGAGTGCCCTCTTCATTGTAGGACAAGTATTCCAGCATCCCAAGGACTAATTTTGCTCTTTAATGAACTTACTGCCTCATACTCCCAAATCAAAAGATTTCATCTAATTTACTCTGCCATTAAAGTTTCTTGTGACGTGTGATACATTTTACACAGATGGCAAATTACTCAATGGTTCTAATTATGACAAACTTGTACAACTAAAAAAATAATTTTCTGCCTACAAATTGTCTGCTAATAACAAAAATATTCATTTGAATGAGTTTAGTGAATGAGGAATGATCTTTTTCTTTTGCAGCATGAATGGTATATCTGCCTTAACAGAAAGCTCCTTCATGACTTTTGACATTCATATTGATTGTGTTCTTTTGATCCACGCCCTCCAAGAAGCTGAAGGAGTGGGTCATGAACTCCCCTGTGCTGTTAGAAATTGCTATGTATTTTATAAACTATTTTCAGCAATACCTGTTTCTGTTACTAATCTTTTATGTATTTTTTTAAATTAAGCTTTAATGAAGATACTTGCCTTAATCTTTTCCTGTCTCCACAAAGCAATCTCAGAGCTGAAGAAAAAAAATAGCTCCTTCTGAGAAACACCTCGTTCTGGGTTTTTGCTTGCATTCTGCCTTACTGTGTTTCTTTCTGTTAAAGCTATTCATCCTCTTTGTTTCTCTGTGGGGAACATTTTGTTACCATCTCCCCTTAAAAGTCCTTTATCAGATAAAAGGGGTCAAGTTACAACGACAAATGTGCCAACACACAACTCTAATTTGAGACCAGAGCTTTGCTGACCCTCGTTATTTTTCAGATATAAATGTTTTGCTTTCCTTCACTCTTTCATTCTCTTCTATCTGCCCCTTAGTGTCAAAAGGAGGATGTTCTCTTATCTGTCTCATTAATCATCTCTGACACTCAGCTAGAAGCCTTATCCACAGCAATCTTTCTGTAGCATGCTACAAGCTGAGCTCACCTCACTGTAGAAGAGGACTGAGCCTTTGACACTGTGATATACAGACACAGCCTAGGTGCACTATTCAGCTTTTTCAGTGTTTTTTATGTGTAATCTTCATCATACAGGGGCTTGTCAACCTACATTACTTAAGTGTGACAAGATGAAAGAACGCCAGCCTTGAGTATGACAGACAGGAACTTTCATGCTCTTGTGTGATAACAGTGACTGATAAAACTGTTATAATGAAAATTACCGAGCTTTTGTCAGAGTAATTTAAAAACAATTCGTATTGCACCTTTCAGTTCACTTGCATATTTTTTCATCTTACAGCCAGGTAAATAAGATGTAGTAAGAATGCTGTCCTGGCTGGATTTAGCAGCTCAGGTTGCTCCTAGCTAAAGATCAATAGCTGTTTAAGCCAATCTCTTTCATAAGCACTGGAGAAAAGCAGCAGTTCTTACCCAGTCCACTAATCAGACTTCCTGGTGGGACTGGCAGGAATGGAACTACAATGGAAATTACTTTTAGACACAGCATCGTGATTTTTCATGTCTGGTGGAAAACTGCAAATTCATTGTTACTCCCAAGAGGCAGAGGATGTTTAAGGATCACCTGGCTTTGGCAATCATGGATTAATACATCTCCTGGACATTATAAAAACTAATAACTTCCATATTTGTGCAAATAGTTTCTAACAGAAAATAGCAATTGCTGCATCCAACATTCTATTACTATGTGCTGAAAACAAGATAATTTTGTACACACCTCAATGTAATAGGACTGTATTGACAATATTCTTAAAAATATAAACCAGCAAAATTCAGAGGTTTTTTGGTAAATATAGATTCCAATAAATATCTTTAGATTAATAACTTAGTAATTTTTTTAATGTAACTCACATCAATCCTTTAGGATACACAAGGTAGAGGAAAATTAATAACAAATGGCTATACGTGGCAGCATTTACAGTGACTGAAAGATTGAAATACATTTTTGTTGCTTCTTGAAAAAGACATAATTTTCTTTTGCATAGAAAAAAATCTTACATTAAACTTCTCCTTTCTTCTTCCTTCAGGACTCTGACACAGTCCATGAAGAGTTTCAAGAAGTACTGTATTTAGGAAAAAAATAAAGGCAGACAAAAGAGTACTGCTTATCAGTCACTTAATGATAATACAAGTCATAATCTTTGTGTAAACACTAGTCCAAAACTGACCTAAATATCTTCTACTCTCAGGTCCTGAAACATCAAATTAATGTGACAAGTAGCCCATACTGAAAGCAAGAAAGCAACCAACCAGACACAACAACAGAAACCTGAGACTCTGTATTGGCAAAGGGAAGGAAAAGAAGGGACTGTAACTCACAGGGATATTAAGACTGTTTATTTCTAAAATATATCACGTCAAGCAGCCAGACAACCACATTTATCCCTTTGAAAGAAGAAAATACATAGGGCATAACAAAAAAAATCTGACTCATTATGGACCTATCAAAATGTCATTAAGAACTGCAATACAAATAAAAAATATGGCCTAAAAGTGTTGCAGAAGAACTCCTCATGGACCGTATGAAATGCAAAAATAATGCTAAACAGTGATAGAGAATCTGAAAATCTTGTTTCCCACCAAGGATATGGAAAAAGAAATATATACTCCCTAAACCCCATAACTCATCATTCAAAGCATTTCTGAAGTCTTTGTATTTTTCCAAACTCGAGGATGTGTTGTCAGTTCCTTAAATATATTTCAGAACTAGGCATCATTTAGGAAATATGCAGTCATTTCGAAATGTAGTGACCTATGGCATATTGAATCATGAACATCTTGACCTTTGGTCTATTAAATAATGCATTCATTGTGTAATGCTTTTGGACAGTGTCTCCAAAAACTATGTATACAAGGGCATAAGTGTAACACTAGAAAACAGAGAATTTTAAAATTTAGACTTAATATTATGGTATCTATCAAATAATTAAGAAAAGGATGGTGGCAAGTATCACTTAACAGAAAAAATGGCAAAGATTTTATTGCCTGTAATATTGACGTATTTTAACGCATTATAAACTGCTTACCTAAGTCGTATTGAGCATAATAAGTGACAACAATATAGGATTCAGACTTCACTTTTGAAGTCTTGCAATAAGTGCCTGAGCTACAGAGTCCAAGAGTCTTTAGTTTCAATAGGTCAAAGCTTTCTGTCCTGTTAATACTTTGACAAAGCACCTGTTATCTGAACAATCCTTATAGATGATAAATTCCTGTATATTATTAGCAGTCATTCCAAAATGCCATGGTCTCCCACAAAATGCCCCAGATTCTGACAGAACATTTATATAATACGTCATCAAAACCAGATGACTGAAATATTGCCCAGAAAAATTGTTTTGATGGGACATATCTCTGTTAATGCCTTAGCACAGCCTTGTGAGTATCATGATTCCCACACAGCCACACTCCCAGTGACTATGGCTGTCAGGAGTTCTTATAAGAAAAAAGGGTTCTTACACAATTACTCTCAGTCTGGCCCCAGGCTTTATCCATTTCACTTTCTTTAGTTTCTCATGTGAAATTGTTCTATGGGAAAATCAATAGGAAGTCCAAAGATATGATGCAGTAGGATCAACAAATTTGGCCTTCTTTACCTGAAAAACTGTGTGCAGTATTTTCTCTATATAGCTGTGCAAATGGAACTGCAATCTGGTCAAACACTTGCAAGGGACTCATAAATGACTCAATAGAAATACATTTTTGTGCGCTGTTTTTTCCTGCAGTAAACTGATTTTGTTCCTTTAAAGAGGTCAATGTAAAGTGTTTACATTGCTGTATATTAATATTTCCCATGTGCTCCTCCTAACAGGATAGAGGAAGTAACAAAGTGTCAGTTTTGTTGCAGACTTAAGTAAGATGTTATTTCAGTACCAAATGTTTTTTTAACAAGAGAGTTTAGTTTCCCAGGAAATGGAGGCAGGAGTAAAATTCAGTGACGTTAGGTTTAATGTATGAGTCATCTAAGCAAATTAACTATTTCTCCTGTATATAAAATATTACTCACTTCAAGCCATAAATATATCATTAAAAAATATAACAGTCTACAAATAGAAATGCAAGCACATACTTAAAATTTTCTCAGATAGCTACAATATCTTACCTTCAACATTTCAGCAAGTCGGTTCAGTAATTTAAAAGTCTGGTTTTTTGTCTGAGTATTATAATTACTGTAAGGAAATCTATTCAGGGTGTTACATGGCCAGTAGCTAACCATTAGTGTGAACAACTCTAGTCATTTGTCAGAAAGCAAAGAAACCCCAGAGTGCACCTGTGTTTCAGTACAAAAATGTAATCCTGTACCAATAAAGGTAAGCCTCTATTATATTCACTGAGTTTTGAAACCACAAAAAGGGGCTAGAAAACTTGATCCTTTTCAAGGACCATGCAATGACATTGCATCAGTGCCTATCTGTCAATTACGGGTGTTCAAAATTAAATTCCCCTGGGACAGAGTGCCCTGCAGCCATGGGGCATGACAGTTCTCCAGGCAAAGAGAGCCAAACTCAGGAACAGGTGTGAGCGGAGTGGCACTGTGCATGGGGGCAATTATGTTTCTTCATCCCAAAGTCTCTGCACTGCTCCATGTTTTCAAGCAGTGAATGTGAAGTGTGGAATAGGAGTCAGCATCTTTCTCTGCTGTGCCGTCTCTCCCTTGGTTAGCAGAGGTGCCAGACATACTGTCAGGGCACACTGCACCATACTAAAAGGCAAATGATTCTCCTTGTGTACCCTGAGCTGCTCAGGGTGATGTTCTATTCTTCCAAAAGCAGTAACTCCCAGAGACTCCACAAGGCAAGCAGAGATCTGCATGCCCCGGACTGGATCCATCCCCAAACAGGCAGAGTCTGGCACCCCAGCAACCAAGGAACTTCCAGAAAGTGACATCAGCAGTTTATCTCAGAGAAAGTAACAGATTTATCTAATTCATAAAGAAAAAACGAGGTGAGAAATTCCCACAAAAGAGAGTTTCACTCCAAAAAGCACTGGTAACCTGTGCTCTCTCTAAGCCAATCCACACCAGGCAAATGATGTCTGAGTCTTGTTAAAGGAACTTTTTTTGAACAGCTTGATTGCTATTATGAACTTTGCAGTGGGAGTTTGGCTTTTAGCATATGTGAAAGTTTGGTGTGCTCTGCTTTATGTATATAAACAATTTCCCCATAGTAACGGAGTAAACATTGCACAAACTAGATTTGGCCATGAAGACCAAGCACCTCCTTTCAGTGCCTAGGACTTTTGAATGACTCTCCTTGTTGATCAAGTTTTGAAACAAACAAACAAAAAAAATCTTTCCATAAATCTTTCAAAAAAAATCTTTGAATGTTATTAAAGTTATTGTGGATATAGAAAAGGAGAGTATATTTCGGGTAAAAAAGAGCAAGACAAGAAACCATAAGGCAGATCTTTAACATTGTGACTTAAGTAACAGACAAACTGCTGAGAAGAGGAATAAGCAGACCATGCTGTAGGATCCAGCAAATTTAGAGGGTCTTCGTATAGAGGGCAGTTTAGAGGGCAGTTGTATAGGACTTTTATGATGTGAAAGGCAATACCATGTGCATGGTTATGCTGCTCATTCTGCACACAAAAGCTTGAACAGAGTACTGTACATGGTTCTGAAGGAAGTTGTACTTCTTTTCTAAAAGTATTTAGCACCTCAAACTAATTGAGAAATGCAGGACACCCTGATACAGGGAGTGCTCATAGAAAAAAAAACCAAACAAGCAAAACCAAAACCCAAATGAGATTCTTTTAAGCACTTTTTGTGCCACCCTACATATTTCAGCAGTACTAGAACATGGACTTAAGGGTCAAGAGTCCTGTTCTGCTTTCCTGGAGTGCCCTCATAAAAGGGCAAGAAGACCGATCTCCAGTGGCACTGTCAAAGTGTACAGGAACTGATCGCAGTTCAAGGCTCTGAGGATAAGAACGAACGTCCATGATTACACATGATTTTGGAGTGAGGTAGGAAGATCTTTTTTTAATAACCTAAAAGGTATCCATTCAACTTGTGAATATATATTCAACCTATTCTGTTTACAAGATGTTTTGAGACAAAATCCAAAACCAGATAACTTTTATGAATTTCATAATTGCAACACAAAAGAAAAAAAAGGTTTTCTTCATTTCAGAGTAACAAATTGCTCTAAGATAATGAAGAAACCTTTATATTCTTGACACAGAGGCCTTCTGGGCCTTACCAGCTGCCTACAAAGCCTTCTTCAAGAAGGCTGCTTACAAAGGATTGAGACTTAAACAATCTGGAAACAAGATACTGTTACTCTTTGACTTGTAGAATCAATCATTCACTGTTAAATATTGTGGCCTCTCTATCACCTTTCCCTTTTCCATGACTTTTATTTACCACACAAGCTTCTTTTCTTTTTCTTCTCTTTTTTTCTTCTTTCATAGGCTTAAATGTCTGTAAAGGATTTAAACATGTCACCTAATCCACCCTGATGGGGCAGTGTCAATGAGCCAGTCCCTGTGGCCCACATTTTCTTCCTTTAACTGCTTCTTTTGCAAACTGCTTCATCCTCCTCTAGCTTGACTGGGAAATTTTGCAGCTTTCCAAAACATAATAAAGCTTTTCATCCACTTGTCTGCATATTATGAGAAAAACCCACTAAAAATTAGTTTATCAAAAATTCAGCATACAAAGACACGCGTGGCTTGTATTTTATCAAACTAATCCAAACAAAAACCATCTGAAATAGGTGTCAATGTACTTAACGCATTTTCTGCACATCTTTGCTGTAACACAGAGATATTCATTAATGTGGACCTACCCGGTTTCTAAGCAAATATTCTACAGACCTTGCATAAAAAGACTTTGAATGTGTTTTGCTGCCCCAGTATCTTCAAGCAGTAGAATAGCCAATGATTTATGGACTCAGAGAGTCTGAAAGGCTTCCACAGAAAACAGAAAGGAATAAATAATGACAGAAAATGTTGACAGTGATATATAAGTCAAGGCTTTTTTTTTTTCTCAGTAGACAAGGGACAACCATTTTTTTTTGTAAATAGGAATTCCATCATGTCTCTGGTCAGCTTGGTGATATCATCCTAGCCTTGATGAGAATTCCATAACATGCCTGAAGAATAAGTATCAGACATTAAATCAAGGCCCCTTTGTGAGTATACTGTAAGGCAATAAAGTATAATCAGAGCAGAATTTCCCAGTTTCCTTTCATATTTCTAGTTCTTTGAAACAGAGTAAGTTAGATTTGGTTTTGTTTTTTTTTTAATGTACCTTTATAATATCTGGATGTTTCCAGAAACTGAAAATCAGAATAAAATGAATATTTTTCTATATTTTGTGGAAGTTTCAACTTTGCACAATTTTATATAAGTACAGGAAAATTTTAAAAACTCACTTTAAACTTTACTTAGACATTTTTCTTTTCTAAAAAACCCCACTTGTGTGAACACATGTCCACATGTTTAAAATCTTGATGTGTGCATAAGCATTATGATGGATTAAGGATGTGATTAATTAAAGCTGCAGGTTTAGCTAATCATCTCAAAATTTAGTTTTCCTCAAAATCCCTCAAACTTTAATATTAATATTGGAAAGAAAAGTAGAAGTGACATCTTTTTGTTCATTTCCCAGTCAGCCAGAATGAGGGCCTTTTATCAGCACTTTTCAGGCAGGGAAAATTGATGAAATGGAGTTTGGAGCAATCAGAAGAGTAAGTCAGTCAGATTTTTAGACAAGTCCCCAGAGATTATATTAGCCAAAGATACAAAGAGGCAGATAAAGGCAATTGTTTCTGTCCTTTAGGGTTCTTGCAGCAATGCCTTATTCTTCATTCATGTAAGTAGCAACACTCCCTCTAAACTTCTGTGTGCCAGCAGTGGTCAGACTTAGCTTCAATGGTCAGGTGGACGAGGTTCTTGAAACAGAATTTGGAACAGTTCAGGTCCTCAGAATAAAATAAAAAAATAATACTTCTAGAAAGTATATCTATTTGACATGTGCAAGAGCTTGAAAGCAATGCAGAGGTTCCTTATGTGTTTTTTACACCACATGTATATCTATATTCTGTGTCAGGTTAGATATGCATTAAAATGATAGCATGCATTTTGATAGGTCAGTGATCATTACAATTATGGAATATTATGCAAAGTTATATTTCTTTTTTAAAAGTAGGCAAAAATAGTTGCATAAAACATTAAATCCAATTTTGCAAGTTTTCATTGTATAGAATTAAAAGATGTTAATTTGTTTTAGTTTTGAAGACTCTTTATACAAATCAAAAACTGGGTGAGCTTTTCAGCTAGCATGAAAAATAAATGAAAGCAGGTTCAGTGAAAATCTAGCATAGTAACATTAGGATTAGTAAGATAAACTAGAATTGACTATTTTTTCAACCTAATATGGTAGTTGTAAGCTCAAAGTAGTTCTAGAGAGAAATATTTTTGCCCTAAAATTTTAGTTAGGTTTGATTAGTTCAGAAGAAAACCTTTATATTTTTGATATATAGAAAATGACAACAGAGAATGTACTGGCACTAAAGAAGAAATGGCCTATTGGGTTTCTGCTGTATTCTTTATTTTCTGAACCCAACATGACTATAATTTAGGTGTCAAGTAAAATTATGTTAGACAGGTTTTCCTTGTCCTTGTTTGTTCACATCACAACATTGGCATGTTTTTCCAGTTCAGCTGGAAAGAAACAAGAGATTTGAACTAAGGGACCTGGGTTTGAAATGACAGTAACAGAAGGAGAAGTCTAAGCAGTATTTTTCTGCACCATACTTATCTGTAAGCACCTTTCATAAATATCTACTTTAGGGACAAAGGGCTAGTTCAGAGTGACCAATAACTACATCCTGAGTCCTTGAATGAGAGAAAAAGCATGACCTAAATGCTTAGTTTGACCCCACAGCAAAGCCAAGGTTTTTTTATTGTCCCCTTCCCATCCCAGAGCTGTGTAGTGAAAGCACACAGTGCTTAGCAGTGGCTCAATACAACATACTGCTTCTCATCTCACCTCCAAGCTGGATTTGAAGGAAGGTTTTCTGTTTTAGACTTTCACAGAGTAGCTGTGAGGAAAGATTCATCTTAAATCTGCAAAATCAGAGAAAGTCTGACTTATGCCCTATAGCTTGTTTTACCCATTTCAATATCAATAAAACAAGTTTTAATACCAAAAAGTTTTTCATTCTATATCAATGATTACTCTTTTTTCTAAATGCCTGATAAGACACAATGACCATGAATTGCACATATTGTGATAAAAATGCTTTAAAAACTATTTCTTCTTTCAGTTACTGTGATCACAGAATCACAGAATTGTTGGGGTTGGAAGGGAGCTCTAGAGATCATCCAACCTAAGGCACCATTCCAACCCCCCTGTCCAGGCAGGGTCTTCTGGAGAAGGTGACGCAGGAACGTGTCCAGGTGGGTTTTGAGTGTCTGCAGGGAAGGAGACTCCATGACCTCCCTGGGCAGCTGCTCCAGTGTTCTGCCACCCTCTGTGTAAAGAAGTTCTTCTTCATGTTGGGATGGAACTTCTTGTGTTTTACTTCATGGCCATTACTCCTTGATTTTCTGCTGTTTTTATGGGAAATTTATTCTTTATCTTTCGATTTTGCCTTTCTTCTTTCTAATGAAAAATAGTACCTTCTCAAACATTATTTAATATCTTATTTTCTTCCTAATAATTTTATTCAGATTCTCTGATTCTTCTACACGTTTTTAAAGATCTAATAACTGCAAAACATTTGAAGTGTGGATTTTGAGGGCTATTGAATTATTGTTTATTACCTCCACATCCCCAGATGTTCTGTATGTCATTCATGTAGTGTATCTTGGGGATGACTGTAACATTAACTAATTTATTTTAGTTTCATGGAGTTTCTTGCCCTATCATCTAGATAGACCCTGTATGACAGAGGAATTTTCTGTGTTGGATTCACAGATTCTACATTTCAAAAATTATTATTAACATGGAATAGAAACATTTTAAGTATACGTTTACTAACAGGAAACTGAAATGATATTAAGGAAGGAAATGTTTGCACTGAAATACTGTAGCTGAAAGACACCATGGAGATTTGGAGCTATATAGAAGTTGATGTTGATGATATAGAGATAAGTATTGGAGATGGAAATAAAAGTTTTAACTGAAATATTTGAAATCTATTTTTTCTGTTTGATTGCTGCCATTTTTTGTAACTTGAAAACAGAAATCTTTAAATTCTAACACAAAATTGTGTAATTTCTTTGTTCCTATACACTTTTCATGTCTCAGACATGATGCTTTTCCTCAGCAGTGCCAACGATTTCATAATTACAAGTCCTTACATCAGAGGATCTGTGCATTAAAGATATGTTGTGAAGGGCGTGGATACAACTGTGACTTGGACAAGACCTGAGGAGGAGGTATTAAGGAAGCTGCTGCTCCAAGAGAAATTCTGAGCTGTTACCCCTCTTAGACAAGTCTGTAGGCCATGACTCTTCCATTTTTCCCCAGATTTAAATAATGATGTGCAAGTTTGGATTCATCTGTGTGAAACATGTATGAGATGAGTTAAAGACAAATATTCTCTGTGTGTACACTCTAGAGGAGACCTCTGAGGACACATGCCTGAGACACACAGCTCAGCTTGCAATCTAGCCCTTTGAATGTATCAGAAATAGTGAACCAAAGTAGAGACAAAATTTTGATTCTAGTTCTTTCAATAAGCCTCTTTCAATGGCATAATGCATTGGCTTTGCACATATTTCAACTTTCTGTAATTTATTTTCCCTATCTGTAACACAGAGGTAGCAGCAGATGTACCACAGTCTGAATGCAAAACAAATTCTTCTGAAGAACTTTCTGAGATCCTAAGGTAGAAGGCATATTGTAAATGCTAAACATTATTATAATTATACATACTAATATATCTTTTTGTCACTATGAAATTACCTTAACAGAACAGAATTTTCTTAATTGACATATACCCTTGTGGAATCAGGAATGTGCCATTTGACCAATTGTCCTAATTATTTGAGATCCTGAGAAACAGATCACACTGGGAGATTTTTTAAATTACTATAGAAAGAGGCCCAGGTGATGGAACAAATCTGTCCCCGTGTACGTGCTTGATAACACCATAAAAAACACACCAAAAAATGAAGTTAGAAACAGTAATGCATTATGAAACCCTAAATGTTTTATTCAATAATCCTCTGGACAGGGTGGGAAAAAGCTGAAGTAAAAGAAGAGGCCGAAAAAGTAGGGTATCTGTGTAGAAAGTTGATATTGTTAACCCCAGTGAATTAAACTTTGCACCAGGCAAACTGTTCTGCCATTTAATCAGACCAACCATCACATTCATCCACTGCTTTTAATTAAAATACCCACTGCATGGTTACTTCATATTGCCTCTTCACTTTCACTTATTTCTTCTGAATGTTTTGCCTGGACCAGAGTTCTCATTTAGATTTCTTTAAAGCACTGGCACTCAAACAGCCCTGGTATATTATGTATAAGCAGTTGTAACACAAATAAAAGTGATGCTGGAGTTCCTTAATCTCTTCTAAATAGTTCCCTTTATCAGAGTATTACATCAGCTTAATTATTTTATGCCAAAGGACTCAGTTATTACTCTAAATAAAAGTAGTCCCATTTTGTGTTATTACTAGCTTATTTCTACCATACTGGTTGCATTCTCCATGGCTCTCTCATCTCTCCCTCTCTTCCCTCGCTCCCTCCCTCCCTTCATTATTATTATTAATAATATTATTATTATTATTATTACTATTACTACTAAAGACAGTCGTTTTAAAACAAGGAAGCACATTTGTGTGTCATACCCTAAATCAGAAAATTTCTTAAATTCTACTTGTCATGACCTGACCCCTTCATAGCATGTGAGATAAATGCTCCTCTACTAGTTGCAGATAGCAGTATAATCCAGAAGTGAAGGCCTGGATATGACTGTTATAAATAATTCAAAAATTATAATTAGATAAAAATTACATTTCACTGAGAATGAATAAGCATCTGTGTTAACAAAAAAAACCAAGTTAAAACCCATTAGGTCCCACACAAATTGCAGACAATATCACAACCCTCTTTACACTTGAAAGAATGACTATTAAAGAAAACAGGCAAAGGGTCACCTAAGAATGAGGCTTCATATCTTTGCTCAGTGATGGGGCTTCTCCTTTTCAACACAGGACATGCTGTTATTAATTCTTATTCCCCCTTTAAGACTCATGCTGCAGTCTTGGTCACAAATTTGCATAATATGTTATGGTACCTGCTCTCACAGATTAAAAACAGAATAGCATTATGAAAACTATAAAAATAAACATATCCATGAGCTCCACAATATAAATCTTTCAGCTACCAGTTTACAGAGGACCAACCCAGAGGCCTGAGGTCAGCAAAAAGTGCAATAAAAGATTCAAGAGTCATACTTGCCCCCATGATCAGAAGAAAAATACCCTGGCAGCTTCCTAATCCAGCAGTTTCCTGAAAGGGGAAATCCTTTCCCCAGACAGCTTGATTTTTGCTGTGTCAGGGGAAGTTCAAAATGAACATTAAGACAAGGTTTTTCACTGGAACAGACTCCCCAGGGAAGTGGTCATGGCACCAAGCCTGTTAAAAGTTCAAGGAATGCTTAGACAATGCACTTTGTCATGTGGTTTAGTTTTAAGTAGTCCTGCAATGACTACTTGATGACCCTCATGAGTTCCTTCCAACTTGAGATATTCTAGGATTCTATAAAACCATGTGATTTCAGTCACACCTTGGTGAGAAATTACACTCCTTTTCCTGGATTTAAAAATACATTACTTTTGAGCCCACAGGTATAAAATGAGCTGTGTATGTGTTGGCAGTTTGTTTGAGAACAAGGATATGTAGTGCCCACAAAGAAAATTTTCAGTTTCCTTCCATCAGATATTTGCTGTTGCTTACCAGCCACAAAAAGCAGGCAAGCCCAGGACCAACACATTTCTGGCAATTCAAGAGTGGGGAATATGGACTTTAATGCTAGCTAGTTAGAAAAAAAGACAAATAATTTCTGATATGCATAGAAAGTATCTAATGATTCCTTCAATCTAAAACTACACAAAAATTATGAACATAAGCAAGCTTAAAAAATTACCTGTTTTCTGTTAAATCCAAGAACAAGAATCCCTGGAGCTACGTACAAGCCACTTCTACATTATCTAGCTGAAGACCTTTTCTTCCCCTGCATTTCATTTATTGCATTCTTTTTCTTCTTGTAATTTTGAATTTCACTTCAATTCCTCTCTGTTTGCCTAAAGCATATATTAAGGATTAAGTAGATCTTCCAAAATGTTGCACAAAATAATTGCTTTTCATTAGGAAGTGTCTGGTGAATTGGCTAGTTATATTTCTTCAATTCTAAACATTAGCTAAAATATGCAACTAGTTGGTTAATTCTAATCTACTATTTCATACAGTTAATGAATTATTCATAGGTTCATGCAGCTGCTGAAGTACTGCAAAAGCTTAAATTTAGCACTCAGATGGCACACGTGGCAACTTGGCAATTATTATTTTTTGGAATATGGCTTTAATTTAAATTCATATGTGATTGATGTGATATGACATGCTGAGAGTACAACAGATAGTTTAATCAACAAATGGTCCTTATGAATAATGTTGATGGTAAAAGTTCTATTCAATTTCATGTCACTTTCCTTATCCTAAAAATGAATTTCAGCTCTTGTTCAGCTCTTGATATTCAATGTGTTTTCTTTCATTAGAAATACTGAAGGAGGATGGACAGAAATGCAAATAGAAAATAGATTATGATAATATTTAATATTTTCTATGAGTTTCATTTCCATTTCTACTTATTTATCTTCACTGTCTTGGACTTGGTCCAACGTTTTCCACTAAAAATTGTAGCAAAGGTTTATATCAGAACAATGATCTACCAATATATAAAAAAATATGGAAAAGTGTTGCTCTAATTGGCATGAATATTTTTATTTATAAGAGGAGATTCTAATGACAGTTAGTAAAGTTTCTTAATTCATAATGGTTGCAATATTATGAATAGGTAGAGCAATTAATTTCATTACACTTGTGAGGGCTTTCCTTTAAAAATACTATGGCAGCAAGAAACAAATTTTTAATAAGCTAGATACTTCCATGGAAACATGGAAGTGTCAAATATCTTTCACAATAAATTGTATAAATGTTTGTTTTGTAACAACTAAAATTCAAGTAGCTATTTTTTGGAAAAGTAAAGGAGAAAATAAAGGCAGGATTATGGGTATTAGCTTGGTCTAGAAAAGGTAGGTGTATGATCTTCACATATGCAGGTTGCTGGAGAAGCAAAATGTTGCCTCCAGCATAAATATTATGCTGCCATTCATAACTCAGTAAATAACTGTCAATCCTCAAAAAGATGGCCCCAAAAATGAAGATGAATACAGGAAGAAAAATTGCAGAAAGTGATTTCCAAGCGTTATTACCATGCTTTTGCTCACTGCTCCTGTGTAAAGACATTGGGTAAAAGACACACGAGGTTTACTTTGCCCCTTGGATTACACCCTGAATACATGCCCATTCCTCCTGAACCACCTTTCCCCAAGTGGGAAGGGAGCTTCCCACAAGCACGCATCTGTACATCCTTACAAACACTGCTTCAGGTAGCAGCTCCTTCTTGCTGAAGGTGCTGGATGCACTTCCAGTATCTTTGTTTCTGTTATCCCCACTCTTACCCCACTCCCATTGTGCACTAAGGTATGTGACCTACATCCTTCTCTAAGAACTAGGGTCCAAATATATGCTTTTTATGTTGCTTTATGTTCCAAGTGTCCTATTAAAGGCCACCTTATGATGTTTCCAGTATTACTGGAGAATAACACACATCATCTTCTTAGTTATGATAGATACAAGGAACTAATGGGATTTAAGGACATTACAGTAAAGATACATTGTTGAGGGTAGATAAAGGCTGACAGTCTTTTAGGTATTATTTCTTTCAGTAAATGGCTAGGAAAATATTTTTAGTTAGTCATCTCATTGTTCTGTTCCTCTGTAAAATTTAACAGTTCTAGGAAGATTCTACTCAAATCAGAGATGTTGACTGGGAAAAATATTCTGTGATCATCCAAATAACTAAATTTTAAGAATATAGAACCTAATCTTTTGCGAGCCCATCTTGCTTTCCTTTTTACAGCTCATCTAATATTTGCTCTTTTAGAGCAGGCACTTAAAGCATGGATGCTCTTCTTATAGGATTTATAAAAAAGTACCTATTCAAGACATTGAAAAATATTTGCTGTTTACATTGACTTGTTGAGAATTCACATATGAATAGAATGAATAAATGTTCTACATGGGGAGTACCTCTGAGACTCAGAAATTCCCCAAGTGCACAAGCAGATGGCACAATCTACACTTCAACACAGGGGCTGCATGCTCTGCTGAAAAACTTTAAGGTGTATTTGTTATCTTAAAAATATTAATTTCAATAAAAAGAAAAAACCCCACCTTTTATACAGTATCATGAATTTATTAGATATGTGTGATAGAAATCACAAGAAAAAAAAAAAGGGGGAAAGAAAATTATTTCAGAGGAAAATCTTAAAAATAATACCGTTACAATTGTTACACAGAAACTTCTTGGATTTTGTACTCTTTTCTGTGGGGTTATTCTTCCCCCTCCACTGCTTCTATAGGTCTTAGAGTCTGCAGCATCACAGCAGGAGGGGGACACTGTAGCATGTCATCAGCAATCCATGCCCTTCCCTCAGATACATTATGTTGATGTTGACAGCTTCTTGCTCCTAATTTCAGGTCAAATGTATATTTCTAACATAGTTTTCCCCCTTTTTTGTGTTTTGTTTGGTTTTGGGTTTGTTTTGTTTTGTTTTGGTTTGGTTTGGTTTGGTTTGGTTTGGTTTGGTTTGGTTTTGTTGGGGTTTTGTGGAGGTTTATTTGTTCCTAAAACATTTTAATTTCCCATATGTCAAACAAACATCTTTCCTATCTTGCATACTTGTTCTCTGTTCTCCTGTTACTTCCACAAAACTGGTTTTACCCAGGAGGGAAGGTAATATTTCTCTATCAATAGGTAATTGACCACTCATAAGTTCTTTACAGCCCTGGTCCTCATATCACCAGGTGCCACCTCTGTCATCATCCCATCTCTACACTGCATGTTCTTTCCCCACATTTAAGGGCTCTGTTTCACTGCCAGTCTTTTATTCCATTACTCTGCATCATTACGGTATGGTCATAAATAGCTCATTCTACACAAAACAATTACTTAGTAGTACTATCTATACAAAAATTATGGTTATACTACTTGGTTACACAAAGCTCAGCAAAAGTAAAACAAATTAGGAAATAGCCATTAGAAAATAAGTCATTAGAATATTGCTTTTACAGCTGAACAATGTGAAACATAGCTCTGAGCAAGCCAAGAGAAGTCCTGACAAAGCCTAAAAAATCCTGTGGATTTGCAGAGCTACTGCAAAGCCTGAAATCTGTCATTAGCAAGGTAAATAATGTATTTGTTGGGTTACAGGGCTTGATTTTTGGATTGTCCCATAAACATTCAGAATAGCAAGGCTTGCCTAGAACATATGACGGACTTTTGCAGAATAATATAGATGCATATTAATTTATTTGACAATGCAATGGAATAATACACAACAAAATTACGGGAGGCTTACAATTTATGATACGCTACTGAAAGAAGAGAGATAACTGAATGGCTTATCTAAAATATACACTGAATAATCATAAATGGCTATTTTGGTTGCAAAAAGTGATTTTGATTAAGGGCCAAGCTTTGCCCTTAGTTACATTTGCACAGCTTCTACTGATGCCAATTGTAGTTATGGTGGTGTGTATCCGAGTAAAGGATCTGTTTATGAATAGGGATGGAAATTTTATTATTATTTGCTTTCAGAAAATAATAGAACTCTGGAACCTCACATTTTTCATATATGTAAGAAAAGGAATTGCTTGGTAGGGCTAGAAATCAATTGGAACAGATTCTATCACCTTTGTGGAGTAGTACTTATTTGCCTATCTGACAATCTTTCTGATTCAGTAGAATTAAATTCTATATAAGAAATATGCAACATGAATAAGAGAAAAAAAAAAAAAGTATCTTAGAATCTATAAACACTTCCCAAAGTTCATATTATTCTATAGAAAAAGCAGAATACTTTAAGAGAACTCCTTTATGAAACCCTTTTTATGAATGACGTTCTTTTTATAAATGCAGCTTCCATTATTTAAGATTCAGGTAGCTCTCCCATCAATTTAAAGCATTTCAAACTTGAAACAAAATCACTTTGCCCTCCTCATTATGTAAAATTGCCAACACATAGGTGAGATTTATATTGAAAAACTATTCATCAGAAACTCAGATGACCGAAAAGACAATAGCACAAATAACTCAAAGGATCTTTCAATTAAATCCACATGAACTTGTTGCAGCTTGCATTTCTGGAGTCTAAATAACATCATATATATGTTCCTTTCTTTTAAGATCTGCTTCCTTTCTCCTTAATATGTTCCAAAACTCTGAACTTTTCGAATTTCATCTGAAAAGTTCATCCACTCATGTCATTTGCTAGAAATAGACACAGTCTAATGTGCAGCCTATATCTCTATTTTCTCGTAAGTCAACCCACAATGTCAGCAGTACAAGAATACCTATTTGAAATGCATTATATTAAAAGTAGTTTAATAAGAACAAAGAAAATAATCAATTTTTTAATATAGAAAATATTTAAAACTTCATGGATCACCACCTAAATCATTTGAATCTAAGCACTTTAGAAAATACCATCACTATTTTTCTGATTATACAAGCTTTAGGCAAAACTATAATTTAATTCAGTCACTGAGCATGAAGTTGCCCAGAGATGTACTATATATTTCAAGGGTTTTTGAGTACAATTTGTGCTTTGTTACCTTTCTAAAATATTCCTACTCTTACTTTTGACATGAAAGCATGGGCCCCCAAATTTACTGTAAATATTCCAATAAGATTGAGAGGGTAAATGTAGAAAGGTATAGAGTGAGGTTCAGTTGAACACATTGTCCGTATCCTTCTCCTGTGTAATAAATATTATGTGTGTAATAATTTTTTGTGCTCATTGTTAAAAAAATAGATATATATTTTTAATTTCTATTTAAGGTGGTCATGAGAATGAGAAGGACCTCTCTGTATTCGCAGTGTAGAAAAGTGCAGCATTGTCACGTGAAAACAAGCAGGCTGCTGCCCTCTCCCTTCAGTCTCATAGGACTATGATAGAAGTGAATGCAGAACAGTTTTCTGCTCTTTGTTTGGCTCTTTGTTGCAATATCAAGTTATTTTTACTTCCTGTCTTTCTGAGTGGGAATTTATTTTAACAGTAGTGTCAAATTGGTAGAAATGAAGCAGGACTTTGGGGCTGATACCAGTGAAGACAGAAGGAGCAATAGGATTTCAATAGCAGCACTGAGTTGTTGCAGTAGCTCAGTTTGTGGAGCTGAGTTCTTAGTCAGCAATATGACTTGGTTGACATGAAATTTGATGGAAATAAAAAAAAACAAGTGTGAGTAGTTGTCAAGCTGACTGGCACAGCTCATTCCAGAATTATTTGTTTTATGTCCCATTGGAAAAGAAAAGAAAAGAAAAGAAAAGAAAAGAAAAGAAAAGAAAAGAAAAGAAAAGAAAAGAAAAGAAAAGAAAAGAAAAGAAAAGAAAAGAAAAGAAAAGAAAAGAGAAAAGAAAGAAAAGAAAAGAGGAGAGTTTTAAGGAGTGTCACAGTGAAAGGGGGATAAAAAAGAACAGTCAAAATATGTTTGCCATGTTTTTATGAAAATATTGTTTCTATGGTAATGCCTTGACCTGCAGCACCAGGCTTCAGAGACGGTGCACAACCAAGGACAGGTCACTCCATTGCACACCCCGCAATGTTTTGGTTTGTCTCTATATCCTCTGTGTTTTCAGACATGCTTTCACACAGGCACAACCAAAATATTTTGGAACTTGTCAATTGACAATCCCAAAAATAAAAGTTCCAATTTCAGTGAGTTCCTCAGCAGAAGTTTGTATCAGCCAAAGCTGGTACAGTCTTTCAAGATGTTACATCCATTAAGTAAGAGAACCTAAATTTGGGGATTTGGTGGTTATATTTGTCTTTCTGTTTCAGCCATCTAGATTTAAGTATGGCATATCCTATTTTGGAGGAAAAAAAAATCTGTGGCCAGCTACACCCACATGCCCACAGGAAAAAATTATAATTACCAGAATAAAAAAAAAAAAGAAGACATTAAACATTAGACTCCAACTAAGTTTCTAGCTTTACTATCACCCATGTTTAAATGAAATGAATGTGTATATAACCTCAGAATTTGGGAGATGCACAGCTCTCTACTGACACGGCATTCTGAAAGCAATTAATTTGTTCAGGTTTTTACTATGCTGTGCCAAAAAAATATCATTACTCTTCCATGACCTACTTCATCAGGCTGATGGGAATGTTTGCTGAACTAGGAAGAGAACTTTAAAAATATACAATGATAGAGAAAACTTATTATTTTAACTGAAAAGAGAAATGGGATTTTTAAAAAGAGAAGGGGTATTTACTACTAAGAATAAAGTCAGTGGGCTGCTTCTGAAATTCTCCTTAATACTAATTTGATCTCTTACTCTGCTGAGATAGCTAAGAAATAGGAAAAGCAAAACTCAGGTTTCTTGTTGTTTAAGTTTTGTTTGGTGTTTTAGCCTGCCACACCTTCCTGTAGATTTTCAAGCAAATAATTTCAAAGCTAAAGTGTTGTTTTTTATATACACTTCTAAGTCTTTAAAGCATTGACCTTAATAAATTCACAATAGAAAACGTTTAGATGTTATAAAATAAGATGTTATTGCTGTTATCTCAAACACACACACACACACACAAAAGATTCCCGTATGTATTTCTAAACCTCAAAATCTAAAGCTCCAAAATTACTACATTATATTCCCTTGTTTAGAAAATTGAATAGGTATATATCAAGATGAGTGTCCTTTGGAAAAAAAATATTTATTTTTCTGATCCTAATATGATTAGGCTATGCAAAAGAGAAAACACAGGCATTATTAAATATTCATGGTAGCTGATTACGGGGGGTGGTTGTGCTATTAAGGGTTAAGAGCAGAAAATTTGTGTTAGGAAATCTTACGCTCTGAAGAGAGCTGTGTCATTCTGTTAAACAGTAGAGAATAATCAGGCTAACATCCCACTTGGTAGTAAGCCACTTACAGATGTCAGCAAATATATTTATCTTGTTAGGGAAATTGCCTCGAACAACAGCGATCCTGAGATATAGAAGGCAATCTCCCTGGACTCAGCTGCTTTTAGGGATCCAGGAATCATCTACACAACAGCACATCTAAGTGAAGAGTGAGTAAAGACACACTGGACACACTTCTTGTGTATTTAGTAGCATAGTTTTATCAGAAAGATACTGAAGGATAAACAACAGCTGCTGGTTTGGGAGATGGAACCTAAAATGCTCTAAGCACTAGACACAGAAATATATGGTGCCATTCTGTCCTTCTCCCATTTGCACACAGAAAATAGTCTATAATAGTCTATATGGCTATCCTTTGATGATTTGTATCAATAGACATATAAGCATGTACTATTTCTGTATATATAAAGGTTGTATGGACCAATCTCCATCAAAACGCAACTTAAAGAAATGGCACTGAAAATGCAGGTCTGTGTGTAGCTTGATAATATTCTTGCTTTTTTCCTACCCCTAAAAGCACCTCTTAGGAAAAAAAATATTTCTCTAAAACCAGACCTATACTAACTTCTGTTCCATACATTGAAAAGTCAGAAAGGTATGGCAATGACGAAATAAATATTTAACCAAAACAGAAGGTTCTTGCTCTAATAAATAACAAAGGTAATACAGAAACAGTGCTTCCACACCAATGTATTGTATGGGTTGAAAAATAGTATAGAGTTCTTTACAAAGGTTTGTACATAAAAAATGATGAATATGCAATTTTGAAAGTTTTTGTAAATTTCCCGTATAAGACTGACAAAATTCCTTTGATAGTGAAGAAATGAGCATCAGGAAACTACACTGAAGTACATTTTTTTTTTCAGATTTGAACAGCTAATCACTACAATGACATCAATATTAATATACAGTCAGGCTGACTTTCTCCCTCGGAAAGATAAGACCGAGAGCTAAGATGTATCTAAACCACCATAACAATGCATAAACCTAATCCACGTCTTTATGGTATTTAGGCACAATGATCTCAGAGGACCTACAGTGCAAAAAAAGCTTATCAATGTTTAACAGACCTCAGTACAATATTTAATATAGGATTAAAGACAAACAGGAATACATATCACAAGATCCTTGGGGCCTCTGGCCACCAGAGCTAAATTTGTTTGTAATTGGTGCATATGGAACAAAACAGAAACATAAATCATCTTTATTCTCCTCCTGTTTGCTTCTATCTTCTTTAAACAAAAAGCAAATTTTATCTAGAAATTATTTCATCCTCCACTAATTTTTCGCATTTTTCCCCAAAGACAGTTTTCAGTCAAGAGTGGACAGTGGTGGAACAGCTGATCACTTCTTGTTTTAGACAAAAAAAAAGTAGCTTTAAGATTTGTCATTGTTCAGGCTCAATTTCAAAGTAGCATTTATTGAAAGCTCTCTTTAACAAGAGAGCATATATATTTCAATATAGCTGCACAGCAAATGGCAATATAATTTACCTTTGACTGCTAAAATTTGTTTTCAAAGGATACAGGACTCTTGAAAATACTAATAAAGCTGAATGAAGCTATTTTCTCTGAGATTAAAGTAAAAAAAGAAGGTTGTAAAGTAGTTTTCAGTTTATTTGCAGCATTTTTTAAATGTTCTAAGCTACGTTGTCCTTCTATTAACTGTGCCAAAACTAGGTTTTATTTTTGCATTTGAAATGCAAAGTTATGTGTTTCTTTCATTAACTATAGCCAGTCTACGTAGATTTTTCTAAATGCTTGGTATTTGACACTCACAGAAGGATATAGTCCCAAAGTATAAAGAGTTAAAGATGTAAAAAGGTTGAAATTACAGCAGAATTATTTCAAATTAAATTATATCTTCAGGGTAATATGATAATAAATTAAATTTCTGAACACATGAGAGGGCACTGAAGTTCCAGGAAATTTGCTGAATTCTCCTAATATACATATTTTTTCTCTTCAGGCTTTATACATTTCCCACTTTTGGCAGGAGGCAAAAGTGCTACCATTGCTGTAAAGGACATTTCCACAGTATCTTTAAACTTGATCCTAAGGAGGAAATGTTGTAGATCACTTGAATTAATCCACCTAACTTTTTAGCCTAGTTTTGAAAATTTTATCAACCTGTGATCTTTGGGTATAATTAGCTGAAACTCCAAGCTTTGGATCAATACTTTGAATTGACATGCCTCTGAGATTTGTTAAATCATTGTCTTAAAATACCATAAAAACTGTGAAGTTCTTGGTGAATAATTTATCCAAAGTAACTTCAGTAAGTCACCCTATAGCAAGTCTTATTGATCTTGATAGCATTGCATGAGGTATGACTTGGCTGAACTGATCTAAAGGTTATCTCAGAAGCAGGAATATTTCCTCTCCCCTTCTTCCTGTTTGAGAAAGAGATGATACTTGCCAGAATCTGTGTTAGCTTTAATTTTTGATAGCAGTATTTTCCAATATTCCATTTTGCATATTTTAGAACAGAAATTCAGTGTTAATGGAAAAGCTAAATATTTATTCTACCACTGCAAATATATGAGTGAAGAAATGTAGGGAGTACATTATAAGTGCTTATCCTTTTATCTCTTCAACGTTATTGTGAAGGATTGCCATTATCAAACTGCAATCTACAGAAGAAAATAGATATCACACGTAAAAGTATAAAAGAAGACATTTACAATTAAAAGTGAAGGTATCATTATTATATGTCCTTTTCCCCTAAGAACTTGAACAAATTTTCTTCATATAATTTTAATACCCAAAGAGTGGTAGATTGAATAAGTCCAAGAGAATGTATTTTAGTCACTTGAGATTGAGGGTAAAGGGAAAGACTTATATTTTTTAATACTATCTTAGAGACTTAATGTTCTCTCATAAACTTTTGAAGTTTTTCTTTCTTCAAACTCACAATCCAATCAGAAATATAAACATAGGCTCCTTTCTTAAAGTTGAAAAAAATAGCTTTTAGGGTAAAGTTTGTTTGTGACCTACCCATGAATGAGGAAAAATCATTGGTCATAATGGCTGTCAATGTGATTCAAGTCTGGCACAAAAATTTGGGAATGCAGGAATAGATTTAGTTCTAACTTTCTAAAACGAAAAACCAAGAATAAGCATAGTGCCTGGAAGGGCATCCCCTCACATTCACTGCCATTCAAGAGAATCATTACTTTTGAACCAGTTCTTGACCTGCTGGAAAGAAATGATGAGGGCTCAGACAAGCTGCATGAATTCCTCAGCATTGATATTGCTGGTGGCATGCACAGTTCTTGACTTTCTTCACTGCTGCACTTGCATGCTGTGATAGAGATGGAAGGAATAATTAGGAACAACTACTTCGATTTTCACACTTTTCAAATTTGCAGGATACCTTGTTGAAATATAGAAACGTACACACAAAGAACTATAATATATGCATGCACAAGCACACACATGCAAACAAACACACAAAAACATCCATCCATAATATGAAATAATGCAAAAAAGAATTCAATTACTGCTTTTACTGAATGTAGGTTACATTTTCAATGTTCCTGTATTTCTTCCATGTCAGAAAAAAAGGCATTTTGCTGCACTCCTGAATGCTTAAGAACCTCCATTGATCAAGAAATCACAGCCTGATAAAGACTGCTGTACACAGTGTCATGGAAGTAGCTCATTATTTTTCCTATATGAAGCCAGTGCACTGCACTATTTATGTACAACCTTTATAACTATAACAGATCTTTCAGTTGACATTGCTGAGTGGTATTACTGAAGTTTAATCCAAAAAGTAATCCTATCAAACTACTTGGAAACACGATTATTATGCAAGCCCTGCAGGCTTTTCTCTTTGCACAGACTATGACAAAGACCAATTTTTAGGCAGAAGGGCGGGAGAGGAACTGAACCAGGGATTAGAAGAAAAGTGAAATTTTGAAAATTTTGTCTTTTGAAAATTTCTTTCAAACTTTGCAGAAAAAATGCTGAGTGACTGCCACCTAATTTACAGGAAAGAGCAAGACATGTAGGTACAATATCCATGAAAATAGAGCTAAATTGCTACAGTAGACTGCACTGGTTTTAACTGATACTTCATTTAATTACAAATCTTTAATAACTGCAGACATTCTAAGCAAATATAGTCGTGAAATTTACAAACTTGAGCCTCTTCCTCTCTCTTCTTCCTTTGTTCATTTTCTTCTTAGATCAAGAAGATAACAGCCTACAAGCATTTTTAAGAACTTAAATATACAAAAATTGATATTAGCAATGATACTACAATGTCTGTACTTCTCTGTCTGCACATTTCCGATGTGCAGAGCCACTGGAGCAGTCCAGGGGAGGACTTGTAGAGTGATTAAAGAAACAGAAACAGTTATTAAATGGAAGGTGATGAATACTATGGCTGGAAGGCTAATGTGTGGCCAGGCTACAAAACCAATGGGGAAAGATGGCCTGTGGTATTTCCTTCTGGCAGTGAGTGAGAAGGAGAAGGGGTCAGAGAAAGGGAAGAAGGAAAAACAGTAAATGAAAACTGCTCTTTAAACTAAAGGAGCAGACTGACTCAAAAATAAATGGATGCAAATGGCCAGGAAGACAGAAGTGTGATTTTACAGGGCAGGTGCACAACAAAACTAAGGTGGACTTTTGCCAGTTGCTAAAGTTTTGATATCCCAGAGTTCAAAAGAATCAGACTCGATTACCCTGAATGTCCTCTTGCTCTGTAGCAACATTACTAGAGTGTTTCTTCTTTTAGATGCCAACAAAAACATAAATATTACCTGGTTAATGGTTGGACTTGATAACCTTCAAGATCTTTTCCAACCTTAATAATTCTGATACTCTATTATTTTATGATCTATATGCTGATTCAAGTATGTTTGCAGATCTATACTTACCATGTATATGTGAGGCATTACAGTGGTAAATTCCTAATATGATTTTCTACCTTTAATGGTTGGATCCTGCCTGGCCATAAGTCATGAACACAAGACAACAACAATACATTGTGCACTTGGATAATACATGCCTGTGAAATAGCAGTTTCTGTGAAAAAAAAAAAAAAGGCTCATGTGGACATCAAAGGAGCAGGGGTTACTTGAAGCTTGGTACTAAGATATTTTCTGATGCAGTATTTACAGATGTACAAACACTTCCTTTTATTTCTGCCATCCTTTTCCTTTTTATCACCTTATTGTCTAACACATTTTCACCTCTGATGGAGAAATCTTTGCTAATGTTCGATTTCCAAGGACACAACACGAACAAGAGTAATAAAAGTCATTCAGGAAGACAGCAGCTGAATTTGGTCTATTGCAAGAGCTGTAACAGGTAGTATAATGAAGTTTAATTTCTGAAACATTATGGAACTTCTTGAAGAACAGAGCAAAGTAAACACAAAAGTTTTCTGAACTAAAAAATAGAGTGACCCCTGAGTTCTGAAAAGGAAGACTAATATAAACTATAATAACTTATCTCTTTATCATTTGACAACGATGTGGCTTTTAGATGACCATCTACTGGAAACTTCAGTACTGAAAACGGAAATTAGGTTTATTGAAACAAAGTCCAACACAAAGAGCATGAACAATATTATTCAAAATGTTCATAGTTTAAGATCAATGTCAGGATAGTTTAAAAATCATTAGGCTTTGATTTTTAAACAGTACTTTTTTCATCAATAGGGAAGAAGAGTTTTCTCAAAAATAGATGAAATCAAAAAGACAGCTCAAAAAATAATGGGAACATTTTGATCTGATAGTCAAGATGGCAGGAAGGCTGTTTCTAATATAATGGTCTGAATACAACTTTTTTCATAAACAATGAATGTCAGTTCTACAACATCACACAGATTCTCCCTCAGGTAATTATACTAGTGCCAATACTGTTCAGCATTATAATTAATGATCCAGATGATGGGATACAGCACAGTCTCAGTGATTTTACAGATGATACAAAACTTGAAAGAGTTTTGCACCAGATTGGTGTCCTATTATTCAGGAGGACCTCAAAAGGCTGGAGAAGTGGGCCAAAAGTTTTGGAGATCAACAACAGTAAAGGCCACATCCTGACCATGGGGAGGAATAACCCCAGGTACCAGTGCATGTCACATCTGGAAAGCAGTTTTGCGGGGAGTGTCCTGGGTGCCCTGATGGACACAAGTTGGACATGAGCCAGCAGTTTGCCTTTGCAGCCAAGAAGGCTAAATGTAACCTGGGCTGCTTTAGGTGAGAGTGTCAATAGCAGGTCACGGGAAGTGATCATTTTTCTCTACTTGACTCTGGCAAGACAAATCTCAAATGCTGGGTCCACTGCTGGGCTCCCCAGTGTGAGAGAGACTTGAGCATACTGGAGTTAAGTCCAATGAAGGGGGTCAAGGACTGGAGCATCTGGGATACAAGAAGAGGCTGAAAGAACTGTGACTTTTCAGTCTGGAAAAGAGGATGCTCAGAGGGATCATACTCCCTGATGGGGTGTAAAGAGGACAGGGACAAGACTTTTCTCAGAGGGCACAAAATGAAACTTAAACATAAGTAAAATCTTCTTTGTGAGGAGGAAAGTTACACACAGAAAGGTTTTCCAGAGAAGCTGTGGAGTGTCAATACTTAGAGATATTAAAAACCCAACTGGACACATTCCTGTCTACCCTGCTCTGGCCGACCCTGCTCTGAGCAGAGGTTTGGACCAGGTGATCTCCAGAAGTACCTTCCTGCCCCAGCCAGTCTGTGAGTCGGTCATTCTGTGTTTTAGTGAACAAGTTATACGGCTCCAACTTCTTTTCCAGAGAGCTAATTGTCTCTCTAGATTGCAATCTTTTCTTCCATGCTTCCCTCTCATTAAACTTGACAGCATGACAGATGTTTTTATATTCTCGATAACAAATTTCTAGCTACCTAATGCACACAGCATTGTGCAAGTCCAGATAACCAATTCTGGTAAACAGTGGCAGCTCCACAGCCACTACACTCTTTATGTTTTCAGTCATAAAAATGAACTCTGATGACTTATTATCTGGAGGGACACAAAGTAAAACTTTTCAATCATCTTTTCATTATGCCTGGCAGTGTGTGTGCACATAGTAGAGGGAGTGCTCCAGTTGTTAGGGAGATTTATATGGGCATAACTCAGATGTTTCTCAACAGATCTAGTTGTCAGTGTAATATGAGCACCCAATGAGTTACTGTCCCTCTAATGAGTCATAAGGCAAACAAAGGCTTTGGAAGAAGATCCACTGTTTTAGAAATTTTTTTGAATACCTAGAAAATTTAAAAGAAAAAAATTGCATGGATTGAGAGTTAGGGGTTATAGGGGTTATATATGTATGTATGTATGTATGTATGTATGTATGTATGTATGTATGTGTGTGTGTGTATAAAATGTATCAAAGTTATGGCAAAATCCTGGGAGTGAAACTAGGAATTTGAGTACTGCAGCAGGTTGAAGACTTGGGAGAGATTTTTAATGTAATGCCATATTTCGGTTGTTTTTTTTTTTCCTTCATCTGAATAGTGTATAATCAAGAAGCACTTTAATCAGGATTTAAGACCAGGATGTCTTTTGTGTCCATGTGACTGATACTGGAAACTAGTGTTGAGAGAAGGGCTGTTATTTCCAGAGGAACTGAACTCAGCTTGATCTTACTAGAGACTTCGTGCTGGCTTGGACAAGGGAAAGGTAAGTTTCTCAAGCGGACATGGTCCAAGTCTCGGGTCAGTGTAACCTATCTCGTGCATGCACTTGTTAAAGTAAAATCACCTCGTTGTACATTTGGAAACAGTTGTTGCAAGTGAGTAAGTGAGGTTTGGATGCCTGTCTTCTGCAACAAGCTTTAAAAATTGAGAAAGGAAAAGGACAACCTAGCCACTGTGTATGAGGCAAACATACAGACAAGTTGTGAGAAATCCAGGTTAGTCAGGACAAGATGATTCCAACTAGTAGGAAGCTGTTCAGAAGTTTACCTGATTGAAGAACTGCTCACAGCTTGTCAGAACTTCAGAGCTCTGTAACAGAATTGAAATGAATATGTAGCAGCTTTCATTACACAGAAGCAAAAAATAATTGACATCGACCACCTGCTGAGAGAACATCAGCACTAATGTAATGAACTTCAACTTGCAGAAGACAAAAAGTGCTTTTTCACGGTGATGAACAGATACTACTGCACACTAGACTTCTGAAAGTGTCATGAAGAGCTGGAGTCCTTGGAAAGAGCACCAAAGGAAAATCATGTTTTGTGATAGTTTTACAGAGCTAGCCACTCTGGCAGCTAGGGCCTGTGTGCCTCCTTATATGGCTAAATATGCCATTATGAATATCCATATATGCATATTCTACATATGTTATGCATGTACATATGAGTGGGTATACATATTTGTTCATACACATACACTTATATACATGTGCATATACAAACACATATTTGTATATCCACACACTAGCTTATGTAATTGCAGTATATATTCATCCAAGATGGCAAACTGGAAAGCACAATGATTGGTCATGAAGAATCATAAGAGAAGAGCTCATAGTTCCTAGAAAATCCTTGAAAGAGAACTAAAATATATACAAAAATATAAGAATCCTCAAAAGAGATGAGTACAATTATGTGAAGCTTTTCACAGTCTCCAAGTGCATTAAGAGTTTCAGTAACAAATATAAAAAGAGTAAAACAGCACTAATGTTTGAAAATTTGGTATGCGTTGATAAAAGAAGGAAGAGTCAGCAGGAGGAGTGCATTCTGCATAGCTTCCCAGAACTATCATGCAAATGTAAAATTAATAAATCTAAAGATCAGTCTGTGGAAGATATTGAGAGAAATGAATCCAGAGCATAAAAAGTCAATAAAACTGTTTAAAAGTCAGTAATTTCTTAAATTAATGGCAATCAGAGAGCAACAGTATTTCAGTATTTATCTACACAGGCCTGAGCTGAATTTTTTAGAAATGTAGATGGTGCTGATAAATAAGTATGTCACAGGAGCACTGACTTTTAACCAAACAAGGATTTGACTCACTAATGCTGAAAATGTCTCACTGGGGATGAAACTGAAGAATTATGCTTGCTAGAAGGTCAGAAATCATAGAAAATAATGAATTACAAATTGTGTCTTTAACAGCATACTGTCATGAGAAAACATTCCTGCACTTCTGACTGTGGACTCTGATGCAATAGTTGCTAAGAGTCACCACCATTCAGGTAAGCACTGCTGAAAAAGATTAGGATTGAAGAAGCATGACAAAACTTAATTTTTATTTTCTTACCCACCAGTGTTTTTATTCTTTTTCTGACGTGTTCCTTACTCAAGCTGTGCTGCTTATTCTGCTTTTTGCAGTGAAAAACATCACATCAGGGACCCCTTTTTTTACAGAAATTTAATGTACACGCACATGCTCTGTCCTTAAACACACACCGGTGAAAGCAAAATTTGGTTGTATATCTTCACCTGAAAAGGAGTTTACATAGTATTTGATATTCTATGCACACTGTTGGTTAAAAAAAACTTGAGTAAGTCTGATAGGATACCTTTCAATGCAACACAGTGAGCATTTATTCGAGTTGAATATGCTTTTTTCTGAGCACTCTGTATAAGAAAACTAAGTTCTGGGATTTCTGTCTGCAGAGGAATCACAGGAAACTTTGAAAACTAGAAAACAGAGATAAAGCTAGTATGTTACATAAGAATGCACAATTAAGATAATAATTAACATAGTGAGTGTACAGGGTATTATAACAGGAAAAAAACCACAGAATTATATGAGCACTGATGTGTTAAGTGACACCGTGATCAAGAAGGACGTACCTTATTTATGGAAGACTAGTACTGCCCTTCACAGGGATACCTAAATCTATATGGAAACAATGTCTGGAAATAGTATTGACTAAAATTACCGTATTATCTAATATTTATGATAATTAAAAAAAAATTAAACTTGACATGTGGCAATTAGAGGAAAATTTATGTAGAAATAAGCTTATAATTTCTGTGAATCCACATTGCATTAAAAAAGGGATCAACAGTCTCAGAAGTTCAATGGAGAATTGGACTGCTCCAACCTGCCTTAAATGTCTTCTAAATTATTTTCAACTTTCATAATTGTAAAAACTTCAAATTTAATCTACAAGAGGCATGAAGATACTTTCCGGAGTTCAGGAGAAGTACATTTTGAAATATATATATGGAACATCTGAATAGTTGAATGAAATAGGAAAAAAAACTTCTTCGGGTACAAGTTATCTGAATTTTTTCAATTCAAATGGAAGGTATTCAGGTTTGGAAATTATGTAAGTGTTATATTTATTTCTAGAGTGAACTCTAGAAATATATTTATTTCTAGAGTTATTTCTAAAGTGAACTGATAGACAATCCATTTAAAAAAATAATAAAAAGAAATAATCCCTAAAAATATAACCCTAAGTTTTATGGACGGATGATATTCCCTCTTATTCATTGGTCATACTGGAAATTTTATGAAATTCTATGGCATCCGTGTGAGCCACTTTTTCCTCCTGCAAAATTTTCAGTGTGTCTGTTTGAAGTGTTGTTCTAGATGGTGTAGAGGAAAAAAAAGAATTTTAAAAAATCTTCCCTCATCTCCTGTAATTGACACACATTCTATGGAAAATAGTATATTCTCTCCACTTGGCTTAAATTCCAAACTAGAGTCTTTTTGAAAAATGTGTGCTAGCCAATCCATAAGTCATCTTCTAGCCAGACAAAATTTAAAGTATTTCCTGAAGGAGTATCTTGATATATGGCTTCTAGACAGTAACATGAAATGACCTAATGGTTTTAACTGTGTAAGAGAATGAAAACTATAAAACAATTTTGAAAGTCAACAGATGACTCAAGAACATTTCAAACACTCTGAATCTTATTCAAAGTACAGCCCCTGAAACATGCAAGCTGTCAATACATATTTGATTTTTCTGGCAAATCAATATCTCTTTTTTGTGAAGCAACTTAACTAAGGGACAGTTGAGGATTTTAAATGAGAAAACTGCTGGATTAGGATGATCACTGGTCTCAGATCTTTAATAAGATGATCACTTAGTGTGATTAGTGGTTTTAGTCTATCACACCACCTCTGTGAGTTAGAAAGATATCATTGTTCCCATTTTCAGTTGGCAAGAAGGTGCAAAACGATTTACTGAACACAGAACAGGTATTTACTCATGAGGGAGCAGGAAATCAAACTGTCTCAATTTTTATGTGGTTGTTGAAAGTATTTTGTAGACAAAGATCAGTTGTTATTTTCACTTATGAGGCCAGCACCTTTAAATTAAAGAAATGGTAGCATCAACCTGCAACTCCAGCCTGCAGTTGTCTTCTCCATTCCATAGAGACAAGAAAAATATTTATAAAAATAATTTACTTATTTCATAAAAAAGATTTTTGAAAAATTAAAGAAATTATAACCAGGAAATCAAACTGTCTCAATTTTTATGTGGTTGTTGAAAGTATTTTGTAGACAAAGATCAGTTGTTATTTTCACTTATGAGGCCAGCACCTTTAAATTAAAGAAATGGTAGCATCAACCTGCAACTCCAGCCTGCAGTTGTCTTCTCCATTCCATAGAGACAAGAAAAATATTTATAAAAATAATTTACTTATTTCATAAAAAAGATTTTTGAAAAATTAAAGAAATTATAACCTTGACTTCCAGTAGAAAAAAAATTATTCATGAATACTTGCACAATTTGAATCAAGGGTATAAAATCCAGTATTGTATATACTGAATTTCATACCAGCACATATATTTACAAAGTGACAAGGTATAAAATGACCTACAAGTACAGTCAGTTAGCTTTTTTGACATGCATTACTTCGTGTTTTCAGATGGAATTATGTACTATTGACAGGAAATTCTGTACTTATAGTGGATCATCTGTTATCTTATAGGATCTGCTATGCCAGAGCAGACCTGTGATTAGCTCAGCACTCTATCTTTAACATGGGCCAGGGCCACATACACCAGCGGAAGATGCAATGTACCCGTGTGGAAAATGATGGAGGAACCTGACTCCTTAAAACACAGCTTTGTGCCCTTGTCAGCTAAAGATTACCTTGTGCCCTGAAGAATGGAAATTACCTGAAGGATGAAGGATTGAAGCTTCTTGTTTCAAGCTGTAAAGTCTGATAAATACAAAAAGAAATACACTTTCCAAATGGGTTGTTGCATTTATGTCTGTTACAGCGCTTTCCGAAACATTAGCTTCAACAGCACCAAAAAGAAAATACTGGATTAGATGGACTGCCAGATTGGTCATATCTGCTTTATATTTCCTTTACAATAAAGAGAATGTCTTACTATCCTTCAGGTATTTTACCATACAATTTTATACATATAAGGATAGCCAATGGTGAGGATTAATATTTTGTAGACAAGTTTTCTAGGAACATGTATAAGATGTAATATGTTCTGTGCTAAAAATTTGTCAAAGCCAGAGTTAAAACACTGAATATTTTTACATGTCTCAACCACAAATGAACAAGAGCATTTTTTCTATTAAATGAGCAGAGTGTTGGAAAAAGTGTTAAAAGGTGAAGAAGAATAATTGGTAGTTCTTGGTAGTACAGTGGATAAACCAATACTGAAAACATTAAAATTGTGCACATTGAAGAAAGTAATCCCGATTTTTTTCATGGAAAGAGTGAAAAGGAGTTACCACTGGCAGTCAGTAAATACCAGTTGTTAACCCTACCACTTAGTCAAAGACTTGCAATTATAATGAAGAGTTCTATGAAAGTGTAATCTAAAGAGTAAAGAGTAAAAAGGCTGAAGAATGAAAAATAAAACCAAAACATATAAAAATGATAAGGAAAGAAAGAGAGTATAAAATAACTATGGTCCTCATATCCCAAAAAGATAATAAGATTTGAAAAGAAGCAAAGAAGGGCAGCAAGTATTCTCAAAGTTGTACAAATACTTCTGAATGGGATCTGACCTTTAAACCTCAGGCATGCAGCAGAAGTCTGTGAAATCATGGATGCCAAGAAGAAGGTGTATAAGGAATGAGTGTTTAGTTTTTGTCATAAAAGAAAAACGGAATCAAAGGACTGAAATCATTAGACTAGAACTTCAAAACGGGAAATATGCTATCATTTTGCTCATAGTTGAACTCTGTGCATGCAGGTAAATTATTGCCTAGGCTCAAAACATTTCTCCTAATTCATGGGAAAAAAAAACCTTAAAGTCAAGGTCAAGACAAGTCAAGATAGTAATAGCTGGCTAATGGAACATATGAGTACACCTGAAAAATATAATACTGTGGTTGGCCCTTTCTTCTTCCCTGTGTGCCACAGACTGGGATCAAAACTGAGGTACTGAAACAGATGTAATTGTTTTCTGACTTGGTATGGTTAATTTCATACCACCCAATAGTAAATTCAAACTATTACAATGTCTTTTCCCAGTCTCTCCACAGCTGCTTCCTGTATCTTGCCCTCTACTATTATACCATCATTCTTGCTTTATTTGCTTCTCATTAAGGGACTGTATTTAATTCCATCTTTTAGGCATGTCTCATTTTCAAATGTTTCCTATACATTTAATAATACATATGTTGTGTTTATATATAGGTATATATAGATATCACATATTTTTATATATATGATATATAGACACACAACTTTATATACACCACGGTGATACAACTTTAATATAATTATTGTTAGTAATTTTCTGCTTGGCTCAAGGGACATTAGGAACTACTAGGTAATTTCATAATAGTGGGTGGTGTGGTTCTAAAATTCACTTCTGAATTTTAAGGAGGAATTTGTATCCTTATATTTTCTACTGAATTCCAAGTTCAGGAAACTAACTGAGAAAAAACAAAAACTTTAGTCATAAGAAAGTTTTGGATTCAGCTGCAAAATCTGACACTGATTTGAGGCAAAGCGTTTTCCCTTCTGGCAAAATATTACTGCTCCAAAATAACAACCATGAATGTCTTCCAGCTTCCTGCAACAGATTTTGTCCTAAATTCTGACAAGACATGCGACAGAGATGGTTTATGACTTTCTTTTTTTATTATATAGTCATGTCTGTGATTGATATTCTAGGCCAATATTTAAAAATATACACACTTATTTTTATGTCTCTAAATGTTTTAATATAATCAGTAGAATGAAAGATATTATAATTGACTGGACTTCAAGACAAACAAAAAGTTTATTGCGAACTTTCCCCTTTCAGTTAGGAGTCCCCAGCTTTTTCCATTGTTCTCTTGGAATAAGAGCCCATTTTTTAAACGGAAAAAACACACAGCGTTAATCAGATTATAAAAATGTCTCATTCTCCTTGTTGTTTCTCTGGTTTATGTTTTTAAATGACTGTGGAACTTGTAAAAGTTGCCAGACGTATTGCTCTGGAGGTAGTGTTTGAAAGCAAGGCTTCAATGTGCCCTTATCCTATTTATGGTAATCCAAGACATACTGTTCCTTACTGTCTTAACACTTTGAAGAAGCAGCAATACCTATTTAAAAAGCCATCAATGCAAACTTTTCATGATAGGCTGTGAAATTATGGTCTTTAAAGAACATCTAGAGAACCCTATATATGGAGGGTAATGCTGCTTGTTTCATTTACATAAAAATAGAAATATATGTGTCTTAGTCACTGCTAAATGATAATGATCCCTGGCACTCTGAATTCTCTCAAAGTTTTATGGAAACAAACCACTTGGCATTCTCAAGACACCATTCTCAAACATACTGAAGCACAACTTAGATTAGGTGAGCAAAACACACACTTATCCATAAGTGGCCAATTAGACATAAAAGGACGCTTTCAACTAAGACTTTAATTTTGATCCAAACACAAATACAGAAAACTATGATAAGCAAAATGAATAAAAAGTAAGACCGTTACTTGAATTCCACTTTGTTCATACTGGAATGTAACAAGACATAAGTAACACATGCATGTTTTTCAAAATTTCTAGTTTTAACTTAAATGTAGAATTTCTACATTAAACAAAACTAAATTCCACTCCAATTATTCAGTCATGTAATATGTTTATTATATGCAACTATCCTGAGCTCAGCTCTGTTCCACCACCCTTATCAGGAACACCTAACTCTAGGAACAAACCCAGGGAGATCATAAAAACCCAGCCAAGCAGGGTCTACACTTCAGCGTAAGAATTTCTCCCTTATTCTCCTCTTTCCGTCTCTTCCACTTACATCCTCAGAGTATACCAATTCATTCCAATCAAAGTCTCTTCAATTCCTATCTTTATTTCAGCAGCAGAACAGGAGTGGACCAATGGTGACTATGTCGCTCCAAATGTCCCTCCAGTCCCAGCCTAGCCCCAGACCAACGCTCTGTGGCTCCAGGCCTCTGCCACCTTTGTGTGGGTGAGAACACAGAAGAAGGGCTTGTGCGACATTTCCCACACGTTCTGCTTGCCACTCCTTGCCTTGATTTTGCCTTTGAATGTACTGCTTCCTTGCAACCATTTCATCTGGCACAGCAGAAATGTTTGAGTTTGTTTGGGTTTTTTTCCAGTCTTAAAGCAACTGGAAGCATAAAACTGGGTAAAATTTTAAAAGGTTTCTTCCCCTGTTCTGATTGAGAATATGCAAGAACATATGAAGAGTCCATAGCAGGAGTGTTCTTCCCTGTAGATACATACCTGAAGCATTGCCAAAAGTAAATAACAAACAAAACCACAAAACAAACAGCAAGGAAAGAAGACACCCAGAACCATCCTAAAGAAGTTGGTTTTTCCCACATGGTTATACTTATAGAACGGCTCCTTTATTGCTGTTTTGTTTTGTTTACTTTCAAAAATAAAATTGAGAAGTCCATCTGCTTAGTTACCTGGATTGTCTCTTCCTGGTTTTTATTCAGCTAAGGATCATTTTCCAAGGAAATTCGTATTTAATTTTTTCCTCAGTAGAGATTGAATGATGTTTTTTTTCTCAGCCCTGACAACCCAACGTGACATCTAAGTGCCTGCAGCAGCCAAAGAAATGACCATTGTTTCTTTGTCAGGTGTCCTGTAGCTTTCCAGTTCTATTTACCAGCTCCAACTTATCACTGAGCTGCTCAAGCTGCACATCATAAATGGGTCTGTAGAAACTCCTTCCAAATCAATTGAGTTCTTTTCTGTTTATGAAATATCAGTCATAGACTGGTGGACATGGTCTCACAAAAGATATCGTAGACTAGATGTTATGGTCAGCCACCATGGGTTTTGAGTTGGTTTATGCTGGATAGGTGAAAGTGCTTAAAGCAACACAGTAGAGACAAAAAAAAAGCCAATGCTTATTTTCCAGCTCTAAAGATTTCTTTTTAAATGGTTGTTTGTTGCTTTGCCAATTCAGAGGCTTTACATTTCAATGGACTACAGAAGAAAAGGTAAGCATTTCAGCAGCGCTAGGTTGGATAATACCAGAACTCAGCTTCCCTAACATAATTTTGCAAGTTTTTCACCAGATGAATACCTGACTTATCCCTTAGAAGTAATCAGCTTATATTTGATGCTGTTAATAAAGCACCTGTTTTATTCTGCAGTAACTTATACCAACTGCAATTCCAATACCATAGCATTGCTGTCTCACAAGGTAACTCTCAGAAACCAACTGATAATATCCTAACACAGTGACTGATTAAGTTCAAAAAATCATATATAGAAATCCAATGCAAGGGATTTAATGATGGTAAAGTGAGAAGGTAAAGGGTTAAGAAATTGTAATCCCTTTCTCCTCTGCTACCCATACAGAATGTAGCATATATACTTTAATATTAACTGTTACATTCTATATCCCTCATGATTTACATAAATAAATATGTAAAGTTACATAAATAATGTCATCATATAACATAATAAACATCATTGTGTAACAAATTTTACCTTCCATTTCACTGTACTCGTCTTTAACTCGGCTGGGCAGTTGAGAACATCAGCATTCCCAGGACAATAGAAGCTTTCACTCCAGAAGCCTTGATCAGCACAAAGTCAGGTGCCATGATGGCTATTGACTGTTGCTGGACAGACTGAATTTTTTGTTCAATCACTTGCACAGCACAGAGTGGCAAAAGATTTCATGATTGCAAGTCCTATTTCCAGTACTGACACAAAACCAAAATGTGTTTTTCATCATCACAAAGCTAACGGTAGGAGAAAAAGCACTATTAAGCAGAGAAATGTACTGATTAAATGTGAAGGTTAGGTTAGAGCCATCTCAGTTCTGTCAGTGCAGCAGTTTCCAGCACAAGAGATTCTGATATTTAATACTTGTATTTGCTGTTAAGTGTCTAATAAAAGTCACTGATTAGCGTGTCATGAAGGAAAAGATTAGACACCATTTCTTTGATTTCTCACCTCTAACATAATTTCAGCATTTAGATTATAATGTTCCTTTCTAAAATTTAACTTATGGCTCAGATTGAAAGTCGTAGTGAATTCATTTGTATCCACTGTCTGTTTGAAAGTAACTGGTAGCCTGCCATTTTGTAATTCAGCCTTTTAAACCTCAATCATCACTGAACTACTCTTTTATTGTTGTTGTTGTTGTTATTATTATTATTATTATTATTATTATTATTGAAGGTGAAAGAATATGTGCACAGGGGTTGGTACCATAGCATGAACAAAGAAGAACCTGCAAATGATGGTGCATTTTAGAAACATCTGGGAAGCTTATCCAAAAACTCTCAAAAATGTAACAAAGAAGAGACAATCACTTAAGTATGTACTTATGGTAAATGACTTCTGGGAAATGAGTATGAGCAACTCCTGTCAAACATTTTTAGTCCTTATTTTCATAATTCAATCTGCAAGTTTTTCCATTTGAAACAAAGACACTCAAAGAGCAGGATAGTATTTCCATATTGGAAAGTGGTCACTACCTTTTGCATTCCAGTCTATGAGGTATTGCTTAATTTAAAAACCCACCTTCAACAAACAGAAATCTGCAAATAAAAAACATAACCCCCTATTTCCTCATCACACTCACAAAAAAACCCCCAAAACAATCTATGGTTTGTCCTTCAGTTGAGGCACCCCTATGTCTGTCAGCCGGCTGGGGACAGGCACTGCTGCTGGGGTGCAGGAGACAAAGTGGGGTCCACTCACCTTTCCAGTCACAGGACGGATCACATAGAGGATAGCAACAGTTAATTACAAGCTAATGATAATAAGATAATAACTAATTAGAAAAGTGGATTACTTGACCTTCTGGAAGACCTATCAGGATTATGAAAAGTGTTAAAACAGTCCTGTGGAAGCAGAAGCAAGTTCTAGGCTGCTAACAGGCTTGTTTATTATAAGAAATGTTGCATTTATTTGTATACATTAAATAAATAGTTAGAACTCTATGAACTATCTTAAGAGAAAGATAAACAACTTTTTAAATAAATATTTCAAAATATTAGTTAAATTATCCCCAAAATAACAGTCATATCTGAAAATACCTTTTTCCCAATACTGATGTTTTCATTTCAACTGAGCTAAGCATTACCATATTTATGTTGATTAATTTTAGCTATATTAAAGAAAACACAAATAATCCAACCTTTGAAGGAAAAATTGGTGAAACTCTGATGATGGTAAAATACATTAACATTTATGTATTTCTTTATTTATTTTAATACAGAGATTTTCTCTAGTAACTTAGAAATATTGTAGCACGACAAACTATTACCCCCGCAGATACCAACTTTTTTCAGCATCTTACATTTTAAAGGACATATTAATAGACCAAACTGTATTTCAGAGTTACTTATGAAAATTCTTTAATTCTTTCTTGGGTTTAAAGATTTTGTTTTGGGAAATGTTATTTGTTTTCATGAACAAGTGCTTCACTCTGCTGTAGTGACTTGTGATAATAAACCACTTATAGTTAAATCTGTTAGAATTAACATCCCAATATTTTGATGTAAAATAGCCAGGCATTTATTTTCCACAAATTTACTACTGTAAAAAGAAGTCATACCTTTTTTTTCCTATTAAGTTTTCCTTTGTGCCTTTTTGCAAGAAATTCTTTATATGTTCTGAAAGTTGAAAAAGACTTTTTTACTTCATTAGCTCTTCATATTTTTATCAATCTAGTAGAGACAGGAAATGAATTGACCTCAGACAATCCTAAATCTGCTTTCCAGAACTTCTGAGATACATATTGCTGTTACATTTAGTATATGGTTCAGGTGTGTTCAGGACTCAATTCAGTGAACCAAACCCCCTCCCAGACAAACAGAGGCTATGTTTAGAAGAAAATATCTCATTTTCTAATATTAATTGTGAGGATCTTTAAGTCCACGCACAAAGAGACCACAATAGATATTCTGTCTACTGTCAAAATATATAATTTGTAAAAGAGAAGCACAGCAACTAGAAATACAACAAAAATTCTGTATGTTGCATAGTAAGTCTGCCATGATGCTGGAGATACCAGTTAAGGTATCTCCATGGATATTTTCTTTGGTTTGTGTTTCATGAAGAGCACTCACCCACTAAAGAATTACCTATTTTGCATAAGAGCTTTTGGGTCTGAGAACAGTGCCAGAAATTTCTTCCCTCATCTTCACCACTTTATTGCCAGTATGGTCAAATTTTAAAGGCAAAACTGTCACAGTCCTGCAAGAGACTTCGACTAACAGCAGGGGCAAGAAAGCAAGGAAGCAAGAGAGGATTTAAGATTCCTTTTCTGCTGTCTTGATTTTCAGATTTTGAAGTAACTACACAATAATGTTTTCCTTCTTGGTGCATGTTTCTCTTTAGGACTCCATAGAGTCTAAGCAGGGACTCCCAAGACAGCATCTCTGCTTGATGCAATCCTGAAAGAGTCATATAATGGATACAAACAGTCATATTTGTACTTAAGAGTTCTGGCATTGTTTAATATCATAATCACCTAAAAATGCATTATATTTTATTTCAGAATCCCATCTTTAAAAGTTTTACATCAATATCCCTGCAGAACTTCCTGTCTTTTAACAAACACGCTGTCAACAAGTTAAAAACCCATAATTTTTGGAAGGGTTACTGCTATCACACTTATTCATGTGAGAGCTCAGCAGTTTTAGAAGAGAAGGAAGAGAAAGAAAAAAGACTGATGAGTAAAATAAACAAAAAATAGATGCTTTTTTCATCCACCAAATTTCCTACCTTTCAACACTTATTTATATATTCTTTCACTCTCTCCTTGTATTCTCTATGCCCCTTGAATTGTACACTGACTGACTTTTGTATTGCTACCACACTTTCTGTAATGAAATGTGCAATCATGCCCAGGTTAACCATTCCCATGCTGAAGTCAGCTCATAATAACTCAAAGAGTGGAGAATCTGAGATGACAACATGTCAAAGACTAAATCAGAGACTAAATCAGGGATTATCTTGGTGATGCTTCTGTTTCTTTGAATAAAATTCTCCTGTGCTCAGTCAAGTAATTGTTTAGTTGTATATTTCCATGTCTATCTGATGGTTTATTTTAGAATATAATGCACTGTAAAAAATTGTGAGATTTTGATGATTGTGATTATTGCATCTTTCTGTAGGTATTAGGGGAATCATAATTATATCCTAACATATAGAAAATGCTCTCTCTCTCTCTCTCTCTCTCTTTTTTTTTTAAATTCTGTTTTTAATAGCTGTCAATAATAATACTGCAGAGTAAAATGTGAGCTCATGATTCCTTTCTACTTTGCACACTAGGAACTGCAATGCTTAACAACTCTACCACAGTATTGTATATATGCACTGTATTTCACATCAATATATATTGTCAGGATCAAGTTTAATAATATAGGTAATGTCTACTCCTGAGCACAGGAAGGAATAGATCTGCAAATGAGGCATTTTTCCTCATTCACTCCATACTCAGGAAATTCTCCTTCTAAATTTTAGTCTTGCCTTCATACGAGCCACACTTTCCTCTGATGTCACCTCCTGCTATATTATGTATGATTTCTAAACTAATGTCCTTCTGCATAGTTTGTGTTTGCAGGGGGAATAAAACCACCTCCTTAATAGAAGTACAAGCCAACAACCTTCCTAATTGAGACAGGAACATTTTTTTTTCCTTACTTATGCACTATATAGATTTTTCAAATACATACAAATCTAGATGACATTCCTCTATCAAAATTGTTATCATGTGGGTTTCAGCACTTTTTTACTTGAATTATAATGGCCCTGCCAGTGAATCCTGTGCTTTAGTAGACAAAATGTCATCCCTGTACTTTGGAGAATAAATCATACCAGCCTACCCTTCTGATGAGTAGATAGAAAGTCAGTAGATTTAACAATACATTGATTAAAGTGTCCTTCTGATGGAAAAAGTGTAACATAATATATTATAAAAACACATCCATTTTTTACATACCCAGATATCTCAGGGAAAACTCAGTTTCTATCACAGTTTTGCAATGGGTATTTTTTTTTGTAGGGAGTGAGTGCTGAAGAAACCCAGTGATGAAAATGATTGTCTTGGGGGGACTTTATGATGTTGTATAGGTCTCAAACTGAGACAATGATCAATAAATGACATTCATTCCTACTAAACCTCATTTTCCTATCATTCAAAGATGGGAGAACATACACATTGTACTTAAGAGATAATGCACAGACAGTAAAAAAAAATCCTACTTTTTCAAATATTATTTATATTGATAAAACCATCAAGGAAATTAAGTCTTATTATTTTATATCACATTTAAATGACATAAACTGAAACAGGGGAATTTTCAACTGCGTTTAATTTTAAAAACTTCCCTCTGAAGATAATTAAGCAATGATCCAGGTCATCTAGAGTGGTTGTGGAATATTCATTCTTGGAGGTTTTCCAAGACCTGATACAACAAAGCCCTAAGTGACCTGACTTGAATTCAGTATTGTTTGGAGCTCCTGGCTGAGCAAAGGTTGGGTTAGAAACTTCTCTCATGTCTTCTCTCCTGAGTGATCCTGAGATGCGTCAGTGCAGGAAAGTGTTCAGATCATGGCTCATATAATTATTTGGAAATCAGTCCATAGTGCAGCACGGCATCAGGGGTGAGCTCCTGTGTTTGGGTTGCATTAAAAAAACCTTTTCTCCACCTGTAAAGTCAATATGTTTTTAAGGATGTGTACTCTCTGGACCAGACATTAATTTGCACATGACTATCTAACTCATAAAACTGATACTGCTCATGTTTTTAAAGATTTCAAATAAAGCACACTTCAAAATAAAAAGCAAATAGAAATGCATTAGGTACTCATCTAGTATGCTGATTTTTGTAATGATTTAAAATAAGTTGGAAAGATTCCTGTGATCCGAAGGTTGTATTTTTGCACAGACTTAGATGACTACAGCACAGTTAGATAATGGGCTGTTTTCCAAAGTGCCCAGTTACTAAGCTTTAATGAGAATTATTTGCTCACCCTATCTCAATTCTTCTGAAAAAATGCAGCTATCCACTTACCTTAATTTTAGGGAATGCATATGCATTTGAAATTAGTCTTAAATTGACTAGTCTGAATTAAAGGCTTAAGTTTTTTCATTACTCAGTCTAAAAATCCTTTAAAATATTTATTTTTGAAAATCTACTGCTGTAAAATGTAGCCTTTCTTTTGTCTTGCATTCACTGTTTAATATGAGTGATCAAAAGTACTACTTACTTTTGAAAGAAAATAGTAATTATCTTGACCTTTTGAATGAGGTTTCTCTGAAACACAAGTGACTACAGACCATTAGTTACCTGTGTGTTATTATACTACAATAGGCAAAATATTGTCCTACAACACAGCCATGGTATATATCCTGTTATCACAAGACACAAGGCTGAATCTGACGGAGGGAGTTCAGCTGCTCACACGCAGATTAGGCACATTATGCACAGATTAGGCATATTTGACGCTGTTTCAGTTTGCTGAGGTATTTGGTAGGCACGGATTGTAGAAGAAGTATTTCACCTTCTGGGCAGGCAACTGGAGATCAGAAAAAGCACTGTGGAGTGTCTAACATAATGCTAAATATTTACATTAAAGAATTGCTCCCTAGGAGCTCTTATGCAAGATTAACTCATTGAAACTAACAGTGGAATGTTAGTTGACAGACTTTGCCTGGGACTTCACAACTCTTTTATTTCAATTATAGTAAAAAAGACCTAACCTTTTATGCAATCTATGTATACTCACTACAAAACAAGTAATATACATAAATAAAATATTTATCACTGGTATATATCATCATTTACATATTAAATACATATTAAAAAGAAGTTATTCAGTGACTTTCCAACTGATGCTAGATATTCCATATACTATTCTCCCTTGTTGGCATCTTTTGTTACTGTGGTGGGTCTGTAAGGGATTGATTAGACATGGTCTCTTAAAGATGGCATTTATTTCAAAATTCCTGTAATTACAGAGAATTACATTGCAGTCCACATCTGCTCCAAGGCACTGTTATATTTAATTCTCTGTCATACCTGCAGATTTTGTTCTTTGGTCAACATTTTGTCCACAAAAATTCAACCACCAGATGTAACCACTGTGGGTGCATCCAGTGGATAATAAGTCAAGCTCCATCTTTCCTGAGGTGGAAGATGCAGCAAAAGTCCTCTTTTATTAATAATTCCTTCCATGCTTTATGGGCTTGTAGTGTATGAACAGCAACTAACTGGCAGCCTCCCATATGAGTTTGATGTCACATAATTATGTGGGTCCAGCCCACAGAACAGAATATCACATGAAATGTTACCTCCTACTTATAAAGCACACAGAGGCACTGAGTGAGGTTCATCTCCCCTTCAATGAAGTCATCCAGGTCTGAGCTTTCTAAAGAGGTGGAGAAAAACAGTCAGTGACTCTGCTGTCCTTTTTTTCTTTATTTCCCTACCTTTGAACTCTTTGCTGTGGTTGACATCACTGCACTATACTACAGATTACTCACTTTCCATTCTTTCAACTGATGAGAAGCACTGACTCTTAAAAAAAAGAAATTCCAGCCAGTTGCATGCAGGGTCCAAATTCTTCACACACTCATTATTGAGGTGTGTGTTTCTTTGATATCCCTGTTTACAGACAATGATGGATCCATGTCAGAATGGATCACGTTAAGTCAACAATGTCTGCTAAAATTATTACTTGTGCTTTTTCAACTAAGAGTTATCTTCCCAAATCAATTAATCTTGATGCTCTTATTTACAGAAAATCTATCACATCTTAATTTACTATTCCACATGGTACAGTTCTCTACAACACCTAGCAAAACAATTAACTACAATAATTTACATTTTTCAAAGTTTCTATTGTGTTTCTTGTTCCACGAACCACCAACAAAAAATAAAGTTATTTAGAGAAAGTAGATTTCTTCTGCCTGCAGTGAAGAATACACCTGAATAAAATTATACAGGCTTAACAAATACAATGCAACTATGTCAATCCAAATATAAAATTATATAACCCCATCAAACTGAGGAAGATATTGCTTAAGCAAATATTTAATGATTTCTATTGAGGTTTAGAAATGTTTTAGCTAGTTTTTAAAGAAATATAATTTATTTTCATTATGTGATTTACTTGCCTTTGGTGGTGGTACTTGTAAGTGATAGTGATTTCTTTCCTACCAAATTAACATGCTGTTTTTTTCTAAATGATGATTTTCACATTAGATTCTGTAAATAGGAAGAATATTGATTTTTTCTTTTCAGTGATGTCTTTTTGTATTGTATTTCAATTGATTTCACTTTCCTTTAAATAAATAAATAAACTGCAATCATTTAAAATTTAATCTGTATGTAAATCTATCTTATCATTTGCTTAGATGTCAAAAGCTTTATTTATGTTAACAAATAAACCTGAGGTCTGACCTTTAGTTCTTTGGCCTGGAAAAATTGCATTTCCCTGCAATGTTTTATAAGTTCCCAAGTACTTCTAAAAAGAAAGTGGCCTTGAAAACTATAAACCCCTTAATGCTAATGTTCACTGTTCGAAAGGATAAGGTCAATTTTTTTCCAGTGATCAGCTTATCTGATAAAAGTACTAATAATTATTTACTCAAATGTGACACATGCCCTTAAATCTGAATATTTTATTTAAGCTTTAGAGAAAATTCTAAAATAAATGAGGAAAAATGTGTTACTAAACAATTTTAACCACAAAATCATTACATTAGCATAAGGTAAAGTGAAATTTCTGAGTTTAATAGAGAAGTAATCTTTTCACAGCTCAGCCTATCTAATATATTAGATATTATGTAGTTACGGGATAAGATTAGGTATGACATTACACCTTTGAAAATATTTAGGTACAAATCTATGGTTTTAGAAACAAACTTTAAGTGTCTCTATAGTTTATTAAAAGAAATAATTCATAAATTGTCATTTTCCTTCAATTTTCATAATTTGTTGTTCCTGTAGGTTATAGAGACACACCATATACTCTACGCCATTTTCTGGGAAAATAAGGAAAACATGCTTTCAGAAATTAATTTTCTAGCTCACCCTGGGCACAAAAACTAGTTATTCTACAGAAATCAAATCCATTAGTGTGCAGTTTCAGAGAAAATCATCAAACTCAGGTTTACCCTAAGCCTCTGGCAGATACTGGAAGAACTTTACAGAGGTGAATATATGTGTAACTTGCTACCATATCCTGAACAACAGCAAATCCTTCTCCATATCCTGAACAACAGCAAATCCTTCTTTCTACAGAAACCTTAATAACCAGAAGATATTTTGTATTTTTTTTTTTGCTTTACTCAATTGCTCAAAGAAAGCAAATAGTAAGAAAATTACCTTTTGTCTAGGCAAAATATAACTTGGAATTTGTATTTTCAAATTTTTGAATCAGGAAAAGAATGGAAAATTTTGGAACTGATTACAAAATGAAATTAAAAGGACACATTTCAAATCAAGTCAATGCTTTTGGTATATTCAGCATTTTTGAAGACTTATTTGGACAAACTTGAGATTTTCTTATGCAGTACATAAGGATGACTGGTAATGTGTATGTTCCAGAATGAGTCACTGGAGCAGTGGACTCTAATGCACTTGCAAATGCCATGAACTGAAAAAAAATGCCCCAATTTTTACAAATTCACCGATAAAAAGGAATTGGTTTGATTGTAGCATGCAAATAGGAATGAAAGTACAGCTCTAAACACGTAATTTCAATTGCCACCGTTGACTTATGGAAGTACCCAGCTCCTGTTGCCAAAATATTATTAAAGGAAGTTGGGGCTATTCTCCCAAAATATGCAAATTGCTTATGCACCAGAGAGTCTGCCAGGTGTACTGGTGGCAATATGAAATGCAAGAAGCCAGAGAAACCATTTTAACAGAAGATGGATTCCTGAAGTTGCCTGACTGCAAACAAAGCTACATCTGTGCATCTGATTTCAAGTGCATCTGCTGCAGAAAGCTGGGCAGAACCTGTGAGTACGCATGTTGTACTCTATCTTAACTGCTTCTTCTGGAAAATACACCTTGTTAAAGCTAATTTAAAAGGAGTTCTGGCCTTTTCACATAAAATAACAAATCAGACATGCTCTACACATATGATAACTCTGCAGATTGGTGCTTTTCCAGCTGGGTAGATGCTATAGCAGAGTACCAATTAATCAACTAACTTTAATTAACTTGGAGAGAAAAGACAACAGAATAACGAAAACACAGTTCCTGCAAAATCAAACAGAAGATCACAAGGGCTTAGCAGAGGATTTTTAGGTTCTTTTTGTGTGCCTGACTAGAGTATATAGGGGGACTGGAGGCTGAGGGTGGCTGTGAACCCAAACAAGGTAGACCTCTCCACAGAGTACATCAGCCACAGAATATTAAGACTTGAGATATAGGTAAAATTTGGACTGAAGGAGTTCCTTTCAGTGCATACATTCTGTGCCACAGTGGTGGAAAACCTGGGAGAGGAGATGGAGGTAAATAAAATAGACAAGTGATATAGACTAGTGGGACAGAAATACAAGGGAGGGAAATGACAGCAGATGATCAAAAGAGTTTCTGAAAACTCCTTTGACAGGAACTGCTCCTATTGCTTCTTTCTGTTCCACCATCTGCAATAATTTTGTTACTCTGTGAAAACCAAGGGAATTTATCCCATTGAAGCCTTTCTGTAAAGCTTCTAGGATTTTCTTCCTGATATCATATGCATTCCTGATATCATTTTTATGCATTCCTACTCAAAACCCTTGTATTTCATACAAGCTGCTAGAACAGTCATTTACTTAGATACTCTGAAGAGAAAAAACAATCCTCAACAAAACCCCTCTTTAAGGAATTCCTTAGATGAAGGCAGATTTGCATTCTGTAAGGTCTGGATCAGATATCTAAGAAATGTTATTTCTTGGTTTCATGTAAACCCATTAAGATCTGATGAAGTTGTACTATTTTTCACTTTCAGAGATAGCAAAAGTACCTGATAATGAAATTAAAGATTACATTATTATTCAGATATTGCAGAAATAAAGGTTCTCAAGAAATGCTTTACTTTTTACTTCTCTTTGCAACTATATTATCTTTTTTTTTCACTCGTCCTAAACCAGCTGTCTGTGATCTCTGTGCCTGTGCTACCTCTTCCTGACTTGATCTAGAGCTGCTTCTGTGACAGAAAAATATCTTGTTGTTTCATAACTGGGATAAGAGAGTTCCAGTGGGCTGATCAACAAAACAAAATAGAAAAGAGAAAGACTGTAAGTAAACCAGAGAAGAAATGTGAAATCTTTTAGCCCAGGATCAAACACTATGACTCTCAAAAAATTGAGAGCTGTTTGGCAAACTGTACATTAGAAAAAAAAATCAATTCTAAGACTAAGGATAGCAACTTAAATTCTGCTCTTTAAAAGCATGGTGTTGATACTGTTTCCTTTCTTCTCATCTCGGGATAAGGTTGTGAAGAAATTTTCATACATGCTCACAGACACACATAATGTGCATGTAAAAGTGATTATTGCAAGCCAGTACTTTTATTTTTAGATCCCTGAGATAAAAGATCCTTGGTCTGTTCTTCCACCACCTCTCTTAGTTCACTTACATTTGGAGTACTAGTGTTTTTCTTGTATAAAATCATAGTGTTCTATGTAACAGCTGGGAGTTTTTTTCAGATTTACTAAGAAAAGGGATGAAGAAGTGTAGTGTCCCTGATTTTAGTCACGAAGATGAAGGAGAATTTTGTAAACTGTGTTTATAAAAATCTTTATCCTTCTAAAAGACCTCACTCTAGTTTGTGTTGTGACAAGGAAAAAGCAGTCTTCTCCAAAATAGTTTTTGTACATTACTCATAAGAAAGAAAGAAAGTAATTCTTCTGACACAGAACTGTAGGGCAGAACTCAACTATGAGTCTACAGCTGCAAGTTGACAGATAGAGTGGAATTGAGAGAAGAAGTATTTTGACAAATGAGAAATTTTCTACCTTAAGATGGTCTTGGATAAAGATTACTCTGCAGCTCTGTTGCCAAAACTGGCAGATAAGATAATGAAATTTTGTGGCAGTTCATATATGTTAATGACAAGCAAACATAATTTAGTGCTGAAGAAATGTCACTACCTATATTTGGCCCGCAGTCCAAAAAAGATTTCAAGTAATTATTTTAAAATATAGCATGCACTAGCAGTGATCTGACCCTTTCAAATGTTTTGCCTTCCAAAATGTATATAATCCTAAACCATTTATATTTGGTGAAGATTTTCTAAAAGATAGCATTAAAATAGTAGAGATTTAACGTAAAGAAAATGACAAGATTTTACTTAACCCTTTTTTAAAACATTGTATAATGATGTAACAATAATAGCAATAAAATAAAAATATCTTTATTACACTCTAACTCAGTCAAAAAATTGCCATGAACTTGAGGTTATCCACTGATTCCTTCTGTACAATCTCTTTCTGAAATGAAAACTTAGTTATAGCAAGATGAAATTTCGGTTTAATTTGCCTAATATTTCTTCAGAAGTACTCTGTGGAGAACACCCCTACTTTTTTTAAATCTGAACACTCATCTGACATACTGATGAGTAAGTCCAGTGCATAATGCATGACCATTTAAGGACAAAGTTCTAAAATTCAGGCTTGTTCCTGACTGCATTTGGCTTACACAACCTCCACATAAACCACTCAAGCTTAATGTTACTACTCTTCCACTGCTGTACTGAAAATTGCTTCTGGGTTTTAGTCTTCTAAACACACACACACATATTTTACTCAGTGCTCACTAAATCACAGAAAACATCAATCTACAAAGCAAGACCCTCATATCTATAGTAGCCAGCACCAAAATAGGCCACATATAGTTCCCTGATATGTGTTTGTTCCAAATGCATCAAAAGCTCTTGAATTCTGTCTCTAGCAAGCCCATCAATCAGCGTGGTTGCACCTCTGAGTAATAACATCTATAATACACGTTACTATCAGTTTGAACAAGACTGCCTTTTCCTTGTATCTTCTTGTATATTTTTCACATTTCTTCATAAGTTCTTCTAGCCAGAAAACACAACTAGTTCATGTTATTCCTTAGCAGAGGCTGTTAAATTATTACTGCTTTTATGTGTTAAATTTGCCACTTTATGGCAGCTTGGGTTCACAAAGAGAGATGAAGAACCTGCCATGAACGGGAAGCTTGCGACCCTTTGAACCTCTTCTTGTTCCCAGTGTCACTTCTGGAGGACACAGGGGAAGGAACAGTGTTTTCTCCAACCCCATGTTCTCAGAGATCTCCGTTTCTCTTGCTTAACTGAGGAATAAACAGTGCCCAGGGAAGAAGAGAACAGTGAAGCTGTGTGGCCATGAAGGTATTTCCACCCTGTGCAGGAAAGAGCATAAGTAATTGAGCAATACTAATAGTGCGGAAAGATGTCAACCCATACAACAAGTCTTACAGAATAAATCCGTGGCTTGCTTTAATATTTCATATTCTGGATTTTAGAAGTTTAATAACTTCTTGCTCTATAAGTGGGCAAGACATGATTGAGCAATTTCGATTGTGTCAACAGCATTTTATAGTAATTATTAAAATGCCAGATTTTTATTAGGTTTTTAATTCACAATGTGCTGCAAACATGATTAAAGAGGAACATTGTGAAGCTAGTATTACTATTTCTTCATATGGCAAGAGATATGTATTTTTGAAGGGTACTGCAGAGCACATGATTACATGATCAAAATTAAATGTTTGTGATATCCTCCCTTATAACCAAGCATACAGAGTCCTCAGATGCATTTGAGAAAATGCAGTTTTGCACTGTGATACATGGAATGAGAATAACTGGGAAATAACGTAGCTCAAAATGCTCATCATCCAGGAAAAGGACAAAAATAGCTCCCAGTTCCTTGCTAACATGATGGTAAGAAGCAGGTACTGCTTTTGTCTTGCAGGTAAAAAGTGATCCTGTCATTTATATGTGGATGGGCATAATTCCAGACACTGGCAAACACCTGTGGAGCTGAATGAAGAATGCTGCAGAATGCAGCCATGCTGCAGAAGAGCAGCTAGAAGGGGGTTAATAGAGGGCAGAGAAGGGAACTAATGTATCAGGGATAATAACTAGGCACTTCTGTTTCTAGGAGATCCTTGAACATTAGTATTTTCATGTTTTGGTATGATTTTGAACAGTTCAACTCAAGTTTTCTGAAAATGTGATTCTCCTTTTTAACTTACCATCTTTTTGTAATCTCCTAAGGGTTCAAATTTATAGAATGTTACTATCAAACAATAAATTCAGGGAGTAATATATATATTGCAGTTATAGACATAGATCATACAGATATAGAGAAAAGTTTTATATTTTTTTCTTAAAAATATATTTTCCAAATACTTGCAAGCACTTTTGAATCCTTTTATGACCTTGCCAAAGAAACACTTAAGTGGAGACACTTCTCTGAGACCACCACTTTGCAGTCTTGCAGGGGAGTCAACAGGTATTTCAGACTTGGCAGGTAAAGGAAAAATAGAACACACCAAAAGGAAATATACAGGGTAGGGAATGTATCTTACTCAAATATCAGTTGACAGTTCTTGTCTTCTCATTTCTCCTGGCAGGTTTTTTTCCCTAACAGAATGTATTGTGAGCATTCAATGAGAGGTCAAAGGCTACTCAATGAGATAAAACCTTTTGGGTTTTTTTCAGTTTACAAGGGCATAACATACCAGAAACAACATTCTCAGAACACATGAACCCTGTTTTAGCATGATTCATTGTGACAAATGTGCTTAAACACAACATTTTCCTTATATTAACATCAGAAAAATCTGAACATACAGAATTTAATCCAAACTTTTCTGACAAATGCAATTTTTCAAACATTTTTTTCCAAACTCTATCAAGTTTCATAGAAATTTATGCAGACAAAAAATATTTCATTACCTTAGTTATTTTATAATGTTCTCATCACAGAGATTGCTCATAAAAATCTGACCTATTATTTTCTCTTTTTAGCTTTTCTTTTGTCCCTTAGACATTCATAGTGGCCTAAACAAAAAGGCTGGAAAAGTCGTCTGTCCTAAAAGAGTATGAGATCAACTATTGCAAACTGCAACAACAACAGCAACAAAAAACCAAATTAAATTAATTTAGCAATTTATAATTGTATGCTACTTGAGTTCAGAAATATTTCACACAAATAATTATCCTTCTACTTCTCTTTCTTCAAGCATGCAGTAACTATACTGCCAAGTTAAACGTGATGTGGAGTAAAATTAACCTTTCATTCTGAAACAGAAAAGTTCTAGTTTTCATAACTTTTTTTTTCATAAAAATTGTGATTTGAGTAGTAAGTTAAATAAGAAATGGCTGTTTGAATGACTAATATACCTTTTCCAATGAAAAATTTACTTGAAAGTTCCTACATCTCTGTCATCCAATGATCTCTTCCTTGCCCTGTTAATTTGTAACACTGTTTTCCCCACTATATTAAAATTCTATGAAATGGTAATGGCTTTCAAATTATACAAGAGGACAAATGGCAGAACTATACTCAGAATGTTGAAAGAAGAATTCATGGTTCAAAGAGGAAACATGCAACGTTTCGTCATGAATTTGTAGACTTTACTCCAACTTTGGCATTAAAAAAATTTCTACTTCCAGGCTATGTATCTATGTTCCACTTAAATATCATATTTAATCTCACATAAATGGAAAACAGATGTATAAACAACAGAAAAGTACAAGCTGCTAATTTCATTCTTGTTTTCTCTCTTCTCTTTTGTCTTGCAGATGTACTTTCCATATGACATAGACGCCATCAGTCTTAGCAAGAGGTTCTTTCTGAGAGGTATTTCACATATACATGTACTATAGGCACTTATGAAAGAAGAATGTATTTTCCACTGAAAATTCATTGGATTTTATTTGAAAGGGCCAAAAGAAATTTGTGCTCTTACTATTCATGAGAATTCTGCTCTAAATGGAGGTTTCTAGCTTATTTTCAGCCCATGAACTCCCACTGATGCAATATTTTTTTTTTAGAATTCTTACTGGGAGTCCAATATCCTCACTGTCTTCAAAAATCACCTTTGTGCAGCTGAGGTTTTTTTTCAAAAATCAAGCAAGACCCAAGAGACCACTTTAGAACTCCAAAATACCTAATTGCTTATCAGCTTCTTTTCTTCTTGGTACAGGTTTGCACTAATCTTTACTCTCAGCTTGTTCCTCAGCATACTCTTTGAGAAGATTCTGGCATGAAATACAGCTCAGGAGGAAATAATATATATTAAAAATAGCAGGGATTTCACATACATGAAAGGCCCGCACTCACTTGTATTTATGTGTATTTGCTTTTAGTCTTCACTCCAAGATGTAGAAGCTTTCATGTAATACAGAATAAAAAAAAATCACAGCATATGAAATTACCAGCCACCTTTAACTGCATGTGCCCCCACTATGTTTCATATAAGGCTATTTCCTACAGAGACTAACCAGATTTTTTGTCTTTTGTATTTTCCTTAATACCTCATTTCAACTCACCATGGGAAAAATGAAGAATGTTATATTATTACCTCAAAGTCATCAGATCAGAGTCTGTCACAGCAGAACAGTGAATTCCTAAATCTAGGGTACCTGACAGAAAAATACAAGTCATCCTGAAAAGCAAATTAATATCATGTTACTTGTGTTTCATGTTGAATGCAGAATGGAAATAATGATCAACTTATTCAGTAAATAGCACAGTTGGCCTTGTAGGGAATTTCAGCATGTGAGGGTTTATATTATAATCTTTTCCATTTGACATTTTGTCTTCTCTGTGAGTCAAAAAGGTTTTTGGTTTGTTTTTCTTTAATCTTTTCCTTTGCTCTAATATATCTTTGGATGCATTATTTTTTCTCCACTCTGATGGGCAGTAAAGATTGGCTTTGTGATTACTAACAGTCATAAGAGATGATGGACGGTCTCAAAGTAAGTCCCAGGATTGTGTTTAGGCCTGGAAGTAACACTGAAGTTTAACATTTTTGTCTTTCTGAAACTTTTTCAGAACTACTTATAAGGAAAGACTACTGTAGGCACCTACCCTTTTCAAAAATTATTGAGAAATAAAAAGTTATTTAAAATCTTATCAGGACATTTACAAAACAGAAAAAAAAAAGATTTAATTGCAAGATTGTGAATAAAAGTAAAAAAATAAAGCTCACTGTTAACAGAAAAATGATGGGCTCCACTTAATTCTGAATCAAGCTCCAATGCAATATTTTGATTTGTCCAACATATTTTAAAATGCATACAGTTAAAACCAAATCTTTATGTCTCTGATACACTTAAAAACATTTAAAATTTAATCCTGAGTTATAAATGTTGTCACTGGGTTTTTCTGGCGCAGCAATAGAAATTTTTCAGATATAAGGCTCTTAGAAAGACATTCTTATTACAAAAACTTGTGGTTCCAGAGGTCATGGTAGAATGAAGTAGTCCCAGCATCCTCGTTCTCTTTTCTTCTCAGTGGGAAAAAAAAAAGGCTAAAACTGTACAGTTTAATATAATGGTCACAGATATCCTTTAGCCAGGCACTGTTGACAGTTTTTTGGGAGCAGGGCACTGTTGAAAAGGCTCAGCTAACCTAACAGAGTATGGCTTCAGGCAGTTGGTGTTCTCAGCAGACACTGAAATGGAGTAAAACAGATTCTCTAAGCTCAGATTTAACCTTCCTTTCTCTTTCAACCACTTTGATTCATATAAGCTCTCGATCACTTTTGCCCTGTGCCTTGCAGAGTGCACATGGTGCCACAGCCTCCAAAGAACAAGACAGACATGGTGGTGTAGCATCAGCAACAACACCTGGGAAACAAATCTGTCACCTGGTCACCTTCTGACACCTCTTGAGCATTCCTCTCTTGCTCAGCATGCCATCTCCCTCTGTACCTTTCTGAATCATTGACTGAATTATCCTAGTACCTATCCTTATTAGCCAAGACTGATCAGTTTTAAAATATAGAAGTTACATTACTGTTAACTAAATTCTTTTTTTTCCCTCTAATCTTATCAAAGTAAACAAAAAGCCAGATTCATCAATAAATAAACTAGGAAAAAGAAAAAGGTACAGAAGAAATTCACACCTTACAGTCTCTGTTCTCTACACGGAGAAAAAAATATACTGCAGTTGCACAACTGTTTTGTTTTCAATAGTCCTTGATAGAACTGAATGGAATATGATTTGAGTTTAAGTGAGATTAAGAGTTTTCATTGGTGATAAAAGACATATATCTACATATACACACACACATACATATTCACCTCAGTTCAACAAAACTGTTAGCCTGCACTTAAGTTTCTCCCTGCTTGGTAAAGTACATGAAAGTGTATTTATCTCTTTAAGGCACACAGAAAAACTATTTCCTCTGATGTTGGCTGTGCTAGTTTTGGCTGGGATAAAATTAATCTTCTTCATAGTAGCTAGAATGGGGCTATAGTTTGGATTTGTGCAGAAAACAGTATTGATAACACAGGGGTGTCTGAGCTTTTGCTGAGCAGCACTTGCACAGTGTCAAGACCATTTCTGTCTCTCACCCTGTCAGTAAGGGAATTGAGGATGCACAAGAATTTGGGAGGGGACACAGATGGAACAGCTGAACCGAACTGCCCAAAGGGATATTCCATACCATACGGCATCATTGTCAGCATAGAGAACTGGGTGAAGAAAGAAGAATGGGGGGACATTCAGAGAGATGGTGTTTGTCTTCCCAAGTCACCATTACATGTGATGGAGCCCAGCTTTCCTGGGAATGGTTGCACCTGCCCGGCCATGGTTAAGTGCTGAATGAATTCCTCGCTTTTCTTTCTTTGCATGCATGGCTTTTGCTTTCCCTATTAAACTATCTTTATCTCAATCAGTGTTTCCTCACTTTTACTCTTCTGATTCTCTCCCCTACCATACCACGGGGGAGTGACCAAGTGGCTGGATGGGGCTGAGTTGCCAACTGAAGTTAAACCACAGCACTGGCTCATTTGCTGCTCACAGAAACAGCAGTTTAGTGGTTTCTGAATTTCACAGTATGTTCAAGATACATGAAATGGGAGTGATCAGTAGGGATTTACACAAGTGTGTGTGTATGTGTGTGTGTGTATGTGTGTGTGTGTTAGGAAAACATTAACCTGGTTTTGGTCTAGTCATTATTTCACTCAAAAAATTACAAAAATCCCTGAAAAATAGCAAAATTACCTAGGTCCTATTTGTACTTAACTTCCTACAAGCAGGAAACCAGGGGTGGGAGGTAGGCATTGTGTGTTTAATTTCTTATCCTTTGCCAGGTGGCCTACACCAGTGAGATAGGTGCATTATGGAGTTTCAATTCTGAAAAGAATTCCATTCTTCTATTTTGGGCAATAGAGGTAATCCATCTACCACTCCTTGAGACCTGGAATGCCAAAGCTGCTCATCATCACATGACTGTGTTTATGACCATTTCCCCTGTTTTAACCTGGTCACACAGCCATGCTGACATTCCATTTATGGTTGTGCATCCCACAGTCCCTCTGAATACTTCCTTCTTTGCCCTTTCTTGCTCTGCAAGTTTGCCCAGCATCTTAGGAAATGTTGCACCTGACCTTTTCAAAAGGGCAAGGCTATATCTTTGTTTATACTACAGATAATCACAGACCTCAGACTAAATGTCCACCTCTGTTTCAACAGTGCTAGACATAAATATCCTGCAAGCTTATCAACACTGTTCTTCCAGCTGGCAATCAAACTGTGTTACAGTGTTGTGGTGAAGTCAGTCTTTGTTCCTTGAACCACAGAACATGCTTAGCACAAATGACATTCTTTCACAAAATGTGAAGCTCTTCAACTTTGTCAACTAAATTCTACCCTGCAGTTCTTCCTATCATTTCTGGTATTTTTGAAAGTTCAAGTGTTTGCTTGCATTGCATGTGCAAGACTTCTGTATTTGCTGTTTGAAGACATTTGAATTTTACAGCCTATGCATGTATCAAAACACAAACTTTAGTGAAAAAATGACCCTTCAGTTTTCTTACCCCTAAAATGTTCACAGATCAGGTGAGCTTTCTTTTCTGTCCTTCATGTGTTGAGATGACAATGCATAACTTGAAAATTGTTTTTATTCAACTGGAGTTGAAATGTATGTGTTTGTGTGGGTGTGGGTGTGTGTGTGGGTGTGTGTGGGTGTGTACATGTGCATGTATGCATGCTTGTGAATAGGTATGCATGTCAGCTGAGAAAATAACCCCAATATTTATCTTCATAGAAGATTAAAGCTAATCAGATATTAACAGTGTTGAGGAGGAAGTCAGTTCAGAAACCCATGACCTGTAAGGTTAGGCCAAATATATAATATTAAAACTGAGCAAAATTTACATCTAATCTTGATATTTAGGATTTAAATAGGTCACCATCCTCTCTACTTTTCTGTACTTGATAAATAATATTAAATGCAAAAAGGAAATAGTACCCCAAGGCCATTCCAAATTATATTCAATGAAATTAACCCTCATATTTGAGCTTGCTTATAATATATTTCTTGTTCCCAGCATTAAATATGCTACTTCACTGTAGGGACAAAAACCCATGTTCATATTCAATGATATAACCTTTAAGCCTCAAGAAATTTTCTGATCTATTGAAAAATCTGATGTCTGGAAAAAAAAAAGTCAACTAAATGTGATACCAAATAAGTTGTTCTATTTGCTAAAACAACAAAAAAAAAGGTTGGAAAAAATGGATTAGTCTTCATTTGCATGAATAAATGAAGTTACAGTCCAATTACCATGCTAATCTAATTACTACTGGACAGATCTCTGAGTACATCTGCAGACTTTTTTGTCAGAACTGAAAGAGAAAACAGGGGAAAATGTGACTATATTTGTATTGTCTAAATCCCTTCGGCAGCTGCAGTCTAATTTGTTTTGTAAGACAGAGCAACCACAAAACTGCTTCAAATGGTTTTGCCTAATAATTGTCTCACAGGGGCTGTTACATTGTCCTCACCTATCAAAACACATAGGACATTACCCATAATGCCTTCATTTTAGCCTAGTACTCCGTGACCTCTAAGGAATACTTAGTTTTCCAGTTTAGGAAAATTTCTGGCTCCATATGCCATCAAGATTTGATATAAGTTTGGCCTATTTGACTCAATCTCTCTTATAAACTTCCATTTCATTTCTCTTTGTGAAAATGGAAATAGGGCAAAGGAGATAACTAATTCTTCTGTGTCATACTGAACAATATAACTTTAAGTGCTTAACTTTTCCTAATATGCTTAAAGCATCAAAAAAATAAATAGCTGCTGTCCTTGTTTTAACCGTTCTTTAATGAGATAGAACACTGTACACAAACCCATATTTTATATGAGATTACATCCTATTAAATGACTCTCAAGATACTGCAGATGTTTTAAAAATGTTTATTTTTTCTTAAAGTTAATCATTTGCCAAAAAGTTTAACACGTACTTAGAACATTTAGAGTACATATTTAAGCCCAGATTGTATTAAATGTTTTGGATAAAATCCATTTGCAGTCTCCAAAACTGACTTTGAATGTGATAACTCTAAAACTTGGATGTCACGTTTCTTTGTGTGTCTTGGCTTTGGCACACCATACTTTTCATTCTTGCCTTTTAAAAACATAATCACCCATCATGACTGAATGAGACCCCCCAGCTCAAACAAAGAGGGGTCAGGCATGGGCTTCAGCCTCTTGTAGTGCAGATTCCAGAGCACAGGGGTCCCACAGTGTGGGTTACTGCAATGCACCAAGAAACTTTCAGATGATAGCAGGGGTACAGGGGTCTAGAGAAAAGCAGCACTAAATTCCCATTGAGGTTTGGAATGCAGACCTAATCTCTATTCCATTTTTAAAGGAAATAACTTAGTGCCTAAATAGAGACAACCCAACAACACAGGGTATTTCCACATTCATAAGTTCTATACTGAAAACCCTCAAAGAGCAAAAGGCATTAAGTTGTACCTCTGTACTCTGTATTCAATATTTCCTATTGACTGAAAATTTAGCATGCAAGCTATTACAGCTTGCTCCCTGAAATAATGCTCCCCAGACCTTGTACAAGAAGGAGTCTGATCAGCCTAACCAGTTCACAGATACAGATCCCAGTTTCCCAGTGCTTTGGAAACAATCAGACCAAAAACTCCTAAAAGTCACCTTCTGAAGGCAGGAAGGGTTTATTGAACCTGTATAGCAAATATAGATCTGTTGTCCCAAAATTTTGAACTCTTCCAGGAGCTGTGGACCACTTTGGCCCACATCTCCATGTCCTTTCCACAGAAATCAGGGCAAAGAGGGAAGATTGCATGTTTTCCAGTCTTGGCTGCATGGGGTCAGGATGCAACACAGACATTATTTCGAGAGAGAAGATGGCAATTGTTCCAATATACAGAGTTGAAACAATCTAGGAGAGTTGGATTTTCAAGAATGTTATAGAAGTATGGCATTATTAGGCTAATACGGCTAAAATTTCAGTATTCAAAGCTAACAGGTGAAATTTCAGAATTTCATTATAGCTTAACACTTCTCTTATAAAGTTTGTATAATATAATTCTACGACAAATGTACTGCAAGGCTAAAATCTAGAAGTTGATTTGTATTCTATCAGATTCTGTTAAAAAGGAATGTCTTAACAAATTTCTCACTTTTATCTAACTGACATTTTAGCCCAGAAATGTGAGATTACAGTTCTCTTAAGAAGTTTAAGTATGATCTAATACCCAGTGAGGAACTTGGCAAATACAGAAAGAAAAACTGGGACCAGTCATAAAATAAATATAAAGCAAGATGTTACCATTACTGTTCCTACAAATCCTTCCAGGCAATGACAAACTCAGTAATTAGATATCTGACCTTTCCCATTGTTCGCACTATGGAGTGTTAAACTTTCCACATTACATATTACTGTTATGTTTAATGATTAAGTGATCTAGATGCTCAGCATATTCTGCCTAAGAATCAAAGTGTTCCTTCTTTCACATGCTCTATTTTCGGTAGTTTATCAATTTGCATATGACAATATTCCATTTTCACATGAAATGGCCCGTATTTTTTGGCTGAAATTTGCAATCATTTAGAATAAATTTCTTGTGTGTATTGTTTCACTGATGCAAGGTGTTGATTCAGAGAAGAATAATGAATTTAAGATTAGCAGAAAACATAAAAATAAAAATCATACATTCCACTCTAAACTCCACTTGTTATGACTAGTTTAACTATGCAAAATATAAAGTTTGCTTCCACAGTAATTTTTTTTTCAGCTCCAAAAGTTTTCTGAACAAATAGGTAATTATTATAATGAATAATCACTAATATTATTCAGAAAGCAGAATCTGTAATAACAAATTTTGTGTATGTCACCACATTAGTATGAAGGACCATTTATAGCAAGGAAATGAAAGCGTCCTTCCAATTGGGCTGGAAACATGACTTACAATTTGCACAATGAATGGAATTTTTCAGCAGTAGAAGATGAAAGGGGAATATATATTGCAAATTAAATGGGAAATTAAAAATAAACAGGCTGTGAAGAGTCTTGCAATTTATTTTGTCCTTAAAGTTCAACTCCTTATCCCTTGTGGTTTTCCCCAGCTTGTGTTGCTGCAGCACTGAGGACAGACTATGCCTTTTGAAGGGAATAGTGTGTGTATGATACATTGTTCAGTTTGTTTGGTTTATTTTATTGTCTGCAATGCTACCTTGTTTAAGGTTTTCTGTATGGAGGATTATTCATGTTGCCTCTATAGACTAACATATCTGTTAAAGGAAGCAGGAAGCTTAATGAGATTGATCCACACACAAAAGCGAATAATGTTTTTCTACAGACAGTTTGACCTTAAAAGTTCATTATTTTTAGAAACCTAGTATCGCTGGAAACATGGAACTCTTTTATCTTGGCCACATGTATGATTTTGAATTTTTAATCAGCGTACTTTCTGAAATGGAAAATGCAAATGAATAAAGTTGTATTTTGTTAATTTGATTACATTTCTTTGAGTTTCTGTATGACTTCACCCACACATACAGATATCCACCTTCACATGCCTCATTTTCATGGACACCCATTAAGATCAATCAGAATTAACTTTAAAAATTGATTAGTTAAACTATATTAAACTCCTGCCTGGACACTCTCATTCAGAATTAAAGAGGGCTTGCATTTGGTTTAATTTAATTTATTCAGGATGTGAATCCACTAATCTACTTTAATTAATGATGCTCTGAATTCACGACTTTAGTCAATTTGGGTTAACTTTCACAATTGCATTAGTGTAGACAACTCTTGATGTAATTCCGTACATAAAGAAATATTACCCTAGCCAACTTACATATTGTGACTCTCTGTCCAAAGTCAAGGTATATTTCATGAGTTCCTGGATGAATTTCATGGGTTTGTGAAGCTAGAAAGGCCAAGACGCAATCTAAATTCACAGAAGACACAGCTTTTCTTCTGAGCCCACAAAAAAAAACCAAAACCAAACCTGTTCAAACAACTGGATGGAGGTAAATGCTTCTAGATGAAAGATAGGTGATGGACACTTTAAGCATGTGGGTCACTAAGTATTCCACAACACTTTTCACAGGATTAAAAGTGTTATTCCCAAGACATCCTGAGTAATTACCTCCTGTCTTTCTAGCTCCACTTGCGCTTTAAGTTGGCTGCAGTATTCTCTCCTTGACAGTGTAAGAAGAGGAATTCCACTCTGTGCTCCTGAGCAGCTGCCACTCTGCACTTCAGTGGTGGATTAAGCAACCTGTATAACCTGCAATGGTTAGCAACCTTAGAATCCTCAGAAAGAAAAGATATATAACTGTTTATACACAGTATGTTTTCCCTTGCATTTGCTGTTTTCCCTGAACTGAAGGGCACTACATATTGGCATTTCAGTAATGGGGAGACTTGACAGGGACTCTTGTGTTTTGCAGTATAACAAATCCTTGCATGAGAAGAAGCCTAAATACACATTAAGAAAGTCACAATTAGAAATCATCTTAATTAATTGGAAATTTAGTTAACATTTTAGTTAACATTTTAATTCCATAAGCATCAATGCTTAAACTTGTTAAATACTAACTTTTGAAAAGTTTAAAAAGTCCTTTTAAATTCCACTAGCCTAAAAGTAACTGAGTTCTTGAGCTACTGAAAATGAAAATTTTTCTTTCATGCCTGCATTTTTCTGTTTGTTACTTTAACAACATATTTTTATGCTTTCTTAGGACAAAGCCATAGCTAACACTTCACCACTTACAAATAAGTAGCAGGTGCAATTGTTTCTTAGTCAAAAGATATTTTCATTCTTGCAACAAATCTTTTTTATTGATAAAAGAAACATGATGTTATATAGCTAAGTGTAATGGCTAAATGACTGAACAAAATTGTTTAAAAATTACCTGTATTTACTGAAAGTGTTATTTACAAAGTAAATTACTTTAAACATCCTCAGAGCCTCAGGATGATGCCCTTCTCTCCCCCCCATTCACACAGTTGTGGTTTTGTTTTCTAAAAAACTCCATTCAAAATTAAGATATCTGCTTTCTCATTTTAAATATAGTGCAACTATTGCAGTGTACTGTCCTATCACTTAGTGTAAAACTTGTAAATCTATAAGTTTCTAAGTTGAGAGAAAACTTAATACAAACAAAATTTCATATATATTTTTGTTTTAATCAATAAAAAAGTAAAAAGCATACTTTGAAATTTTTTTGGAAAAAAGGCATTTTAGGAGTTCATACTTGCAAAAAACTCTTGCATGTTGCCTATAAAATCACCTGTCTGGTGATTTTTTTCTTTTCTCTCCACTAGAATAGCTTTTCTGATTTTCAGCCAAGAAGCAGTCAGGTAGTTTTTGAATTGCAGCTAAAAGTATGAATAATATTTTTTATTTTTTTATTTTACATAATAGGTGATGACATGGACATCACAGTATGGTGGCATTTAGAAAATCGGTTGGGTAGCAGGCAAATGGAAACCCTGATCTCCTAAAAGCCTAATAAAAGCACTACCTTTCTCTGAAATTGCCACTATGAATGTCTTTCCTTTCTACATGCTGTGATAGTGGATGTAATGCTCCTACTGTCCTACAGCACATTCTGGTCCAGAGTTCTGAATACACTGTTCAAAAAAGTGTAAGCAATCTGTATTCTCTTTTTAAATACAGCGCAACTGCTGCATGGAGACATTAAACATTTCACCCATGGTCACTGAATCACTTATTCTGCATCACAGCAGGGCTCGGTGGTGGTGGTAGAACAGGGCACATTAGTTCATACACCAACAATGTTCATTTTCCTATGTAAGTTGTTATCATCTGCCTGTCACAAAGAGTTGCTACCAGGAAAATATTCTGATTTGAAAAGTTTAGGATGTAAACATCTTTCAGTTGAAAACTTACAGTGTGGAAACTGCTCTATCAGCAAAAGCTCAGAAAGATTATTAATCATAGAACTTGAGCAGGTCAGGTCTGCTAAGGACCTGAAAAAATCCTGTGCAGAAAAACTAATAGGTCCCTCATGAGAGATCAGGAGGAATCCATGAACATAGTGCAGAGATAACTGAGGATTTGTGATTGGACCACTTGAAGGATTATGAATTTACAAAAGTATTGTTTCAGATGTAGGGTCTAAATGCAGGTCTCACTGAAAAAGCCAAGAGACATGACAAAATTTAAGAGCTGATATTTTGAGTCTAAATTCCTGAGACGGATTATATTTATCATGTATTTTTAAAAATAACTTGGGGACTTTCTTGTATTATTGTCACTCTACCACTTATTTACCTTTTACTGTTGCATTTGAAAGATTTACAAGGAGATTCTGCTAAACACTTCGGGTTTTGTCAGTCAGAAGTTTCCGAGCTCTGAGGCGTCTCCAGGCATTGTGTGGCAATTGATTAGACTTTTTTGGACAAGGACCATGAACAGCTGGAACAGTTTACAAAGTGAAAAATCATTAAAGTGCAATGGAAACAGGGAAATATATTTCTGTAACAATCATATATTTGTAGCGACTCTTTAAATATGTTGAGTTTGTACTAAAAACTCACACATATCTATATACAATAAGGTCAGTCAACCCATTTACAGTATCAAAAAAACATAGATGACTCTGCTGATAAAACTTCAGGCCACTCAAGGTTGTTTTAAAATTGTTAAAATTATCAAGAGGCAGTTGAAGTGAGCTTACTGAACTACTGTTTCAGATACCTCAACAGTATTGTTAAAGTGTCAATTTCAACAATGTTCCATTAATAACTCTTAAAAAGCTTGTGACTGAAACCCTCCAACACTGACCACAAGGGTTTTTCAGGTAAAATACAATTTAATGCAGCTCTATTGAGAACATTTTTCAGTAGAGCAGCAGGCAGGAGGAACTGGTTGCTTAGCAATAGTAACTTGGAAGGAAAAGTGTCTAATCCTTTAAACAAATGTAGGGGTTCATGTGTATTTCTGTGGGTGCATCCATTCACATATATATACATATGTATATACACACACGCACACATATATATCCTGATGAAATGTGTATGATTCTCATTTTTAAAGAGATATGCTTAATGAAGAGAAGAAGGAAAAAAAAAAGAAACAATATTAGTTAAGACATGATTTAAAGTAGTTTTCTGATATGTAATTTAGGATGTTCATCTACAGCAATGCTGTAGACTATGACAAGAAACCCAGTAGGTTTAAGAAGAAAGAAAAGCCAAATTGAAATACTAGGGTGATGGGTTTTGTCAGCCACAACAACCTCAGGCAAGACACTTACTTGTCTGTCACAAAGAGTTCTATCAGTATTGAATGCTACAAACTTATAGATAGCACAGATGGCTTTTCCGATCAGTGACTGTACAAATCTATGTTTTCAGTGATTGGCTGGAAAAAATGAGGTTTATCTAATTTTTTCTGTCAGGCTGCTTATTGCTCTGTATGAGAAAAAGTTAAAGATGAACCCTTCCTTAATATCTTCTTATTGAACAAATTTCAATATTTCAGAACAGAAATTATCTCTAAGTTTAGCAGCCTCATATTAAATTATTTTGCTTCTCATTTTGCAAAATGGCTTTGCCTATTCAGCATCCATATTCAAATTTGTATTTGCTTATTTCTTGCAGACAGTCACTCATTAGGAGTTGATACAGAAGGCTAGACATAATGATGCTGCTTAATCTCACAGGTTTTATTGCACACTGTTAAATGTTTACCAGCTTGCTGTAGTCATGTCTGAAGATAACAGATTTTACAGCTTAGTTATTTAAATCCAGAGCTGATTTTCAGGCATAATTTTGAGATCAAGTCTGCAAAGGAGTTCCAAGTACTTCTGCTTAAACTGACCTGCAATGAATACTTTTTCTTCCAGAGCCATGAGTAAATGATCTTAAGACCCTTTAAAAAACAACCAAAGAAGCAAGCTACCATCCATCTTAATGCCACATGACTCACTGATGAGGCTCAGAAATTCATTTGAGATTGAGCTACATAATCAGAGCCATTCTTCTAGTTTGTCCAAACATTGTTCAGTGCCCTGTTCTTCAACCAAAATTGCTTTCAGGCAAAACTGGAAAACAAAGACTTAGAGAATTGTCTAGTAATAGAATAATCTTTTCTGCCATTTCCCATGGGTTTTGTCTTGACATGAGAGTACATAATTAGAAGGCAATTAGCAGCATGTGTGGAAAGCAGCAGTGGAGACTCTACCATGCCTAGAAGAGAGAAGGTTTTAGGGCAATCTAATTGCAGCCTTCCAGTACCTGAAGGGAACTTACAGGAAAGATGGAGCACGACAATTTAAAAGGGCACATAGCAATAGGACAAGGCAGAATGGCTTCAGTCTGAAAGACAGCAGGTTTAGATTAGATAAGTGAAGGTATGCACTGGAACAGAGAAGTTGTGGATGCCACATCCCTGGAAGTGTTCAAGGCCCGGCTGGATGGGGCTCCGAGCAACCTGGTCTGGTGGAAGGTGTCATTGCCCATGGCAGAGGGTTTAGAACTAGATGATCTTCAATGTCTTTTTCCAGCCCAAACCATTCTATGGTTCTGTGACCGATTCTATGATTCTATGTCTCTTGGGAGGTTGTTCCAGAGATTAATTGTTCCTGCTGTACAAATTTCTTTCTTATGTTGAGATAAAGTTTTTCCCAGTGCAACTTGTACCCTCTGGCCCTTATCTTGTTCATGTGGCTACTTGTGAAGAGACTGTGTTCTTTTCTAACTTCAGAGACCAGGATATAAACAGTTCTTAAGTGAGGCCCTATCAATGACTAAAATCAGGATAGACATTTCCAGAGGTATGTAATATTTGCTGCTTGGTCATCCCTGAGACTGATTCAATGAAAGATGTTTCCTGAGCTGCCATCTCTAACTGATGTGCTTTTGGATTGTATCATTATTAGCTGTGAACTGCCCCAGTTCTCTTTAGTACCACCAAAGCCCCCTTTGGCATATTTGTCGTTCTTCCTGTAATGTTATTAATCAACATACTAATGAGGATGAATATGAAAAATTAACCTTGAAAAATTTCATTACTAATCCCTATTTAGAGAACTCAATATAAACATTTTGCATTCTCTTGGTTAGCCAGTTCTTTATTCTTCACTTTATTTCTATGAGGTACACCTTAAGTCACTCTACAGTAGCAGTTAAGCAAATTTTCTATTTAAATCTAGGTAACATAGAAAACTCACATTGTATTTCTTTTATAAGTTTTAGGTTGGGGTTTTTATTTGCTATAGAAGCATATTAGCCCAATTGTCATTTACCTTTGGTAAACATGCATAACATGCATATTTTATCACTATTTGTTTCCCCATGCTAATTTGCTGTCCTTGAGAATATATTAAAAGATGTTTGAAATTTGGGCATCAAAATTAATTCCAGGTGATTTTTTCCACAGTTATGGAGGCTGAGGTGAAGGGTTGTGGAAGGGCTTGAAGAAGCAGAAAAGTATTTTTGCATATTATTGCCTCAATACCTTATACTCAAATTCTGAACAAAGTAAATTGAATGTTAAGTAATAATGCATAATTACACATCCAGAGAGATGATAATAAAGAGTAAAGTACAACAAACTGTAATCCAATCACAAAGGCGAAACATGCAAATGAAACAATCAGGTTAAAGATGCTGAATTGGTTTTGTTTATTAAAGATTTATAGAGAAAGAATATAATTTAGCATAGCAGAAAAAAAAATCTATTAGCAAATATAATCTCCCTGATGCAATTCCTTTTTGGTACATGTTAATTCTTCTATTAACAAATCTCCAATGATTTTGCATTGAATATTCAAGGGAACTGAGTCAATATTAGGGAATCATATAATTCCCTGCCAGACAGGAACGGATTCATTATAGCTACTGAAAATTAATTTGAACAAATGAAATAAAATATTGCCAAGTATTAAGTGATACAGGATCCAAGTATTTGAGACCTATGGAGTTTTCATGGTAACCACCACCCCTGAATCTAGGACATATGATGTCTAATCTGGAAGCAGTCTGCCTCATTGTTCTCATATTAATTTAGATTTTTGTTGGTTTCATTCAAATATGATGTTCCAAAGTACAGTACTTTTTACAAAGATTTACATATAGAATAAAACAAGAAATCAATATATTTTATATTTGATCCTAATGAAGACCCACCTTAGTGTTTGTGTGGGGGCCAGTACCATGCTTTACTTTGTGCACAGGTAAGAGAAACATAAGTTTACTTTTAAATTAACTTGGCTTTTTTATTTAAGAAAACATAGGAATTCAATATGCATCTGTTGACTATTGACATTCTAGAAAATCTAGAAGAAAATCTTTCCTCTTTTGTGTGATACTATCACTAGATTTTTGACTTGCCACAATTAAAACATACCTAAGTAACACACACAGTGTAAAATACAGGTAAATTTGATTTTTAATTGATCATTGGTAAAAATGACCAGAAAAACATTTAGATTCTTTGGTGATATTTGAATTATTCATACACACTGCAGTATGTTTCTCACTGTTCATGATTCCTACACAAAATAAACATTAATTGCATTCTGAAAACATTTATCATACAGCTACTCTGATTCTCTGCTAACAAGTAATATACACTGTGTAGTCTTTTAAAAATGCTCTGTAATCTGAGTTAGGGAAGGGGCCTGGTCCACAAAGTGTTGGCATTTGAGGTTCAAGCCAATAACCACAACCGACTTCCTAATGTCTTTTTGTGTCACAGTTACAGAGGGAAGATAATTTTAGCTAGAATTCAAGCATTTGGATCTGGAACACAAACTGGTTTATAGCCAGCACAAATCATGCAAGCATTTAATCTTCCTGAGGGACCAGAAATTATATTAGCTGTTCACATGCCATAACACTGCCAGACTGCAGTTACTGCTGAAGGGCTCAACACAGGACTTGAGGCCCTTGAAACCCAAGGGCACTACTGGGCAACAGTGCTTTGGGACTCCCCAGATGAACTTTTACCCCCTCCCTCATGTTTTCACCATGTTTTCACTCCTCCCATTTTCTATTCCACACTTAAACAACAAAAACCCTCACTTTAGCACTTAATGACTAGAGAAAGGGGCATGTGAGGAGCGGAGAACAAAACTAAAGTTCAGTGTCTCCCTCTGCTAATTTAATAATTTAAAATGTTCCCTCTATAACCTTGTTAAGAGCAGCACTTAAGTTTCTCTGAAATTTGTGGCTTTATTCACACTTTAAAGTGAAGTGCTTTGTTGGACAAGGGTCTTCACACAGATAATAAATTTACTTTTCCTATTCCCATCCAGGAGCTCAAGAACATTCCTATTGCAATAACTAAGAAAAAATTTTTAGAAAGCCTTTTCACTATAACAACATAAAGTTATTTTGCCTTTGAAATAAGATAGAAAATTTCTGTCTTCAGTGAAAAGGCTATGCATTTCATCAAGAAACTGAAAACAAAATCCCAGATACTCTTGTTTCTATTGCTTTTAGAGGTCTGTTTTCTGTACATTAGAAGAAAGAAAAGTGTTTAAAGACACTTTTTTTTATATTCAGCCAAAATTTACATTTCCGTGGAAGGAAGGAACAAAACCATCTGACAAAGACCTGCATCAATCAATTAAGAATTTCTAGACACTGTTTTATACTTTAAGAAGGATTTTTCATTGAGCTAGTTCCCTTATGACAACAGTCTTATCTCCTGTAAGAGTTGCTGCATTGCTGCCATGGTGCATGTGTTTGACAGTCTGCATGTGCTTCCTGCTTTTCTTTCTTGGTGTGAAACAGGAAAATTTTGTGCTGTGACAGCTCAACTTCTTACAGTCACCCTGAAGTCACACACAGAGAAACAGCATTTAGGCAGCATCAGGAACAACTTGCCTCTCCAACAACTGAGTTGCTAAAACCAGAGTAGTAATGTGCAGTCACAGAGGTAGAGGATCAGTGAACAGTAAGATATTCTGATATTGAAGTCAGTTTTCACACCTCTAGTAAAGTGAATATATTACATTCATTCATCTATGTTGAACCTTAATTGTCAACCTGCGTTTATGGACTCACAAGGCTTTTGAAAATACTTGTCATCAGAAGGTGTGTACTATTATAAATTTCATTAAAAGCATGTTTAAGGCATGCCAATATGTGTTCTTCATCACCAAAAAGTAATGATCCATTGCATATTTATTTTTGCAGCCAGCTAATGAAATGCAATGAAAAGTGACAAAGCAATGCCTAGTTGCTGAACAAATGCATATGTTTTCAGGATGAATAAAGTTCTTACAATGCTGACTACTGTCAGACTTAGCCAGTGATCAGAATTTAAAAAAATCATCTCTCCTTACTGGTGTGCAGTTTTAGTCACATTCATACATATATGTTTTAATAACCTGAGTTCTCTGTTTCATTATAGATGTAACTAAATCATAGTAAGCTGGGGATTTTCAAGGTGCCCTTCACAGAAATATGTGCTACTTCTTCAAATAGAGATCCATCTCCTAACTGGTACTTTCTCTGCACTGCATTCAGTGTGTTGTCGTAGTACTAATACTGGACTGTAGTGCAGTGTACAGTATATCACGTAGCTTTACACGCTGCTTTAGTGCAAGACAAAAAAATAATAACCAACAAAAGAAATATTTTCCTGAGTTAGAAACCATAAAATCATTAATCAATCTCAGTATATTTCATGCTCATAGCGTAGATAGTATTCTTCTATCATTGGATCTGGGCTAAAATCTCCCTGGAGGAACCTCTCCAGCAATGAAATTCCTTTGACCTGGCATTCGATCAGTGCTGTGGGAACAAGGCTTGGCAGTGTGCACTCTTTGGAGTCATAATTGTGAAAAAATAGTGCAGATGCAATTTCATGTATGTTTTTGTAGGCAACCCTAGTCTAGCTGTAGGGCAGATTTCAAGTCACTGGCCTTCAAGGCAAATCAAAGCAGAGAGGAATAACTTCCTGACTCTTTGACAGGGACACAAACTCTGAACAGAGTACAGTCACATCCTGCCTGGAAACTGTAACAGCTGCAGCAAACATATGGAGCTGCCATGGAAGACAAGCTGTTTGGTTTGTGGAGTGAGACCCTAATCAAAATGATTGATGCTGGATATGATGCAGAAATGCAGTAGATATCACTTTTGAAGGAAGATACTCGAGAGATAAATACAAAATGCTCTAATAAATGGAACAGGCTGAAATACCTGTAATACCTCTAGGATAGATGTTAAAATCACTTAAGAGTGATATTAGCAATGAATCATTTTCCTTAATATAAAATGTAAAAAATATAAAGTAAAAATGAATCACTGATCCAATATTAACCATGGCATAGCTGATTTTTTACACTATTATTTTATTCTCTTTTTGGTAGTTGGAAGTGTTATGCTACATATCAGAAAAAGGTGTGATATAACAACTTATTTTTAATAGGATACAAAAGTAGGGTGTAGCCAATGAATCTCTTGTTCAAGGCCAGTTTCTGTTAAGCTTGCTTGCAATGAATATTAATATCAAAGAGTAACTATTTTAAAGTCATTGGACCTTTGCCATTGTTATTGAGGGAACTGTCTCTTTCTTTTTGAGTAATTAGCACAGGATTCTGAAGACAGAATGCATAATTTCCTGCTAATGAATCAACAATACACAGTATGGTAAGTCATGATAATTTTCATCTTTGTTACAAGACAGTGGCATGAGCAATAGTGGTTGCAGTTTCAGAAATTCTTTAGAGACTAAGAGAAAAGCTGAGAAAGCCTGTTTCTAACTCACTATTTTCATGAAGAGCTGGTACACTCAGGGTACCCTTGTTCCACACATGTAAACTGAAAACAGTAATTTTGGGGGTGAGAATGGCACAGGCTTGTTTTTTAAAAGAGTTTTGATTGCATTTCATTGCTGCTTTTCTTTCTCTACATCTTTTAGTTTTTATCATATGTAAGAAAAATGGTAAATCATTCTTATTAGATGCTTATCTGACTGGATAGGATGCTACTTAAAACAATATTTGGGAAAGTCATATTCAGGCAACATATTTTTTTAGTTTCCAATATCATTTACAATACTTATAAACTTTAAGTGGTGGACCTTAATCTAACAATAAAGAAAATTACATTAGTTTGAGTAAATGATTAAATAAAATCTCAAGTGCAACAGAAGTATTCTACTGTGTTTGAGACTGACAGATGGGTCTGGACCCAAGCTAACAATATTCTGTGCATTCTCGGGCTCTAGAAAATAACACCTAGACAATATACCTGTTGCTCTGCTAGGAATAACATGTGAAGAAAAGAAAACCACATAAAAACTTTGCAGTAACTAAAATGAAGGAAGTAACTTAGAATGGACAATTAACTTATAAATAATTCAATTCACAGGAGATTTTTTCCCAGTCACTATATCAGAGTTTTCAGCTATCTGCAGAGAGTTTTCTATCTGGATGAACATCTCCTCTTAGAATAGTCCAGGTGGTAAAGTGACTGGCAATAAAAACTTGTACTTCCAGATACAGTAGATCCCTTTTATATATTTATGATATTTGGCAAATGTCCTGCTCTTAAAATCATGAGTGCATTTACCTCCTGCTGAAGTAATTGAAAGCCAACAATTCTCTGGACCAGTATAGCCAGGATCACTAACTACAGGACTATAAAATTATATCATCAAGTCCTTTCTTGTATAAGCAGGCTTTAGGATAGATGAAATGAATTTTCTTTCAGAAATAATTTAATTGCATAGCAATCTGTTTGACATCAAGACTTCTTTGCAATGAAAAGCAGCAAAGGCTTTTTGGGCAATCACCAAAAGCTCAAATTTTTCCTTGCAATAATTTTACTGTATACTCCAAGCAATTATATATAATTTAACACACATTACATTTTGAAAGGAAGTCAATACCTTGCCTATCATCCTAACCTTTAAAATCTGATGAAAAATATCCATGGCAGTGGCAATAATCCTGTATTTGTCCAACCACATATTTAGGGGCAAGACTATAAAAAGGTTTGTGTTATAATTTTCCTCCACTCCATTGCTCTAAAGAGAATGATTCATTTATTTGGGTACATGCAGTTGCTGGTGCTCTCTCTGCTCACACAGTCACACACTATCCTCACCTGAGCAGAGAGCAGGTAGACCACCTTACATCCAGCTCCTCCCTTCACATACTGACAACAAAGTCAGTATCTGCATAATTCTGGAACTGTCTCATGGCTGTGGGACCTAGGAAATTGTATTTAATTTCTGAAGTAATATTATATATATATATAAAAAAAGCCCTATTTCACTCAAGGGTAGTTCTCCAAAGATTTTTTTTCTTCCACATGTAGTTTCTCACTTTCAAAAACTGCAAAGAGAGTCTTACTGAAGAACGTTGTGTTAAAAGTTTGTCTTCCTTACATTTATTCTATATACACTTTAGCCTTTAGACAGATTAGACTTCTTGAAAGACTGGTTGCACTCTACACCAAGATAGAAGCATATTCTGAGGAATAGTCACAAGCAGGTTGAAAACCCATGGATAAGAGTCAGAGCCCAAGACAAAAAAGGGAAATCAGAGTTTGGAGTCTGCTGCAGGCTGCTTGATCAAGGGGAGCCTGTTGCAGAAGCCTTCTTGCTCCAGCTACAGGGTTTCGTCCTGCTGGGGGACTTCAACAACCCCAAAATCTGCTGGACAAGTAGCCCAGTGAGCTATAGGCATTCCAGGAGAATCCTGGCATGCATGGAGAATAACTTCCTAAAACAGCTAATAGGTCTACCAGAGTGGATGTAATACTGTAATTCAGTAATATGAGGGAAACTCATAATTCAAAACTTTCTTCATGTATTATGTTTTCCAGTTCCTAAAACTCTGAGGACAAAGAATGCAGCAGAAATCACAAGAACCTCAGACAAAAATTTTCTAGATTCCATGAATGGATACAGGACCTAACAGATCAAAAACTGGGATCAGAAGCAAAATGTCCTCTGCAGATCTCAAGAGACTTTAACAAACTCAGTTATAAATCACTAGCTTTAGAATAAATAGACAGGATAAAAGGAGTGACATGAGTCAAAAGAGTTAGACTGTGAGGAATTGAAATATTTGGTTTCTTTTCACTCAAAAATGTCCACTTCCTCTGCCAACCTATAGCACACGGATGCTTTTCTATGTTTTGCAAAATGTATTTTACAAAATCTCCATGCCCCAGGTCCAAATTGATCTTAAAAAAAAATATATATAAATCTATATATTAAAAAAATAACAAAAAAGGGACAGCCAACCAGTAATTTTTACATTCAGTATAACACTCACAGATTGATATATCTTGATTGTCCTTAAGAACATTAATTAACTTTACAGTGAAAACAAAAGCATACAGAAACATACCTTTTAAAAATGAACATGCATTTTCAGATGACATAAGCTGCAAAACACTTCACTATATTCTGACTGTATTTAGACATGACCAGCAACATGTGTATTTGTCAGTGGATGACTAAGAAGGTGGTGGACATGACTCTGAAATGAAAGATTCATCTTTGCTTATCCAAGAAAAAGAGATCAAGGAATATTGTTTTATCAAAATTCTACTTAAAAATGCAGCTTTGAAATTATACAGCTCAGATTTAGAGAACTAAGTGCAGCATGTGCAATAACTAAGTGGCAAGTATGTATTGGTAGGAGTACTGGTATTAGCAGCAAGCATAGTAGGTGACTGGTACTCTTTCCGTAAAAGATAAATATTCATAATTGATAAAGTAATCAAGTATTGTTTAATCTTTCCAAAAGAAATTATTTTCTGTCTTTCTCATAGAGGCAACAGTGGCTACTAAACTTCATTTCTCAGTTTTGGTTTCTTTCCACTATCTGAACATCTTATCTTTTTATTCTTACAAGTCCCCTAACTCAAGGCGCAATTGCTGCTGTCTAATTATTACTGAAGATAGTTGTTTTCTTCATCTTCTAGGCTACAGATTTTTTAAAATTTATTTTGATTAATTCTAGCAAATAAAAGAAAACCACTGTATTATTGATTTAGTCAAAGGTCTAATAAATCAAGAGAATTCTGCAAGAGGAAGGAAGGGTAGTCTAACTCTCAGACATTTAACTTTATATTTAAAAGTCCTTATTCCTTTCAGAGTAATATGCCTGTAATAAGTTGTCATAGACAAATGAGGTTTTAGGGAACTACATCAAATTCACTGACAGGTAGAAATTACAGTTGTGAACCTATCTAAAGCCTAATCCTTTGCTAAGTCAGTTCCTTCTCTTCCTCCTCTTATCTTTCAGTTTCTTATGCAGGCTCCTGTAGCTTTCATTGGATTGATTTCCTACATCCAAGGTCTTCCAGATTTGCAATATAGCTTTTTTTCTCCAAATTTCTTTAGGCTTGCCATCTTGACTTTTCCTCAATGCCCTCTAAATGTTATTCATCATGTTCCTTAGCAAAGTTCTCAGCTTCATTTGGACTTTCAGTTTCTTCAATGTTTATCAATCCTTGTCTCTCAAATATCATTTAGTCTCCCAAATCGACACAGTGCCAAAATATTGCAACATTGCAATAAGATCTTGTCAACTCTTCCTCTTTCCATCTTGAGTGGTATTTGGATTATTCTCCTCCAAAGTTATATGAAGTTTAAAGACAGACCAACCTGGACTCAGAGAAGTTTAAAATACTGCTATCCTTTCTTAAGTACTGCCATATGATAAGTATCTTTCTCAGACATGTATCAATATCTCAAAGCTCACAAATATTTTGGTGCTAAAATACCAGTGGTTATATCAAAATTTGCCAATAATGACTGTTTGAGCGACAGGTCAATACACCTGACGCTTGATTCTCCTTTATTCCTTGCCTATGAGAGATGTAACTTCCCAGGAAAGCCTAAACTTGAGTGAGAGTCTCCTTTTCCTCTATTTCTATTACAATAGCTTCCTATTCAATCACTTTCTCTTAAATCTTTATATTTTCCTTTTAAATGGAGTTTATATTTTGAATGGTTAAATATCAGATATATAATTGTATCTTTGAATTAACATTTGCTTGTCTCTCATGACTCACTTGGGTTCCAGAAAATTAGAAAGCTGAAGGAGTATACCAAGAATTGAACTGCATTATTTCTCTCTAAGGAAAGAATGTAATATTATCACACAGTTTTATGTAAATACTTTATGTATGATTATTATGTGGAGTTAAAAAGATGCTTGTGTTCACTGCTGAAAAAAAAAGAGTAATTATTCCTTGCCTAATTTCCTTTTGTAGAAAAAAAAAGGTATTGGTTAATTTTCAACGGACTTATCACCAGGAAAATGGAACATGAAACTCATCACCAGAAAAATGGAATGTGAAACTCATAGCCAGCACAATAACTGAAGAAATTGATATTAATTTCAGCAGGAGAAGAGCTGGAACTAAGTTTGATATAGAAGTAAATACAAGATATAATCAGATAAAGAATTCTCAAAGAACATTGAAGCCAAATGTCCACCTGTTTCCATCTATTTTATTTACTTGACTTCACTTGACACTCATCCTCTCTTGAAACAGAAAGCAAAATCAGTACAAAATCTTCTAAACCTGATCAAGAAACTCATGTGAAAATAAACATACGAAAATAGCCACACTTTGATTTGCAACAAGTTTTCGGCACACATAAGTGAGAAGATAATCACTTTTTTGGGAATTACAGCTGTAATTATTTGTCCTTACAGATACTGAACAAATGAGTCTTTACATTTATAACAGTTTTTGACAATGCGGTATCTCTATTTTAACACCACACAGTTCATTAGTACTCATTTTTAGCCACAAACACAAGCCATACTGCTGAATATATCAAAACCTGTAAATCCTACTAATTGGTAACACTGGCAGTTATGTGATATTTTGTTGTTGTTCATCAGACAGCTTTATTTTGGTTTAAAAATTATAAAACTAAATGGCTTTTATCCTCTGCCAGTCTTCATTTACAATCTGATGTGGGGACAAACCCACACAGACAAACCCACACATAATATGGTCTTATTAACTGAAAGCAAATGCAGCTGAAACAATTTCTGCTGCTAAAATAATGCTTTTTCAATTTCTGACAACACAATAGACTAATTGGCAATCCAGCAATTCAAGATGATGTGTATCCTAGAAAAAAAGTGATTTTAGCTAATAAAATTATAAATCTTATATCTCTTTTAAAGTAACATTTACAGAAGTTCTTATTATCTTGAACTATTACCACAGCCTGACTTCATTCTAACTGTAATAAAATCTGATATCTCTTTCTGTATCCATTAGAAAAGTTTGCATCTGTTTTATTTACTTGGCTTTCCTAGTAATTCATCATCTTACCTTTTGAAACACACAGCAAAATAAAGTACAAAGTATTCTAGATCTAGTCAAGTATCTCAATGCTTGTACTTTCAGAAAAACTAAATAGGCATAAAGTCAGTCCCTCAGTTTGAACATGAAGCTGGGAATATAAACCCATGCAAAAATAAGAAACCAACATTTACAGGTGCTTCAGTACGTGCTTCTCTTAAGTACTCATACAACTCTGAAGTCACAAACCTCTTTCACTTGGAGAGGAATAAACTAGTTTAACAACAGAAACTTCTACCTCAAAACAGTCAAATACCTTTAAACAGATATTATTAGGCAGCAATATTAAACAGTGTGTCAAGCGTTGCTCTGGCAGCCAGCAAACCCTACATGTAGCCTGGTTCAGCAGCCTATGCAGGTGCATAAATTGCCAGCTGACAGGTATCCCTCATTCACATGACCCAGAGAGGTGCAAGTCCCTGCAGGCTGTGTCACACATCAGCATCAGGATGTCTCAGCTACCCCAGAACACCTCAAATGCCAATAGGAGGCCACATGAAAATCCTACCCCTAGTCAATACAGGCATTGGCCTGAGGCAAGCGATTCATTTTGCTACTCAATGTGACCACTTCAGAAGGAGAGCAATTGCTCTTTAAATATTTAATTTAGCAGGTGCCCATTTATGATAATGAAATTCTGAACACATGGCAGAGCTGTGGTTATTCTTGTAGACACCTGAAGAGAGATAACTTATTCCAGAATGGTATCCCTGCCTCAGACATTCAGTGTCACAGAGTCCCCAGAATAAACACCAGCACCAGACAATTGATCTTAAAGGCAGTAAAGCGCAATGAAATGTCTTAACAAAGAGGTGTCAAAAAGAAAAGTGAAATTATACAGATTGGAATCTCTATTAATACCAAGTATGAGTATGAAAGCCTAAGTGAAATGAACAGAAAATAGAAAGAGCCAAGAACAAATGATTTCCAGAGTATGTAATAAAAAACTTCTGAAAATTACCAATGTAATAGCTGAGTTGTCAGGGAGCTGGGAAAATGTACTCTTTTGAGGGACAAGAAATGTTATTTTCTTCTATTTATCTTCAGAAGTCTGAAAAAATGTAAGCATTAAGCGCTTGAAAGGTCAAAAGTAGACCCCCCCCAGTGCCATTTTCTTCCTCATGAAGAAGACAGAGATTTGATTTACCATTTTAAGTCTAAAGAAAAACTTAATTTTTAAATATCACATCAGAAGTTCATTAGAGAAGCCTGATTTCAGAAAAGACATCTTACTGCAATATATCACTATCATTTCACAAAATAAATGCCTTCAAAAATTTTTTTAAAAAAGCTTTATTCTAATGAGTAGAACCATGCATAAAATTAACTTGTTGCAAATCCAAATGGTGGATTGCTAGATAAATGTCTTCAGGTTTCTGACACAAAATTTAGATAATTTGGTGATAATAAATCTAAAAGGAGCATCTAAAACAAGCACCTCCATATTGAGCTAGAACTTGTAGGAGCTCTTCCTCTTGAGTGTTAAGAAAACTAAAAAAAAAAAAAAAATCCGCTAGAAATTAAATATTTGTGCTTACATGGGTAGTTGAAATACCACAGCAGAAGGAGACTTATATTGTTCAAAAATGTGTTTTTATACACAGCCAAAAAAATATCAGTCCCAGTTTAATTGTTCTCTATGTTTTGTATAACAGTTCAGCAAATACCAAACTAATATCTGAGGTTTCGTTTAATAAAAAACTGTTTACTCTCAGGTAGCTGTTGTATTTTATAGAATGTAAGGAATTAACAAAATAATAACTCTTGAATGTCTGTTTCACTGGGAGGTGTCACAGAAAAAGACTGAATGTCTAATCTTGCATAGTGACATTATACTCACTTGTTTTCAAAGATGAAAATCTTGAATTCTATTTAAAATGAGATGATGTTCCATGGCAATATATAATAACTAGTCTATTGGACAGGTGGAAGAAAACAAAGGCATTCATCACAAAGAGATCTGACTGCTTAAAGAGAAAAAGGAAAGCAGCACAGATACATGGATTTATGTCCATCGGGCCAGAAGCAGCAGCATTTTTGCTCATGTCACAGACTCTGAATTTGAGTTATTCCTACAATGAAATGATGAAGTGGAATCATGATCCAGTGCTTTCTAAGCTTAATGTACTTCACTGTTCCTAACTATCTGCATTTCTTTCAATCTGTCTCTTTATTTATGATCAGGGAAAGGAGAGAGAATGAGAGATATTATTCTTTCAAAAGCTAATCCTTGTCTTTCTACTAGAAACCACTTAAGTCGACTGAAATTATGAACATTAAAAAAGGGCAGGCTGAGACTATATTCTGCTGCAATTCTACAGATAAAAAAACCTAGTGAAGAGGAGTAGAGGCACTGTCATGATACACCATAGCATGAATTCAGAATTGATTTTCTTTACTTGCTGGACAAGATCACATTTTTATACAAAGCTCTGTTCATGTCCCATAGCTATTTAGGGTCTGTAGGAGGAAATGTTGACAGTCTCTTTCTTAAGCCTTCTTGTAGCTAATACTGCAGCCTCTGCCAACTTGGCATTGCAAGGCCTCTATTGGACTCTGTGTGGGATTTGTAAAGCCCAACAAAATGAGAAAAATACTTGGCTCAGAGAAACTTCAGGATTTTCTCTTAAGAGAAATGTGTATGTTGCTTTAATGTTTAGAATTTTCTAGCACTGAGATGGGACACAAACCTATGGACCTAAAATAATTAAAATCTATACTTTAAAATACATATTTGTGTTTGAAAGAACAATTTTATACCTTTTAATATCTCTGCAGTGAAAATATGGGAAGATTTGCAGTGACTCTAACAAGGAAGTAACAGGTATCATTTCAAGATGCTAAACTATTTATTGTTTTAATTAAATTAACAATTACATTATAATACAATTTATAGAGGTTTAAATCTTTCCTCTTTTCAGTAATACTAATCAAATGGACCCTTGCAACAAAGAGCAGATACAATTTACAGACTTCCACTAACAGCCTGTGTGCTGCAGACATCATTGAGCTCCAGAATGGTCAATCATTTTGCATTTTGAACAGGCATAAGGTTCCTGAACAAGCAGAAAGTGGGAAGAAATTACTGATATTTTTTCTGAAGAATTTTATTACATATTTCTGGACTTTTATTTCATGAAAGAGCTGTTCGTACTGTACTTGACACATATTCTGAAGGTATAAAAGAACACAGAAATGGTTTCTGTCAGATAAGAATCTCATCAAGCCCAGGTTCCTTCCTAGAGTGGCCAGTAGTAGATGACTAAATAAGAAAAATGGCAGCTCAGCATGGTGTGTGCCAGCACTGTCCCAGTCTCCAGCTCTACTATTCTGCAAGGCAACTTTTGGTTCAGGTTTCATGAGAAAAGAAGAAATGTCTATGTAACTATATGAAGCCAGTTAAGTATTCACCATCACAAAGCAATTACTGTCCTCCTCTAACTGACTCTAAGATGGAATTGAACATCAACAGGTCATAAGAACAATGTTGTTTATTGTAAAGTGGAAGGAAAACAATCTGGGAACAGCTGTTCCTCAACTTTGTATGCTGAAGCTGTTTCATGTGCACAGGTTTTCATTTACCTGGAAAAAAAGAGGGGCAGAAGCCACAGCAGAGGAGGAGAACTGGTGCTGGTGGCTGTACAAAATGTGAAGAGGTGTGTGGCTTTCCAGACAGTTTTTCATTCAGGTGAACTTTTAATGTAGTACATTACTACTGCTAATACAGTTTAGAACGGGCTAAAGTCAAATCACTGAAAACTGTGTCACATAGTTAGATCATTAATCCCCCCTTTTGGTATTTCAGTAAATTCTAGAAGGTAAAGCAATCCTATACTGTATTTTCAGCTACCAAACTCTTGTTTTAAAGTACTGGTCTATTGTCATACACAGAGTAAAGATATTTTCTGAAGTCTTTACAACTCAACAAATATGTTTTCAGTTGCACTTATGTTAAAAGTTTTGTCAGATCAAAAAATCCTGTGCTACTGATTCTCCTATTAGTGTTAAAATTGGGGTTTTTTTCCCCTTTTTTATTAAAATTGCTGCTGCTATGAAAATGAGATCAAATCTTTAGGCACGTTGGGATGTGTATTTTGGATAGAAAATCAGCTGCTGCTTTTACATACCCTTGTCTCTTTCTTCAGAGTGAAAACCATTAGAGGCAAGAATTTACCTTGACATGCACTTCTATTTCCTTAACAACAGAGTTGTTTAAAAATTTAAAATGGCAATGATTGGTGAACCACAACAGCAAGTGAAATCAATAATGAAAACAGCTTTATTAGCTCTCTAACCACTCTTGTCTCTCTATGTATCTTCTGTAAACTTTTTACTCTTTCTTACAGGTTCTAACAGGATGTTTCACATTGGGGCTGGGGGGGGGACACAGCTTATCATCCTGAACTGGGTGTCTGACTTAAGAAAAGTGTTTCTGTTTTGATCATGGAAATGATTCTGGTTTTCCATTGTCTACAGAGAGACTGAAACTACATTAGAATCACAGTTCCATTACCAAGAGTTGGGCAGTGGGAATAGGTAACACTTTGAAACCTGCCTAAACAACCATGACGATGACAAAGAGACTCATTAAAGTTCCATACATCTTACAGCCCATTAAAGTTTCTGGGCACCCAACAGTCTTGTTCAATTGTGTATATACATGCTTATAGAAGATGAGAGCCATAAAAAATAGGAAGGAGAGATTTAGTGTCTACAGCACTTTAAAATGGAAGGTATGACTCTGGGATTTAAATTTCCTTTTATATATAAGCTTTATAAATACATAAGAAGATTTGACTACAAATATATACCAATCTATGTGATAATTATGTTTAAGCATACCCAAAAAAATATGCATATGCTTTTTTTCAGTGAAACAGTAATTTCAGTGTTTCCAATCCAAGCTTTTATGCTGAATCTGCTCTCTAAAGACTGTAAGTATGTTATGGAATGTTTGCCTCATCACCTTGTTTAATAATTAAAACTAATTTAAGAATTCATAAGTTCCGAAGACCTCATAGACTGTCAATAATACATCAGAGACTTGCCTTAATAATATCTAACTAATACAATAATTGCATTTACTCCTTTACTGCTTGTGTGGACAGGAACAGATTTAATTATAAAAGCAAAAGTATACAGATTTTAGCAAATTGCTAGTTTCATTCATTAAAGAAAAAAGAAAATAAAATGTAAGCCAAGCCCTCTTGTAATCAGAAACCCCTGGTTTCTAAACACTACAATAAATAAATACAGTATTTAGGATACATCAGTATGTACCACAGAAATTGATGTGGACAGCAAAAGAGGTGTTATGCACCTTATGTCTGTGATATATGTTTTTCCAGGTTTTACTTTAGACTGGTTTTCTGGTATTCTAGCTTCACAGACTGAACACAAAATCATGACTTGAGATTTGGATTTAGTTTCATGCAAAAGAAGCCAAACTATTCATTCCAAGAATGTCCAAAGACACAAATCAAAGTACAGTAAGTGGGGAAAATAGGCCATTGACTTAATAATGTAATATTTATTGCTCCTTTAGCACTACTTTAAAATGAAATGTCTTCACTAAGTTATTTCATTTAGCTTTGGTATCCATTTAATGAAAGGGGAATATTCTAATCAATTTAAGTATACAGCATTGGTTAAATAGCTCTTGGCTATTTACACCTCTTTGAATGCAACATTATCAGAGCAAAGGCTCAAAGCCACAATACCTAAGTAAGCATCATCTACGTCAAGAATATATGATCCATATGCTATAAATGTGGGGTGTCTGAAGACTTGCAAATTTGAACAGAATATCTTTGGAATCATTTGGAAAAAAAAAGTTGAATTTTATTTGTAATTCGCAATCTAAGCATCAATTGGCTGAACATGATAGTAAAGGAAGACAGTATATTAGAAGACTACTTTTTGTTTCACAGGTTTAGAAAAGTTTTAAATTTCTCACAACAATTGCTGAAACCATTTATGTATTTTCAAATCTACATATAAAAAATCCTGACATGTTCATCTTCCCCTGAAAACATCACTAAATTTTCTGCAATAGTTTCTTCTAGCTAAGTGTGTGCCCCAGTTCCTAGAGCACATTCCCAAGGTATGCCAGCCTCCCCAGGGTGCAGCCATGCTGTCAGCTAAGCCGTGGGGCCTGAAATGGTGTGCACATGCTCTTATAATTGGAAAGAGTAATTTGATGTTCCCGCTCTTATTCCATTGCCAATAAGGATCAATTCTCAATATCCTTTTAAATGAAAGGTCTTAGGCTGAACAAAATCATATAAATGTCTGGTTTAGCAAGACAGAAGCAAGTGAAAGTCCAAACGTTAAGTGAAATGAGTCATCATTATCTGCACCAAAAGTCATATCAAAGACTGTGGAAAATGTTTACACTTCCATTTTCCTATTTCTACAGACATTAGGATATGATAATTTAAGCAATTTTAGCTTGTGTGAATTTATTTGGGTAAGGGGAGAAGAATAGAATTTCTTATTTAATAACGCTCTGCTGAACAGACAGAACCTCTTGGTAGCACTAAGAGAGACAAGTCTTTTCACAGGAAGTAGTAGGGTCCTGATTCTTCTGCACATCCAGGAAATTTGGAATAGCTTATAATGAAATGTCAGTTGCAAAGACAAAGAACTGACATCAGTTATTTTTGTTTGACCGTGGAACATTTCAGTTGCTTACAGGTCAGCATATCATTTGGGGCAACTGATACAGAGAAAAAAAAGTGACTGACTATAATCACTTCCATGATGCCACAAAACTTGCAACTCACAGAGATAGGAGACTTTCTGATGAAAACACCCAGAAGCTGGAAGATAGAGACACCTCAGTGACTTTAGAAGCCTTGACACAGGATTTTTAGGATCTATGCAATGGAGTCATGCTCAGATAAGCCTCCAAAATTAAAATTCTAGACACAGACAAATCTGTCATTTTATTTCAATACACCCTGTAGTGCAGCTGTGCGGACTTCCAAACCCCATGCTCTACCTGGAAGATCTTCCTCCCAGCCCAAGAACCTGACACTGAAACCAAAATGCTGAAAGATTTGAATGCATTTCTAGTTCCCACAGATCTTGGAAAACCCTGCCACGCATGTTTTCTTGGCATTTTGGGCTTGCAGCTGATTCTCTGCTCTATCCTTCCTCTCTCAGCTTCGGCTGTGACAAAAAAGTACAATTAGGTATTTTCATAACCAATTTTCCCTTTCAGATATACAACAATCAGTACAAATATTCAAGTAAAGAAGGAAAGGTAGCATGAAATTATTTCTGCACAATTAATTAAAATATTCCAGATTTTTTCTTATAAAATAGTACAGGTTGTGTAAAATAGCTTAGATTGCATACATTTTGCTTTCTATAGCTTTGGAGTACAATATATTAAGACTGAAATATTAAGCACCTGGTTTGTTCACTTCTATTTTCCAGGTAAACATACTAATACTATTATTCAAATAAGTTGGAATAAATACACAAAACCAGTATAAAGTTAATGCACACAATAAAACATTCATAAAGAACATTTTCCTGGAAAGTTACACATTCCACTTTCTAGTAATCAAATCTGTAACAACAATTTCTTCCAGGATATAAATACATCATTCATGTACACACATATATGTTTTAACAATATTGGTTTCCGTTTATTCAGCCAGTTTTCCTGGCAGAAGATTTCTATATGTGACTCATAGTTATGGGTAAAAAAGTACTAACTATGTGATAGTCAGATTATAGCTAGGGTTAAATTACCATATATTAATGTCAGAATAAAATGTAACAAATTACCAAATTAAAATTTTATTCTCACACAGTGCTGAATCACTATTTTTGCTGGTTATTATTCATATTCTATACAAGATATTCTACCCCTACATTAGACTGCAATTTAAAGAGGGAGAAAAGACATATGGAATTTTATAATGAAGAACCATGCACAGATTTGAAAGATGTTATGCAGATACAATTAGGAAAATATATTCTGATTTATGTTGAAAAATTCTATTAAAAATCTAACACGCCACACAGAAAGTTTCTATGAAATAAATGAAAAAAATCTAGTGCCATCTCAAGTTTAGCTACTCAAGTATTTAATTATTATTTCTAGAAAAATAAAGAAAAAGTTATTTTATCTGGCCTGAAAATACACTCATTGCAATCCTTACAATCAGGTATTATTTTATTGCTATTTGAAGCATCATTACTCCCTGACATCTCTTTTGCACATGAATATTTAACTTCCTTGTCCAAGGCAGTTATCTTAGATACCTTCTGGATGCATTAATAGCTTCTTTATTCTCCTGCTGTTTCCTTCTTTTCATTTTGTCCAAGACCTATCTAGACATGTAACTTTTGAGTAGCCTAATTTTACTGTATTTTTTTTATATGTTACTATATGAAAAGAGTAGTTTCTCTGAATTTGTATGATATAACTTAAAAGCTCCAAACTCATGGCAAATAATATTATCTGACAAAAAGAATTCTGAAGAGTTAAGTCTACTGTAACTATTCATGACCACACACTATATTTTCATTATTCTGTTCAATATCCACAAAAGCTGACTTGGTAAGCAGGAAAATGTGCAGAAAGACATTTTTTTTGTACTTGTTTTTAAAGTACCCACCTATTTGGGACAGTTTTAAAACAGTCAATTTCTAGAAAGGCATTCCTGCATTTAAACTCATTCACCTTATGGGCTAACAGCAATTGATATACAATCTAGTGATCCTATTGCATTCCAGTCAGTAGAATTATTATTAGTGTCTTGAAGTGGAAATGGATTGAATCCGGAATAAACATGCTGTAGAAACAGATTTTACATGCACTATTGAAACTTAAGTAATGTTTTACCCTCACACAATCACTAATGGAGAAGTTTACAGAACATTACAATCCAGTGATTTGCACTCCAATATTTAGAAAAATGCTGTGGTGAGGTAAAAAACCAAACAGTTATTTTTTACTAAAGGTACGTAACACAAAAATTCTCCATCATCTCCCCCTTTTTCGAGCATTGTACTCTGTTCTACACCTAATAAAAATAATATTTCTTCAAAGATTTACATCAAGACATTCACTAGTTCAGTTTTTATATGTGCAGGAAAAATTAGGAGCTTGCTGCTCTATTTCTTTCCATTTGCAGTTGCATAAAGCAGTCGCTTTAGAAAATGAACCCTGTTAAATTTATAGCAAGTGTGTTCTCATTTAGTCTAATCTCTGCTGGCTCAGCGTAACATGCTGTCTTTACAGACTGCCTACCAGAAAAGGAACCTTAACAAATTTTGTAAGAGCTACGGAAGAAAAGTAAAATCCTCTCTTTAAGTGTTAGTATATTTTATAGAAATATGATGGTATAATATTTGCATAATAAAAGTACCATAAAAAAATAAAGGTATAATGCACTTTTTCATTTAGTAGTTGAGCAACTGAACACAGAATTGTTTCTTTCATAGCAGATTGATGACCATGTTTTACCTTTTTATATTAAAAAGGAAGTAATTAATTTTGAGAAACTCATTAAAGACCCAGATAGTGTACTGTCAATTGTCTCTTGATCTCAGATAAAGTAACTGCAATTTACATCAGCAATAATCCTTAGAAATACCTTTCATAGTTCTACACTGCGACTCTGGAAAATTATCTCCACAAATTGATTAAGCTATCTAGATGTTAGATGCCAGGCTTAACTGCAAAACAAAGTTTTTTCTTCTGACCTCAGAATATGAAGAATGTTTACAGTCTAAATTATTTTAATCGCAATGTACTGCACCTCCACCCAGGGTAGTGCATTCAGTTCTTGGATTATCAGCACAGGAAGGACATGGACCTGCTGGAGTGAGTCCAGAGGAGGCCACAAAGATGATCAGAGGGATGGAGAACCTCTGCTATGAGGAAAGGCTGAGAGAATTGAGGCTACTCAACTTGGAAAAGAGAAAGCTTCGGCGTGACCTTATAGCACCTTCCAGTGCCTAAAAGGGGCTACAAGAGAGCCACAGAGAGGCTTTTTACAGGTGCATGTAGTGATAGAGCAAGGGGAAATGGCTTCAAATTGAAAGAGGGTAGGTATAGATCAAACGTTAGGAGGAAGTTCTTCGCTGTCAGGGTGGTGAGACGTTGTCCTGAGGTTGTCCTGAGAAGCCCCATCCCTGGAAGTGTTCAAAGCCAGGTTGGATGAGGCTTTGAGGAGGGTTGGGACTAGATAATCTTTAAATCCATTCCTAATTCTATGACTGCTGAAAAACTTTCATCTTCTAGCTAATTTTTTGCACATTGGAATGCTCACCTTGCCTGAATATATGTTTAAATAAACTCATAGGGCAGCAGTGACACTTGAAAACAATGTCACTGGTTGGATTAAAAGCAGATATTATTAAAAAGATCATTGTTGCATGAAGAGAAAAAGCTCAAAAGCTCAGCCAATGTTAAGCATGGAATTGTCCTGAACATCAAAGTTTTCTGACTCTTGTCTGTGTGTTTCAAATTATACAATTAAGAACTCATATTTCTGCAAATCCTCTTCTGCGATAGTAAGTTTCTGGGTGCATCTTGGATTCAAGCCCCAGCTAAAATTACACTTCTTCTTTTATGCCCCGAGCACTCAAAAGAGTCTTGAAATCTTCCCCCTTTTTTCTTCATAGAAAAACCCAAGTCTAAGACCTGATGGAGAAATCAGACCTGGTAAGGTGCAGATCTATTATCATTAACAAAAATGAGGATCACAGGAAAATTTGGTCCTCAGTATGAGAACAGTCTCTGTATATTCATTTTAACACTGATGATCTATTTACAGTTCTGATGATTTTTTTTTCTTATGTGAATCAGAAAACATAGTCAATTATTAATATACTTTGCATTAAAATTGTTGGAAGTTTATACTCTAAATTATGCACATGAAAGAAGAATAAAAGATAAATCTCTTTATCTGAATAAGTCATAGCTTTAAAAACAATATGAAAAGTAAAAAGAAATAAATTAACTACTTTAGCTAGAAGAGGAAATGCCTTTTTTTTTTTCTCTCAGAGAATATAGACTATGAAAGAGACCCTTTCATTTTTCCTCATATTATGTAAGACTGAGGGTAAGGAGGGTAACTGTGCAGTTCTAGGTCTATCAGTAAGTTAAGCAAGCTCTCTTCCACAGCAAGAAATTCACATAAGGGACATTTCTTTTTTTTTTTTTTCATCTATAGCAACAAGAGCAAAATCCACCTTTCTGCACTATAGGATTTTGACCTTGTAAAGTAAAATTTCTCAGGCATACTTTCCTGTCATTTCCCACATTTCTGTATTGAAACTGCATCTTAAAAATATGAACAGATTTTGTAAACCTATGGAAGGGATGCTTAACTGGTGATGGGAACATTTTGTATCACTTCTCCATTTCTTTCAATAGACATTTTTCTGTAATAAAGTTGAGTTACTGTCTCTGTTAACTGAAACATTAAAATAATTCTCTAATTTTGGAGACTATCCACATTAACTAATGTATGAACACTTCAATCAAATTTTCTCCTTTTAGTTTTCTGTTTTTGAAATCTGTAACAATCAGACAATGCTTGATTAAAAATACAATATTTAATAGATGTATTATCACTAGGTCTTTGTTCTTACATAATCACAATTATTTAAGCCTAGGAAAAATGCAAGATAAATGTTAGCCTACTATACATATTCTATGTAGTGGCATAAAAATTAAATTAAATTTTCAACGGAGTATGATAGATTTAGGAGACAATACATGCAGTTGTAGCAAACTAAACTTGAGGACTCCTTTGAGAGATGTTTTATATCAATTTCAGACTTTTTGTCCTCAAATATTTCTCCTTCAAAGGGTTAGTTAAAAGTATTATAGCAAAAATGCACTAGAGGTTCAGGGTGACATCAAGAGATGTCAGAAAAGAAAATCCTTAAAATCTGTCAGTTCTTTGAGCTGGACCTAACAAAATGTTATTTTATTGAGATTTCAGGATTGTCTATTCAGTTCAACAGCCATGCAATTACAGGGAAAGAAGAGGCAGCACCTTAGGGTTAGAGGAGGAAAGAGAGACCCTACAGACACATGCCCATGCACTCACATTCTCCCCAAGCTCCCAAGCAAACCAAACATGAAGACAAGCAAACGTTGAGTCGTCTTTGTAATTTCTTTTCCTAATTTCCTTGTCCATTGCTGGGAACATACCATGCATGTTTAACTTCTCCTTAAAACAGCTTCCTCATGTCTCCTATACACAAAATTGATATGTCTGAACCCTCACTTATTAATTCAAACTTAAGTATAGAGATTGAGTTTTAAATGGTGTTTCAACATAGTTTTTTAAGAGAAGCACTATTGATGTGGTCTTTTAGGGTGAGGTAAATTCTGCTTTTAAGCAGATACATTTTGATGTAAGTGATGTAGAAAGAATATCTCACCCTTACAATAGTTAGGAAGGTTTAATTTTGGCAATGCTTTTGGATTATATAATTAATAACTTCTAGAATAAAAACATCTCAAAGAAGAAGTTCAGGAAATCACTTGACATGACTATATGGATAATATTGTGGGATTGTACCAAGACAGAACCAAATAACATTACAACTCACTTTTAAAAAAACCAGAAAAGTCTATGTACGATGCTTTTACACCACATTCTAGGTCCTCAGACTTGTGAATAAGAAAAAATTGAAGTAATAGTGATATAGATTGCCATAGTGATAACAATAGCAACACTATAACAATCTTATTCTTATCTCCCAAATAGGAATTAGGAATAGGAAAGGAAAGAAGGAAACGCAAGAAGAATAGAAGAAACAAAGCTCAACATATGGAAAATATCTTTTTACCTCAGTAATCTGTCTCACAAAATATTTTGACCTTTATTCAATGTTTTTAATGTTGTGTCTTTGTTTTTCTCTTGTCATGGATAGTTCAATAGAACCATCTGCATTGTTTTAGGCAGTTTTTTCTTATTCCTTTTTAATATTAGTTTACTCAAATAGCTGAAACAAAAATCAAAAAATACTAGATATTTCTGTGATACCAAACAAAAAACCACAAAGACATTTTTGTTATTCAGGAGAGATGTTGCTCTCATCTTATTTAACTGAATTAGATGAAATAAGCCTTTTGAATCTGAAAAACTGAGTCACAAATCTGAGTTTCCATAGTGATCATAATTACAGTTCAAATAATGATACTGGTGGCATTATTAAAAAGTTTAACAGTTGAGAAAAAAAAAATCTTATGATTTTGGTCAATACACTTTAGAATGTAAGAAATTTTGGGAATATTTTCCAGCATTAGTAAGCAGTACATTTTGAACTAGGGATCTATGAGATCTATAATACTTGCTCTGTGAAAACCCTCAGTGGCACATATATCTCCAACCATCAGTAACCACTAGTATATTTCATTTACATACAGCAGCCAGAGCTTAGTGGATTCTGCAGAATACGTGTTTTCAAGAAAAAAAAAAAAAAAAACCAACAAAAATTAACCTGACCTGGAATGTCAATTCTCATTATTTATCCCAGGTTTATGGTTGTAGTGGTTTGAACCTGAGTTGATGGACAGTTGTTTAGACCAATAACGCTTCTCGAAATTTACGGATTTAAACCGCGTGGAGGCACGGGAATTTGCTCTTGTTTCCGGCTTTTGGACAGGTAACTGGGCTGCCTGCTCGGCCGGGCTGGGCCTGGCCCCCGGTCCCTTCAGCGCAGCTTAACAAGGTCGTGGTGGCTCAGCTGAACATCTCAGCCGCTCCCGCTCCGGCAGAGCAGCCCCGCGGCTCCGTGCGGGCCGGGATAGCCTCCCCTCTCCGCTGCCCGGCCGAGCTTGGGATCAACAGAGACAGATAAATTCAGCTGCAGGCCCTGGGTGAGAATAACTCCCTCAAGGCTGTAAGTTCCCCAGAAGAGATGAAACCTGCAGACATCAATCCTCTCCCAGGTCAGAGGAAAGGGAAAGGCAAAGGCACATGAATAGACACCATGATAGTGACACCAAAGGAACAGTGAAGAAGAAAGAGCTAAAACCCAGAGGGAGGAGATAGAGGAGATGCTTCAAACCTGAAAGCTGAAATTCTCTTGTAAAGCTATGGTGATGGACTATGATAGATCAGAGAACCCCTTGTAATTTTGTGATAAGCATGGGGGGATGGAGCATTCAAATTAGCCATGAGCAAGGATGCCTGTGCTGAAATAAGTAAATGTTGAAGTAGCTGTGATCCANTAAAGAACCATTTCCCAGGCAGCTATGTTGCTATGACATTGAAACCACGAGAAAACTGTTTCTTGTGGAAAAACCCATGGCATGAGCAAAAGAGACTCCTCTCCCTAAGTGAACTGATGGAAGACTATTACAGAGGTGCTAAACTGACTGCAATAATCCCAAGTTTATGTATTTATGTTGTGACTGGGAGGAGGATGGGGGGAAGAGAACTGTTCTGATGGTTTAGTCTGACCCTTATTATTCATTTTTCTTTTAGTTCTGTTCATAAACTTCTTTATATTCTTTAAAGTTTAGAGCCTGCTTTGCATTTCCTCCTAATTCTTATCTCACAGAAGGTAAGAAATGTGAACAAACCCACTACAATGGTATAAATTTCTTCTCACTGATAGCATTACACTGAGAGAGGTTTTGCAGAAGGAAAAATGAAAATAGAACCTAAATACAATGAGGCCTTTAGAAGGACACCAACATGTGGAAAAACCCTCAGTGTTAGAAAGAGACACGTCTTGATGTTCCTAAATTTTAATACCACTGAAGTGTGAAGCAAAGCTTACATTTAACTTAAATGGTGGGATGATTCCTTTAATTTGATTGCAAAATTCAGTGTTGGGAACCAAATTTCTGATGAGTGAGTAGTTCTGGGTTGCCAAAAGTGGTCTCATTATTAATATTTTAACTCCAGATCTACTTATTTATAATAGCTTTAGTTTGAAGGGAATTATGTAGCATCCAGAAACTAGGTGTACTATTTAAATTTGTAGCTATTTTAGTGGAAGCTTTCATTATTTAAATGTTATTCTGTATTTTCTTTTAGAAGTCATAATTTAAACTGAAATCTCTGTTTTGTTTTTTTTTTTTGAAAAGCTGGTCTTTTCATTCTGCTGGCAGTACACAAATTTGTCTTTTAACTGACATCATCTTGTTTTGTCACCTGCAGGCTTGCAGATAGCCTTACCAGGTGGAGCAGATGCAGGAACAGGGAGCCATGGAATGAATTTAGGGCATTCACACCTAAACCTTATACAGTTCTGCTTTGTGGCAGCTTCTTTCCTTAGGGGCCAGAGTAAAAAAAAAAACTAAAACAAAAAACAGCTAGAAACTGAACCAGATGATTTATGAATCCAGGATGTTATGGCTGTTAATGGCCTTAAACAGGATTTTTTTCAGCATTGGCATTTCTGTAGGGGTCACAAATTATTTACTTGTATCATCACTCATCTTGGAAAGACATATTCTGAGTTTGGCTGCAGGAATTAGAGAAATGCATAGACACTGTACTCCTTGGAATACGTTGGAAGATAGTTTCTACAAAGAAGGTTTGGGAAACCTGCCATCAGTTTGAGCTATATGGATACCAGACTTAGCAAAATCAGAGAGCATTTCAACAAAATCAGACTGAATTTATCAATAAAACAAACAAATAATAACAAATAACCAAACAAACAAAACCCCAAACAGTTTCTAGGAAGTTTCCTCTCAAGCAAGTATCATGATAATATGATCCCTGAAAGACAGAAAGTAAAATATACATTAGAATAGGTCACAGAATCACAGAATATTCTGAGTTGGAAGGGACCCACAAGGATCATCAAGTCCAGCTCTGAAGTGAATGGCCTGTACAGGGATTAAACCCACAACCCTGGCATTATTAGCACCATCCTCTGACCAGCTGAACAATCTCAGGGAAAAGGAAGCAATGAAAATGGACATCAGAACCTTTAAGTAATGCATTTCCTCCTAGATAAAAGGAAAGGACATTCTCTAGCTACCACAAAAGAAGAAAAAAAAATGGGAAGAGGCACAAAGTCAAATTGGAAATGTAGAACTTTAGCTGAACCTGTTTAAAAAGGGCTAATGGTTTTAAACCAAAAGAGAGCAGATTCAGACTAGATATAAGGATGAATTTTTTTTCAAATGAAGTGAGTGAAACAGTGGGACAGATTATTCAGATAACCCAGAAAGGTAGATGGTAGACACCCCACCTCTGGAAACATTCCAGGTCAGGTTGGACAGAGCTGTGAGCAACCAGATCTAGTTGAAGATGTCCCTGCTCATTGCAGAGAGGTTGGACTAGATGACCTCTAAAGGCCCCTTCCAACCCAAAATATTCTGTTTTCCTATGAACACAATATTAATTGCATAGCACACAGATTTTTTAAAAACTCCACTTGGTTGTGGAAAGTGGAAGTGAGACACAAGAAGTGTGAAGTTTTCCTGAAGCTGAAGAGCAGATAAGTTAGGAGCTCAGACTTGCACCTACAACCAAATCTGCCAGCTGCTTCCCACACTGACCTCCATTTTAGCACTGTGTATGAGATAAAAATTATATATTTAATAAAAAACCAGTGTCTGGTTACTTGATTAAAGAAAAAGCCTTGTATTTTACACCCTTATTTTTAGCGTGTATATAAATTTATAGCAACATTGGCTATTACAGCTCTTTCTCACAAAGATACTTAATGTCAAATGGAAAGTATTACAGAATTATCCCAGAACATTTATATATTTTTTTTAGGTCTGTATAAAGTCTGACAGACTATGAAATATTGCAGATGGAAAGTTGTTAATGTTCTTAACACTTTATTATAAAGAAAAGAAGGATGTTCTCATTTGAAAAGTTTGGAATGTCTGTGAAGGTTATCTGAAATAATCAAATGAGAAGAAAGAGAAGCAGGCAATTGATATCTTCCCTGAGGACTGAAAAAGCTTCACCACCAGGGAGAAAGTTATCATTCCCTTTATCATTTTGTGGAAAGATTATTTTAATATGTAGAACTACAATTAATTTTCTCTGGTTGAGGTAGTACTAAATGAAAACAAAATCATAAATTTTTTACTAGGTAAACATTTATTTCTCCCATGGAACTATACTCCATCACAAAAATACTCAACCTGAAGCTCTGAAACTATAATAATTGATTGCATTTTGAAAAGTACAATATATTAAAAGAATTTTTGAAACTTAACTAAACCAAAATGGCTTAAAAGAAAATAAAAACCCGGGCTATTTCAGGAAATAAAATTAATCATAATTGGAAGATTTTATCAAGATATGCCTAGCTTTTAATTCAAGTCTTTCAATGTAAATTAGGGATGGATAAATAAAACAGAATAAACTTAATAATGCAAATCTGTTTAACATTATTCTCTTAGCTGTGAAATAGAAAGTCAGAGAGTTCAGTGTACAAAGTCTAATAAGTAATATCAATAGGACCCTGGTGGCATCCTTCCTTCCACTTCTCAAAACAAACTTTTACATTTCAAACCATGAAAAGGTATCAAATTATTTACTGAGATATTATGGTGGTCCCAGCTCTCTCTACTAAGCACATGAACTGTCTGCTAACACAGATGAAAGCCCATGGACATATTCTCCCCTATAGGTAGCAAAGGCAGTTCATTTTATGGTAACTAACTATATGGCAAAAAGAAAGCCATGCTGTGATTGCTACATTGTGAGAATAGTTTCAAGCGTCTTTTTAAAGTCACATCTTAAAACAAAAGGTATGATTCTGAGATATTTAACTTACCTTCTGCCTAACTCCAAAATTTTGTGCTTAGTAATCAGTATCATTACTATTACCTGAGGAACTTCAAAGTAGCTTCTTGTTCTGATGCTCTTTCTACATTTGAACTTGTTCAGAAATACTATGGTCCTAGATCGGGAAGAAAATTAGAACATGACCCAGGAACCTAAATTTTTAATCCTAAGAGAACAGAGTCTGATACTATGACAATTTTCAGTACCTGATACAGCTGTATTTTAAAGCGAAGCTGTAGGAAATGTTTGTAACCACTAATTACGATTGTCTTATAGAGAAATCAGTACTACTCCTCTATTTGAAATTAAAGGCAGGTCAGCTTGCTGAAGGGAACTCCAGTATGAGGTTTACAAATAGCAGGGAAACAGGAACTTGACTTTGTTTCTCAGTGGTAAATCTCTTTATCTGGGAGGATGGAGATGTGGGATCTGATTTCTGGCCTCTTGGACCAGTTTCAAATTAAATGACTAAATTTGTACAAATATATTGATGCCTGTGGAAGCAAGGAGTAAAACTGACAACTCCAGACATTTGAAACTACGGGGAAAATTACTATCTTTCATGTCTTTTCCATACCTAATGAAACTTCCTTTCTTCTCCAGTACAGGAGAGCTGCACAGAGGAGGTGCAGAGCATGCCTTTTTGCACAGGTGTGGGATGAAATCCCTCCCAAACATGTCAGACGCATAAATGAAAGCTCAAGTCACATAAAGGAGCTATCTAGACTCTAGAAAAAACAAATGATAAAACAAATGTCACATTTCTGGCTTACTGAATAATTTTAATAAACACACTAATTTGGGACTGTTCTCAGTTGGCTTTTTGGTGGTTTATGATGCTACTCTAACATGCTCAGCCATTCCCGTGCAATGTATGACACAGTTCTCTGAAACAGAGCTCTGAATTTTGTTCTAGTGATGAGACTCTATATGTACTATCACTAGCTTTCACAAGTACAGAATACATAAACTTTAATGGACATAGTCCTAATTATTCCTGTACTGAATGGCATTATAATCTGTCCTACCAGAACTGACGTGATCCTACAGCAGTCCAGCTGACAGTCATAGGGATACCTCATCCCAGTGGGATGGTGTGTCACCATTCTACTGTTTTTCAGCTACAGGATAAAAAAAGATGGAAACCTCAAGAGCTGAGTATCTCCCTTATCTCTGATATTTATCACTCTATTCATGTAGACGTAAGTTGCCACCTGTCCCTTCTTGCTGAATAGACTGGACCCCCCAATAACAGGCTAAAGGGTGATTATGTCCTCTCTGAAGGTACTGACTCTTCCTCCAATAAAAATGAACGGTATTTTTGTATGGCTTTGTTCCTGTATCCTGCTGCACTACAGATGGAAATACAGTGAATATTGAAAGCATCCTGGCCACTTGCATTCTTTGCTTGCTTAGGACATCTGGAAAATTTATAAGGTCTTTCCATGCACTTAGGCTTAAAAGTATGAATTTATGTGAAGAAATTATTTTCTTTTCCAGTCTTAATGTTGTTTTTAGATATTTAGGGGTTTTGAAGTTAATTCCCAAGTTTACAGCCTGCTGTTAAGAGAGTGCTTGGAATAGCACACGCTTTGTCTTCCACACTGTAAATCTTAACAGTGCAGAGCACTCCATGTTTCACAGACAACGTAAAAGATACATCATAGCCATTAACCTTCCCCTCAGCTGCTGATAAAGTAAAATAGGCCCATTCTTTACAGTAACAGTAATGTATCTGTTCAGATAAATATTCCTCTTGCTGCAATAAAGCGCAGCATTTTACAGCTGCATACCATCTTTGCAAACTATAACGTGGCAATTAAAATTGAATATGAACAGAATACTAAATGAAGATTTGAAGGCAAAAGGGGATGAAAGACCTTTTCCTAAAACTTTCCTCAGCAAAATCTGAAGTTCAACATATAAATCAATGTTTGCTTATGTGAATTTTTGGGTCTACAGCAAAGATATAATATTAAATTAATTTCTGGTAATCACTTCTTGAAGATTGTTAATTTGATATAGTTAAGCGTCCAACATTTATATGCCTGGCATTTTTTTATTGCACACAAGCTAGTTATATCAGGAGGCTGTAACTAAAGGACTGGTATAACTTAAAATTTAAGAAGCTATTTTATAAATGTAGAAACAGAATTATACTTAACAATATTAATAATTTAATAAAATGCATTATGATTTCATAATTGATCATAAGAGATTCAGAAGCTCTAGCATTGTCTTGTTTACTATGTAGCCTTGTGCAAATCACTAAAAGTCAGTTTCTCTCATTTACCCACACTCACAAGACAGACTTTTGTATTTCCCTACCAAGAAGCGTATTTAGGATCAGATCAACACTGACTGGGAGGATTGGTTCATCACATTTATGTGCAAAGGTTAGTTAGTGGCCTAAACCAGTGAGATCCACTTACAGACTACCTTGTACAAGGTACACTTATCCTTAACTGATTCCAGATAAAGACTTGTGATGCTACTACACCTGAGGAGATATTCAGGATTTGCACTTTATAGTAATAGTAATACTTCTGAAAAAAAATCCATTGATGGATCTTATCGTATAACCTTACAGCCACATTATTTTTTTCCTGGGTGTGGCATGAAAACAATACTTGCACATTTTTCCTCATGCTTATAACTCTGAAAGACTTTTTTGAATTACTTCTGTAAAAGAAAATAATAGCTTCAGAAACATAGCAGCAGAAGAATACATGCCATCTTATCAATTTGTGAAACTGTTGGGAAATAAGTGTTCAAATACTCTTTTCAGATATCCCTGTTAGCATCATTTTAATCTCATGTATCAAAATCCACTTCAACCAGCCAGATTTTTCAAAACAACAATTTATTATAGATTTCATGATCAACAAAGTAAGAAGACAAAGGCCTTTTTCCGCAACTGTTTAGCTGCTTATCCCACAGGACCACAGACTTCATGCCACACAGAAACTCCCAGCAACACATTTTGCCTAAATAAATGAACCAAGAGAAATTTGTAGGATTAGAGTCTAACAGTCTAACCATTTCTTTTCAAGTGTACAGACATGAGATGATAGCATTAAATAGAAGGCACAAGAACAAATAAATGAATGTAGTCAGTTTGACATATTCTTGGGTTCAAAGATTATAAAATAATTTAAATCTGTGCATATATCCATCTGTTTCAGAGAAGCTGTGAAGTTTAAAGCCATGATGAAGTAATTGCAAAACACTTCTCATGCCTTTTGTGCTCTGAAAAATCTAATTCCCAAAATAACAGAACAAAATAACATGAAGTGAAATGAGCTATACATAGGTCACTGCCAAAGATATTATTTTTAAAAAGAAAAAATAAGAAAAGATCTGGTTTTGCCAGTCAAAACTATTTCAATCACAGTGCTGTTATGCTTCTTTCCACACTGCCAGATGAAAAGTAAGAAAGCAATATAAAAACCTTTTCTTGCTCAAACCCCTTGACTCTTAAATACTGAGATAATTTGAACTGGAATGAAAACTATCAATATAAATTTCAGTATTATTAAATTATTAAATCTATAGATATTTGGGTAAAATAAGGTGTTTCCTAAAATGTCACTGATTTTTAGGCTTACAGCTGCTGAACTCTTAAATATCGAAATACACTTTTTTCAAATTCCACCTCACAGATGAATAAAATATCTAATAAGAAGTAAGAAACAGGAAATTGTCACGTGTCTGAAGGTAGATTTAAACCTTATGTGCACAGTTAAAGGGACATGCAATATGATGCACATACATTTCAAACGTGCATGAGATATATATGAACATGGCACATGAGATACTTGTGTGATTTGTGACAAACAAATATGCAGCTGTAGCTCAGGCAGCCTGTACAGTTTTAAACTTCTCCTAAATCCTGCTAAGCTGATTCACAGAGGTGAATGTGGCAGAGCATTGGTGCTATATGCAAATAAACACAGGGTTCATGTTTATTTTTACCTTGGAGTTTGTTGCAGTTATGAAGTACTGCATATAAAGCAGAATTTTAGGAGAGGATGTAGATTTTACTAAAGTCCTTAAAGATACTCTCAAGCCTTGGTGTGGACATTATTAAACTGTAGAACTTGAAATACTACAAGTGCTTGAAGGTCTTATTTACTGTCACGATCTTTGCCTGATTTTTTTTCCACTGCTGTGCTTTTAGGTGCTATGAATGCTTTTCTGCTTTAACCATACCTAAATGCATACCTTTCATCTGAAAAAAAAACAACCAACCCAACCCCCCCAAAAAACCAACCAACCAACCAACCAAACAAACAAACAAACGAAAAACTACCAAAAAAACTCCAAACAAACAAACACCCCCCTGCCCCAAAATCCCTCCAAAACCCCAAACCAAGCCAACAAACCACATACCATCCACACAGAAAAAGTGACCACATATTTTATTTTTAAAATATATAAAAATGAAAATAGTAATGGCAGTAGTGCCCTTATAAACAATAGCTATCCTTGGTCCTGACTGCCAGAACTTTCTTTTCACTATGCATCTCTCTCGCTGCTTTTCCTATATCATGTGTGAGGGCTCTGGGAACAGCTTCTCTTTTTTTTTTTTTNTGGTCTGCTTTGGCATATTCTTTTTTTTTTTTTTTTTTTTTTTTTGGCCAGCTCTGAGTTTAGTTTGTTACTAATCTTGCAACTACAGAAGCAAGAGAAAATACAAAGTAAAAACTGCACTTCTAACAGTATATACTAGTGGAACAACTGGAGCAACTTTCAGCTTCTCTGCATCAACTGTCACCTTTTCCTTAAACGTTCAACTAATATCAACTATTATTAAACTACTACATTACAGTTTTCTGTTGATTATCTCCCAGCAGTGTTGTGGAGGCTGGAATGTTTAGATGTTAGCTGTTGGGAACTGTAATAATACTGAGTATTATAATATCTGTCATTCCAAATCTCATGCTTTATACTGGTGATTTATACTAATTTCAGCGGTGAGTGACAATTTGCTTGCGGACAGTCATCTCTGACAACTTACTGATGGTGGCTGCCCTGTTGTTTAAAGTTCATCTACACCTACAGATGAGACCCAATGGTAAAATTTCACTTATTCCCTCGTGCTGGCACAGGCACTTGCACACCAGCCCACTGAGTCAGATTACAGACTTGACATGGTATCAAACAAATCTTCAATTCCGTTTCACATCTTATTTAGTTTCCAGTTTAGGTTTTCTAATAAGGTCTCTTCAGATTAATTAAAGTTAAAATGATACCTATGAATAGTACAAAATTCACCCATAAATTCTATGCCGTTTTTCCTTCATAATTTGTAAAATGTTATGTGTTAACCCCAGACAAAACTGTGCCCCAAAGAGTTAGAGAGGATCACTAATGTTTTTATGAAAGCAGAGAAAGAGAATGAAAAAGTTTCACGAACTGGTAAAGTGCTTTGGGATATATTGTATTATGTAATTACTGTGGAAACTCTGAACATCTGATTGGTAAAAAACCCCAAAACTTTTAGAAGGTGACAACTGTTGCAAGCACTGAAGGAAAGAGGAGAAAGCAATTGTGAGCACTGAAATGGGAAACAAAAAAGTAATTTCTGTGGTTAGTACAGCAGTTTTGATGAATGCTTCCAGCACATGACTTCCAGAAAGGAAAGGATCAATACAGAAAGATGATCCAGAAAGTCCATCAGCAGCATTGCTCTTTAGATGCTGCTACAGTCTTGTGTAAGGAAAGTCTGAATAAATGCAACTGTCTCTCAGTTTAAATATTACATACACGCACATACCTGACTGTTTTACTGCATCTGTATTAAAGGTTAGATCTAACTCAGTTCCTCAGTTCCACTAATGTCTCCTTTTTGGCTTGTAAAAGGCTAGGTCTTGATGTTAAAATTACTTAATAAAAATCTTATTTTGAGATAGACTTGAGAATTTCACACTTAGAAAGACAGATATTTGTATGAACAAGAAATTTTTACCCTGGAATTTTATGTTCCGTACTCTGACATGTGAAAGTCAACTCTCTATATGAACAATCTTTCAACTTCTTTGAAATCTATTATTTTAAAAATTTATCATAGCATATTTAATATAAGTTTATTGAAAGTCAGTTTGTTACGGATCAAACAGAGCATCCAACCTAACATTATTTTAATGCTCAGAGAAACAGGAAATGACAGCTTATTTTAAGTCTGTGTTAATTCCATAACAAACTTTTCTGAAATAAGTGTTTAAAAATAGTTCATTGGATCTGTAATAATATTCTAATTTACTATGTCCAAATTTTTTGTGTTAGTCACACTTTCTCAAGGCACAAAGAGAACTGAGGTAAGTATTTATAAAAAAAATCTGACTCTGAGTCTTTACTTTTGTGAAAAACATTTGCATCTAAGTGATCGTTTTACTGAGAGTGATTATTTGTACATGCTATCAGAAGGAAATTTGGGGAAAATATTAGCAAGAATCTTCATTTATAAAGATTTACATAACTTTGTATCCTTAGTCACGACTTGTGGAAAAAATACTGAATTATAAAGAATGGCTTTTAATATGAATTAAATGTTTAGTCATAGTTTGTAGGCAGTACTCACAATCTTTCAGCAGCTTGGATGCTTAGTCATTTTCCTCATTTAACAAGATCTTTCATATACTTCAAAACAAAATAATAAAATAAATTTTTTAAAAATTTAAAAAGCATAAGCTCTGCAATTTCCTTTTATTCCTCTTGCCACTACCTGTAAATATCCTAAATGTTCTGGAAGGATTTCTATCACTATAAAACAGAAAGGCTGAATGGAGGCAGGAGAAAGGGCCAGTGACTGACAGCTGAACAGTTACCTAGTTAAGGATCTTCTCTCTGCAAATCTGATGAAGAAAATCAAAGGTTTTCATTTAACAAAGCCCAGATTAGATTTGCAGAAAAGAGAAATGAAAAAAATGGCAGATAGGTCATCTGCTCCCATAAACATGGGAAGAAGCTTCATGCTTACTTGTACTGGTTTATGGAGTTCACATAAATAAGGACTCCACTTTATTCTCTGTTCAGTTGTGGAAGTATTATTATTAACAGCATGTTAAATTATTTTAAAGAAGAATATTTTTAATCTCAGACAAAGAATTGTTCTTATTGTTAGGTATATTTTCTTACGGTTTATGTTTATAAGTGGATTTTGATTTATCTCGAAAAAAAATTATGATTCTGATTGTAAAATCCACTACAGAGATAATGAGTTTTAGCAAATACTAAACATCAAAGTAAACAAGATGTTATTAGCCAGGAATATGTTTTCACTGTGTGATATTTCTATCATTGTTTATCTCTAAATCACCATTTTTTATTCTAAATCATTTTAATATTTATTTCCTGTGACAAAAATCTGAATTTAGAAACAGGGTTCAATAGTAATTGCTATTTTCTTCAGTTTTTGCTGTTTGTTCCTCTTTTGCTTCTCTAGTTGTTGAAAAATGGGTTTGTTTGCCATTATAAAAATCTGCTACTATAGCTGTTAGTTTACTTTATTGCAGAAGATAGGGAATGACAAAACTCTTCCAAGTAATGCCTTTCTGAAGGAAAAAAAAATCTTCAGCCAAGACTGACTGTCAGTGTAGTGTTTGCTAAGAATGCAAACAAAATATTAAAATATCAGTGGCCCATACCAGGATACAAAGCTAACGGGACAAGGGTAAGGGAACCATCGTGACGTACAAGACATAGGACTGTGCTGTAAATTATTTGTGATACAGAGCCCTTGCCATTCAAAGGGGCCATAAAAAAGTTTTTCTTCAGAAGGAAATTTGAATTCTTTAAAAAAAAATGTGGTCTAAATAACATTTTTTTCATGAGGGGTGACAAATAAGCATTCCAAAGATATTTAAGGTATGTGGGGAACAGCAGAGATTTTGTAACAAAGGAAAACAAGTATTCATGAAGGTGTACATTTCTAATTTATAAATCAAAGCTGAAGTACCTGCAGGGAAGGCTCCATTTCATGTCTAATGTTGAAGAACTGCAATTTACATAATGCTAGGAGAAACCTAGACCTGAGGTCATACAGTCAAGAAGGGTAAATGAGGAATATACCTGAAGGAGTAACTGGTTGAGCTGAGGTGTTACCCCCGAAGGGTCTGAAGTTTTGCCACTGCAAAGCAAAAGTCCTGTTGAAATTTTTACCAAACAAAACCATGTGCAATTCTCTCAGTATTGGCAATAATTTACATATGGTATTGTTCTTAAATTATTAGAATTATTTCATTCCAATTACTTAGAACCATAAAATGGTATGTGGATAAGAATAACGTTTACAGAAATTGAAAATGAAAAATCCAAAAATTTGAATTTTATCACCATAGAAAACAGAAAATAGTTAAAGGAGCAACCTCATACCTGATTTGCAAATAATGGGAACATTTGCATTATATTATTGTTATTTGTGTGCCTTTATCACTTTTATTGTTGTGCTGCAGTGTAGCCCTTTGAAGGTCTGCCAAACCACTGCGGCTTACTCAAATGCAGGGCTGAATTTTAATTAAGCTTAGCAAAATACTCATTGAATTTGCTGAGCCTGATTAGGCCAGTCATCCTGGTAGACGTGCAGAGGGCATCTAGCTTACTTGTTTTAACAACTGACAGGGACAATTAATAGATTCTTGTAAAATAGTTAAATGTGAAAAATACAGAATGTCATCACCTCTTTTAATTGACAATCTTGGTTTTATGTATTCAACATGGCTAGAAAAGATTTCTTGGAATTGTAATAATGAAGCACTGAAGAGTAATTCAGTATTCGTATTTGTGAAGATTAAATCACAAAGATATGCACTTTGTTCCACTAAAGTATTCCCTATAAAATTACAGTCCAGTGAAGAGGAGTTTCCATGGTCTCTGCAGGATAATATTAAATATGTATGCAAGTGGATGCCTTCTTACAGATGACTTTTCACTTTTACATAGAAGAGATGCTAGGACCTCTTTCCAGCTTATGAAGTTAGAATATCCTCTCTCTATATATATATCCTATATCTTCAATCTTTCCTGTGAAGCGTAACTACCAATTGCAAACCCAAATATTCTTTATCTCTGTTCTCCGTGAGAGTGACAGTTTCATTTTTTAAAAGTTTCATAGTCAGGTGAATTTTGACTTAGTAGCAATGTCCTTAGTACATTCCTCTGCATTCCTTACTGCTTAGGAATGCTGGTTTTGCTGTTTTCTCCTATCTATTAACACAAGTTTAGGGGGGAAAAAAAGCTTGTGATGTATGATGAAAAAATGTTTAATACCTACCGTGTCAACCAACCTGTTACCCCTAGAACACTGTAGGAAAGAAATAGTACTGGACAAAAAAGGAAAACAAGATGAACAAGACCACTGATATTCTTTGAATGTAACTTTAATTTTTTTTGCCATGAAAGGATATGAAAAGTACAACAAAATTAACAGAATTTGAATTCACTTCAAGTTGTTTAGTACCAGGCTAGTAAGTAAACAAATTTTTAACTATAAAGATAAAAATTTTTTATATAGTGACTAAACTTCAGTGATCAAAAAATCCCAGAGTAAACAAGAATGACTTGCAGCAGAAGCAAGAATAGTAAATAAATTATCACAAACCACAACACTTAAAGACTGAATTGTAGAGACCAAAGAGATGTCTTCCCTCTAACTGAAAAGGTGTGGGAAACAGAAACGGGGAAGATGTACAGTGTAAAAATGGAATATGTACACTTAAAAGAAGGGCAGTAAATTTGTGATTTAATGTCCTTCAGTACAACTAATACACAAAGGTAGCGGGTGGAAAAGATGGTGCTAATATTTGATTCCACTGCAAAACAGCAATTTTCATAGGTTTTGGTGTGCTAATTCTAGGCTGAGGGTAGCAAAAATACAGAAGTACCTCGGATAAAAAGTGTCTTAGGGGATTTTGTCTACACACAAAAGACAAGGAAAAAGACTAATTCAAAACAGAGTTTTAAAAAATACTGTTGATTACACCCTTCTCTCAGTCTCTTGTAATTAATCTTCTTTGTTATTAATCAATTTAAGAAGACAAGCCCCTATGTAATCCTTACTATTTTCTTATTAATAGAGATTTTTTTACCTCTAAGCAAAGGATTTACTTTTAATAAGCATAACAGAGTTGGATAAAAACAACATCAGAAAACAAACAAATTAAGAAAACCAAACCAAATAACACAAAGCCGTTTTCAAGAGAATATTTCCAGAAATATTAGCTAAAAAAAATTTTGCTTGGAGTAGAAGTATTTAAACTTATTTTCTGGACATTTACTGACACATAAAAGGGGAAATGAACACTTACACGTACTGTCATCACCGTGGTCACTGCTGCTATCCACAGCATTTTCACGCTGTCACTTTTACAAGGGTCAGTCATATCTCCCAGGTGGTGTCTTATTAAGGATGAAGTGTTTATTTTTCAAAGGACTGATGAAGTGTAGAAAATAATTAGCATATTTCAAACTCTGACTTTACTATGTTGTTTACAGAAATTTCCCTTTGAGTGCTGTATCTTTGTTATGCAAATTCTTTCCTGAGTCACTGCCTAGCTTCACCCATTTCAATCCATATTTATAAAGCAAATCCCATTATTAGAGGTTTTTTTAAAATCAAGCTATATAAGGGTTATTGAGCTTAATGCAATTCATTATTACAAATTTTCATCCTATATCTCTTTGCCACAGAGATATTCTGTATTTCTTATTTTAAAAAATCTACAGAATTAGGATAAATATTACATATATACATTATATTGTTCAGTAGACAGATGAAGTCACAAAATAAGTAAAAAAAAAAAGAAATAACATTCAAATATAAAATAATTGTTGAACTTTATGGATTTTTTTTTTTAAATGATCTGAAAATTACTAGCATTTTGGGTCTATGTCTAGAAGAACATTGATGGCATGGTTCAACATATTTAGGAAGCATTAATGAAAAAATTATTTATAATAAAGTTATAGATGGCTTTAATTTGATAAAATTATAGATGCCTCTACCAACAGTAAGGATTTATCATTTATTTTTCTACAAGTGCAAATAAACATTTTTTTCAAGAGATGTTTAAATAATTTTGTAGGTTTTATGTCAACATTAAAATACGGTCGTCTTTTTTTTTTTTTTAATCCTAAACCAGCATTGTTTATTGCAATTTTTTATGAAATCTAGGCAGCTATCAAGCTATTTGTTCTCAGTAGGTGCCTGCCCATCACTATCATTATGATTTTGGCAGCTTTCCAAGAAAGATACCCTCCATCTGTTACTGTTTCACAGAAATGGTACCTTGAGGTCCACTTGACCTATGAGCTCTCAGACTCTCCAGCAATTTAATAATAATTTTTTCTCAGTCAATTAGGTTGAGAGAAAGTGCTGCATGGAAACATCTCAGGTTCTATATTTTTTTTCCATGCAGTTCTCGGATTCTGTTTCTTTCTGGTGTCTTCATTTTCAAGATAAGACTTTCCCTTGTGGCAAGATTATGGGAATGCCCCAAGAAAAGAAGGTGCTGAAATTTTCCCTGAACCCTAAAAAAAAAAAAAATTAATTAAAGTGTTTTAAAGCCTATGGCTCTCATGATCCAGGGCTGTGATCTCTAGAGAGTGAACATGGTAATGCTGAGGTTGAGAGACCTCAGGCTTAGATCTCTCATCTACAGAGATTTGAAGACCACCTTTGAAAAGGGGAATAAATTTTGTGGTTTCAAACCCCATGCAATTGTTAGGACTACTTGAGGATTACAAAGTTACAGAAACTAACATAAAAAATTCTGCTACCACAAGCATGAATAATTCACAAGTGTGATGGGATGTTCTACTTCCCAATGGGTAACAAAGCATCAAAATTAATTTTTATTCAAAAATATTAATCATGCTGATACATAAAGAGAGATTTAAGATGTGACACCATAGAAAATGTGTTTTTATTACTCTGATAATTAAATTCATAAGGTTTCTGCATGGATGACAGATTTTCTAGTCATTATTTCTTTTGCATTTATCACCAAGAATCTATTGATGAATAGATATTGAAGAACTCTTCTTAGTTTCAGAGGAATCATCATGCCACAGGTTCAACAAACAAACTCTAACAGCTTACACTTTGACATGGGACATCCCTATGTTAGATCTCTGATTTGTTGGCAAAGACGAATTGTTTGATTGTGGCATCATTTGGGAAAGATTGTGTGTTGAGTTGTCTGGTTATCCAATGCACCTTAAAAGTTCCAGTCACCCTAGGGAAAAATACTAGGAAGAGAAAGCATAGAGTAGAAATGAAGGTTGATTATTTAATTCTTGTCTTTTCTCTGCTCTACTCTGGAGCTTGGGCAAACACATAGTATGAGGAAATGAAGAAAAAGGGAAGGGAAAAAAAACGGCAGAGTGGAAATGAACTAGCTGTTTCATCTCATAATTCAGAAATATTCTACATTCCCACCACTGGAGACAAGTTCTGAAAATAGCATGTGCATTTTTTAGCATGTCTACTTCATGTTTTGAGAGTATCTGATGTAACCTACTTCCAGTTATATTATTGAGAAGAGAAGCAGGCACTGACATTCTGATATAGCTCGATACAACCAAACTTACTGGCAAACAAGCAAAGAGAATTTGCATCATTTCAGAATAGCAAGAAACCTTAAGGAGGGAAAAGCTCACACACACATGCACAGAGATGCAGACAGAGATGCTTTGCAGTTAGAAACTGTATTAACAGAACATTTGTTTTCACAAGTAATGAATGCACATCTTCATGGAGATTACATTATCTATTGTTAATCCAAAAAGGGAAGCCTTAAAGCTATGAAATGAACATTCTTATAAAGTCACTTTCTTATAAATTCACTTAGAAAGAATGAAAAAAATTCACAAAACATTTCTAAGTGTTTTTACCTACTGAAAATAATTTTTTACTTATGAAATAATATGCATGAACCAAGCTGAAGTACGTACCACAAACACAAGTCAAGCTGAAGTAGAAATTAGAGTAGAGAGATTTTTGGGTCATCTATTTTTATACAGGTACTTGCATGGGTGTGCATGTCTTTGTGCACAGAGAAAGAAAAAGAGAAAGGATTCATTGCAGCAGAGGCTTGTTCTGAGGAGACATGGGAAATCGTCACGAATTCCAACAGCCATGTAAGAACGGCTATGGATCTACAAATGATCTCCACAGGTCTGACATAAATAGAAGCTAGTCACCTTTTCTCTGGGTTGTTAGGGTTTTCTTGAAAATACCAAGGAAGTACACTGACATTTCAAAAGTTTACATGACAAAGCAACAGACTTATAGCTTCATTTTCAAACATACACAGGAGTTTTTGTCATATCAAGTCCTTTTACGTTAGTTCTTACACTCAAATATCTTGTTGATCTGGCAAATACATGAGTACTATAGAAATAAGCTGAGGAATCCAACTTTATTTAATGAGACTGGGTGGTTTTGGACTTTATAAACCAAAGAATATCTTCCTGAAATGAAATTTAAGTCCACTGCAAAATGTTATGTGACTTCCTTGTCATCTTCATAACCAGGACCCTTTTCTAAAAACATTATGACTGACCAACAAACCCCTGCAATGGAAGGAGGCACAGAGGAGATGGGCAAGGAGATGTTCCATGAAGCTCAGGAAATAATGCAGGGTTTGGCTGACCAAAGCTGTTTTATAGAAGCTGACTTAGCACCAAGGGGACCAGAGGCTGGCCTTTGTGTCAGGTAAACAGCTATCAACAGTTGAGTGGATCAACAGGCATTGTAAATGTTTCTCCCTGAGTTAATTAGAAGAGTGGGAATGTCTCCCTGAGCTGGCCAGATAAGCATGGGGAGAATTGAATACCTCAAGAAGAGAAGCTGTGGCTTAGCCCAGCAAAGAGTATAAAACCCTAAAAATTAACAAAAGAGTTTTGAAGAGCTCAGCAGGCTTGAGCTGGCTTCAACCAACACATATGCCTTCCTGACGAGGGGGAATGCCCAGCATGGTGATGGTGAGAGCATTATAGACTCGCGACTGGACAGTATATATTGCTGTGTTTTGCTAAGTGTAACTTACATTTGTATTGTGTTATATGGTATATTTTGTACTGTCCCGCTAGATCAGAAATGCCATGGAACATCAACTGTCCTTGTATAGGTAAATTAGACAGCCCTCCACATGTGGAATATCTAAAAGAATCTGGTCAGAGACCATGGAGCTCTGACAAACATGCAAAAAGAAGACAATGCCAAAATGAGAAAGAATATTTGTTTACAAAACATTCACCTCTAATTCCCATGCAGAACAGTTACAGCACATCCAGGTTTTTTAGTAAAGTGCCATGGACAACACAAACTCATTGCCTGAAGAACACGTTTCAAGAAGAAAAAGCATTTCTATACTGAATGACAGAAACTGATGTTAGTCAATGGGTAATGTTCACACAATATACAGCAAAGGTTTGTTCATGTTATCTTTGCAAAGATAAAGGTGGAGGGTATGAAAAAATTCTATCTTGTTGGAAAATCTGTAGTGAACACTGATGCTTTTTATTAGCTTGAAAAACAAACAAACAAAACCTAGTGTAATATTAAAGTGCCAGTATGAAAACACTTTTTTTTTTTTCTCTGACCTCCAGTAATTACTGCCTGGTTACACACAGAGTGAAAAAACAGGTGTTTGAAGTCTTTCAAAATGAGGGCTCCATTCTATTTCCACTGAAATCAGATCACAATATTTCATCTGACATTAATATGAACAGCACCAGTTCCTCAGAGAAAAAGAGTTTTGGGGTGTCTCAGGATAGTTTTGTATCACAATAGACTTCCTCATTTTTATTCCTACACCTTTGCTCAGATTTACTTCTGGTTATAATAGTTTAAATTAAACATAAAATAAACAAATCACAAAAAATTTGTGGTCGTGAGTAATTGTAAGAATACTGCTGACTCACCTATAAAAGACATGGCTTCTTCTTTATACCTCTTGTCCCCTTCCTGTCTATCTCCTTGGAATAAATGTTTTGTTTCATTAAAATATTACTAAAGACTTTTTTTTAATGGCTTCATAAAGAATAATTTTCAGGCAAATATTAATGCTTACACATTAGAAAATTAGAAAAAATCTTGCAAACATGGCAGTGTCCTATAATTCAAAATCTTAGGCAACATAGCAGAAAGGAAAGACTGAATCTCCTAATACCATTTTTCTAACCCAAACATATTATTGATTTTTTTAAACAAGAAAATTAGCAAGATGTCAATAACTTGAATTCTAACCAGATATGTATTTCATCTGATCTTTTCTGATTACTGCTCTCTAGCCTTCTATGATTTTCAAGAATCCTGAAACTATCAATTATGGTGGACTTTTTCTAACAATTTAAGCCTTACATTGTCTGAAATACTACTGCTTTTGCTTATTTTAGCTATTGAGAAATACTGCAAGTATGAATCTGTGATAATTGATAGCGAATGTTGACATTTTAATAGCAGCTACAAAAACAGGTAATATCAAGGCCAGAATGGATGAGCTATTACTCCTGAAGCCTAAATATAAATGGTATTTCTATGATTTATGAGTAAATTTAATAGCTTTCCTCTTTACTGCGCTCTACAAGTAAGGAAAAAAAAAGTGAAAATGGAAGAAGAAAAACCAAATTCACACCAAACAATGCTTTCAGAAAATCTAAAGCTAGAATATTCTCATATCCTTTTAAAAAGAATACAAAATGAGATGCAGCATTAGTTTTTAACTGCAGGTTAGAATCATGATTGCTTTTCAACTTATTCATGACAGATAATTGGGCAAAATTTTCCTTGAATTTGTTTTTGTAGAAATAAGACATAATGAATACCTTCCATTAACTGTTTAGTACCTGGTCTGAAAACCTTTTGATTGTTCTTTCTTTAAATACGAAACATTCTTAGAAAATCTCTTAGGAAAACTACTTAAAAATGAAGAAGTGATACACAGTGTCACACTTGCCTGCACACTCAGCGTCTGTCCCAATGCTTGTATAAATGCACACTCAACACATGACTGTGAATGCAGAGATATTGGCTTTTTCTCCCACCAGTATTTTTTTCTGTGCCTGAAGTTTCTGATTTGATAATGAAAATGAAGAAAATTCACAGCATACCTTACTTGACTTTTCAAAAAAGTTTTACTCACATGGTGCATATACCAACTCAAAGGAAAATAAAAACTAAATCCATTGTCTTCACCATGTAGGGCACAATACAGAGATGAACTAACCAGTAGGGAAGCAATTTATGGTCTCCAAACATGATCATTTCACTAGGCCTCCTGTGGCCATTTGAAAATCTGTGACCACTTCTTTTCTCTAAGCAAGAACATGACAAGAAAAACAAGAAAACAAAAAGCACACAGGTGTAATCTTCCCAAAATATGGAAACTTAAGCATTGTGGGTAAGAAGAGGAAGACATTTTTCACAGGGACAAGATACTGCCTCAGTTCTGATTGGTCTTTCACAGAGAGGTACTACATTTCCCTGAATTTGGCCTAAACCATCACAAGGCTTTATCTGAAGTCCATGTCAGACTCACAGAAATGATGAGGCAACTCCATTAATGGCTTAGCCCAACCCCCTGCCCAGAGCAGCATCCAGGCTGTGTCCAGGGCTGGATTTTAAATATCTCCAGGGTTGGAGACTCCACAGCCTCTCTGGGAAACCTGTGCCACTGTTTATCCCCACAGTATAAAAGCACCTTTTTTGTTCATAAAGAATTTCATCAGTTTTGTTTTGTGCCCACTGGCATCTGCCCTGTCAGAGGGCACCACTGAGAAGAGTCTGGTTCCCCTCTGGATTCCTTCCCATCAAATATTTGCCAAGCTGCCTTCTAGCCACCCCTGGTCTGCACTGGTGGCTGGTGCTGTTCCTCCCCATGGGCAGGACTTGGCACTTCAGTTTGCTGAGTATCATACCACTCTTCACAAACCTCTGGGAACAGATGTTCAGCTGGTTTTCCATCCACCTCACTGTCCACTCATTTAAGCCATATTTCATCAGCCTGTCTATGATGATGCTGAGAGGCAGCCTCAAAAGTCTTGCTAAAGTCAAGATAAAAAATACTCACTCTTCTCCTCTCACCCACCAAACCCATCACCTCCTTGTCAAAAGCTGTCAGACTACGTAAATGGAAGGAAGAGTTTATTTCAGGTCTTTGGTTTCTAGGTGAAAGGAAATCAATGGAGGAGGTAAGGACAAGAAGAAGAAGAAGATTCAGACCAATTGCATGTTTTGCAAATAGCATTTTGTTTTGTTAGATTACTGATTACTATTTTGCACTCAAGGCAGGGAAGAAATTGGCATTCTCTTAGCTCCATTTCTTCTTCCTCTTTTCTCTTTTAAATAATTAACCAGAACACTGAAGTGTTGAATACATACAGTTCCCAAAATCAGTACTGTTTCTGACATGCTCTGCTCTGCACAATTTCATGTGTTACGAACAGTGACAGAAAAATGTCTCTCTATAAATTAATGTGATTACATAGGTAACTGTTTTGTCCTATTCCAACAAATTCAAAGCATTTTTCTGGAAAAACAATAGCACTGTCTGTACTCTTTAAAAAAGAAGAAATAGTGAAATGCCACTTTCAAACATCTTTGAAACAGTAAAATAAAAATATAAACCTTCAATATTTAGAGAAATTTTTCTTAATCAGGTAGAAGTTAGACCAGTTAATAATAAAATGCAAAGTTTTGCCAGACATTATCAGAACTCTAAAGAAAAATCCTGACTTTCCTGTAGCAAGAAGGTAAATTCAGCTTTACTATTTTATGCTACCAACAGCCTCCTCTGAAAGAGTATGTCAGAGTGGGATGAGAAATCTTTCGGGCAGTAGACAGCTAGACTCAGACTTGGAAAAGGATTTATCCAATTACTTTGAGCACAACTTCTTTGCTGAAGGACTTGAATCCTGTGTTTAAGCGCTCTGCTGAACAACAGAGCAACAATCTTGTATTTTGCTTGTGTGCTTGATTAGTTGATTGGTTTTGTTCCTTCACACATGACAGTGGCAAAATGAAAGCACCTGCCATTTGATGACATTTGAGACCATGATATCCATCATTGTATCTCAAGTTACTTTCCATGTTGGGCTTAATGCTGTACCCTTACAAATTTCTCTGCTTTGTAATTAAAATAAGCAAACTGATCAGTGTATTACCTTTTGTTAAACAAAAGCAATTCATTAAATGAAAACATTCAAACATAGTTGATGAGGAAGGGAAAAGTCAGGTGAAACATGGAATTTAGAGGGGGTAAACCAGCTCCCAAAGTGGCCAAAAGTCATGCCAGGTGAGGCTAATGGAAAGGAGGGAGGCAGGAAGCATGTAGCTAAGGCAGGTCTATCTGAAGTTAAAATTGAAAAGGCTATTATGAAAAAAAAAAATTATATACTAGAATTTCCAGAATCAGACTTGAAATGCCTTTTTTTTCTTTTTTTGTAAATGCACACACAGTTCAAATATTCACAGTATATTCTAGTAATTTCAGCTCCCTGCACATTCTACAGTGTAGGTTATCAAGGAAAAACGTAACCTTCTATCTGTATTTTAAAGATAAAGAAATATATCTAAAGATAGCTATGTTCCGTACTGGATTAGAAACTGTTAATAATGGAAAAACTTAAAACATAAAAAAGAGGATTTTTTACCTGAACAGCATGCAAGATGCAGTCTTGTTTATTCATTTAAAACATAAAATGTTTAATTCCCGTGTCTAAAATCAGTTAAGAAATTAAATAAAAACCTCTTGGAGTGAAATCCTTTCATTGCTAACTTGAAGCAAGTTTCCCATGGATGTCAATGGACTCAGGATGTATAAGTGAGGTATTAGCAGTTTCCCCTGTTATACATGTATCTGGTTAGTTGTGCCTTTAGTTGTGCCTGCATGAAGGAGAAATTAATTTTTTCTCCTTTGAACAAATCTATGAGTAAAGATAAACTTAGATACCAACCAACTATTCTAAAAAAACCGGAGTATTGCTAAACTAACTTGAGTCCTGAATATTCTAACCCCTTTGCACATGCATGTTTTACTGACATTGTCATGTATCATTTTTTTCCCTAGAATCCCTGCTGCATTCAATCATATAATGGGTGATACTTTTTTAATGACAAATTACTCAATATCCTCTTTCCTTTCATTGTTAGACCCTTCAAGCCATTTTCTGGAGACAAATTGCAATATTTCATCAGATTTTTTGACTCTGCATAGCTATCAGCAAATTAATTTCTGCACCATTATGAGACAAGACTTCACCACTATCTCATTCTACAGAAGAGAAATAGAACTACAGAAGGAAAATTACAAGTGTCTTCTAATTTCAGGTGTCTAAATTTACAACAAGCACTTGATATTTTCAGTGATATGTTCCAAATGGTTACTAATCAGACTTCAAGATCTGAAGTTCAAAACTTGAAAAAAAAACTAATTTATTATTATACAGGAAAATGGTGGTTCTGAAAAGCTATTCACATAGGAACTCTCTGGCAGAGAGACAAAATCTAGCTCTGCAGGGCAATAATTGATTTCTTTAACCATCTCTATCGTTGTTTTGTTTTTTGGTACTATTTTTTCAGTATCAATCACTAATATAAACCAATAGACCTGTGACTATTTCCTCTTCTTTTGTTTAGATGAAGAAGGAGTTCCTATTTTAGGAATTGTTTAGTGATGTACTCCAACTCCAACAATCACTGAAGTCATGTACTTTAAAAACACCTCCTCCTAATATATTTCTTCTTCCTCCTGCTTGCAGGAGCTCAAATTAGATCACACCGACCACTCAGATGTGTACAGATTTATTACTTTTATTAAATATTTATAGTAAGTATGCAAATGAAGCAGAACTGAAGCTGTGAACTTCCTAATGATTTCTTGTATTTCTAAAATATTAATTAAACCAGCATTAAATCTGTTACTTTAGTACATTTTATAATTTAATTTCTATGATTTTAAGAGTAAATATTTGGACAAAATATGTCAAATTAATCATGACTAAAAATATAAATTATTATTGACAGATATATGAAACAGAGCAACTGAATAGCAGCAATTTACTGTCTCCAATCCACAATAGTGAGACATTGCTTGAAAAATATGTCTATCTTCTAACATCAGAGGAATGGTTAAATGTGGATTTGTCTTCAAATATAAATAGACTTTCTACCTATTCCCTCTGACTTTTCACTCGTCTCCACTCCTTGCCTCAGACTCAGGCATTTTGCTCTACATACTTCATCTGAATACCACCTTTCTAGATGAACTGTTTTGCAGTTTCTTCCCTTTTCTTATACAGACATTCCCCTGGTTTGGTCTCAAATTCCTTGATCCATGTTCACTTGCCCAGATGCCCCATTCCTGCATCTGATTTCCCAAAACTGGCTCCAGTAGCTGTGCTGCTGCTCACATCTCCCTTTCCAGGCACTACTCCATGCCCATCCACTAACATCAGTCTCAGTCCTTTTGGTCCCACTGTCTGCTTGGGTCTACCCCTCAAACCCACCCTCCTGAGCACCATCTTCACCATTTTTCCTCCTCTTGCTCAAGTTTCTTTCTCAGCCTTCCAGTGAGATTTGAAGGATGTCTCCCATATCCACCTGTTCCAATTCACTTCCCATGGAAAGGGCCAAGGTCGTTTCCTGAGCTTTTCAGTCCCTTTAAACATTGCACATTTCCTCACACACCTCCACCCGTCACTGTGGGCTGTTCCCCATGGCCTCTCTCCTAGGACACACAGATCTCCCCTCCCACTCACACTTCAGAGGGATTGATTAGTGGCTGCAGGAGAGAGGAAAGAAGTCAGGACTCTCGTACAACCTTACCCTCCTGTGGGAAAGGAGTTCATGGAGCTCTATGGTAACTGCAGAGATAGGGTGGATTTTGCTGTGGAAAACAGGCAGGCAATGCAGCAAAAATACAGAATTGCTGAAATCAGGCCTGGGAAAGTACAGCAAGAGAGCAAGATGACTGCAATTAATAATATTTCATATTAATAGTGTTGATATCTAATGCACCAGATTGTCATTGGTATTACGTACACAGAGGGTGAGGATATGAACACATCGGCTGTACGACGTGCTCCTTTACTTAGGGTAGGAGGCTCTTACTGACAGCACAGAAGTCTGTTTCCTCCTTTCACTTGCTTTTGGTTTGGGTGCCTGAATCTAGACTTAGCATGACCCAAGGAAAGCCTCTTCCTGCCCCACAAAGCCACATTCCCGCCATCCAGGGCTCCCACTGCACCAGCACCAGCTGTGCCCTGTCCAAAATTCACGCCTCCGTCATCTGGGCTGTGGAATCCTGGGAAAGGCAAGAGTGGTACAAAATCCCTGCCAAGGCTCAAGTGTCTGTAAAATGTGCCAGACCTTTCCAACAAACAGCAGCCGGAATGATTACTTTTAAGCCAGGTAAATCTACATCTTTTCCCTGTTATTTGTCTTGAAATCTGCTCACCAGTTTGCACCCAAAGGAGTGAAAACTGCCTTGAGGTGAATTAGCGGTTAAGAACTAATCCCTGTGCCAGAGACTGAGAAGTAAGAAGGTATGGAGAGACCGTCCTGCTTAATTACAGAGCAAATTTAATTTTCCTTAGGTGTTTACTCCGTACATTACACTTGCACACCTATCAAACCTGTGCATCCATCTGAACAGTCATGGCTGCACACTGGATCAATAACTGCTGATCTAAAGGGTCTCAAGAGGTTTGTTTCACATCAGCTTTACATAAAGACAAAATGTTAAGTTTTGTTTCTTTGTTTTCACTTAAATCACTCCATTTCAGAATCAGAGGGTACACAGACCTAAAAAAAAAAGGGTTTCTTCTTCTTTATTTATATATTTGGATTACTTCTCTTAGAGTAAGAGAAATGCCATGGATTTTATTTTCTTTGCTGAAGCAAAAACTATGAAACATAAACCATATTCTCCTCAAGTCTAGCAGACTATTCATCCTCAACAGCATTAATATTAGTCACAAAACCTGACTTAAATCCCATAATCATTCTGCCATAGGCAATTTGCTTTGCCTATATGCTCATGAGAAACTTAGAAATTTCCAGATACTTCCATTATTGTCAGTAAATTCTAAGTTCCCACAGAAAAGGAATTAGGTTTCTCTGTATCCCCACTATTATTTTAATAGTCTATATTTTTTAATTTAATATTTGCAGGTTGAATAATTTCAAGTAGACATGTCCTATGACTCACTAATGGTTAACAATTTAAAAAGCAGTAATTAATATTCTGCGAATTCCACTGACAATTCCAACTATATAGCAGTGTATTCTCCTTTGAATACATTTCAGATTATGAAGTGGAAGTAAAGTCTGCACTCCTTATTCTCACTTTGTTTTGGGCTTAGGAGGAATGAAAAGGTGGCTGCATATTTATATCATCGTGATGCCATAATTTATAAATTCCTGGCTGGAATGTAAATGATCAAGTTTCTAATTTCAGACTTTCTATATTTTTGCTTATCTTCCCCATCTGTCAGAATAAGAAAGGCACTTTGGGACCTTCATATTATTTAAAATTGTTGGTCTATTTTCTCAGTTTACAGGTCTTTAATGTTATTTCCACTATCAGTGGAATCTGTTGATATTTGTCAAAAAGTAATTGTGACTTTAAAATGAAATTCAAAACACACTAACAGGTAACAAAAACAGATATACTGCCAATCAAAAACCACTTTCAAATAGTATATCTTTTCAGTATATGTTTTCTATGAGTCATATATCAAATCTTCAATATGAATCCAGAATTTTTTTTTTTTAATGACTGTCTTCATAAACTATTAGTGCATACAGTGAGAAAAAGCAGCTATTCCAATGTGCATGTGTGTGTGTGTGTGTGTGTTTCACCTTACTGGATGAAGTCTTATGGACTTTGTGAATTTATTCTTCTGCATTACTCTAATTTTTACTCCGCTGCTTGTCTGGCTGAGGCTTTTGTTGTTCTGTTACGATGAATAAAGCAAAAAAGTTTTCTTTCAGTATTTGTGCATTATTTCAGGAAAGTTGGTACAATTTAGGATCTGAGAACAAAGCTGCAGAATTTTCAATTATGAGAAATGCTTCACATGATTTCATCAAATACACTCAGAATAATTACAAGAAAAATGTACATAATTATGTATATTTTTAGCTACAAATACTGAAAAAAAGTTGTCACTTAAGTAAAAATTAGTTTAAGTTTAAAAACTCAATTGTCACTTTTTTAATCTCACACAAACATTAAAATCTCCAGTGAGGTTAGTAAAGAAGGCCCAACTTGTATCAGTTAGTGCTCTGGATGGAAATGAAAGGTTATGAAAATAACTGTTTTCTGACATAAAATCTCAGAAACCTCATGGAAATATGTCATAATTATAAATGCGTCTTACTTTCATAATTATTAAAAGGAAAATTGTACATAATGTTGCCTAAAGTTCAGGAAAAATGCCAACGTTTTGTGAAATTTGCTAGTACTTTGTTTATATCCAGTGACACATTTGGCATCTTCTCAAAATATTTTCATAAAGTGCTAATATTTCCATTAAATCCTAAGACAAAAAGATACAAAACCCCCCAAATAATCTTTAAGCTATATAATTTTTTGGCTGTAAGTGTATTTCACTGAAACAGTAACCAAACAAATTGATGTAAGATAAATGTTCAGCCAGTATTTACATACTCTGAAAATACTGGTGGTCTTCTTTTATTCTGCTTTTAATGGCAGATGATTTAACACATCTACATTTAAATTAGGAGGGAAAAAAGCCAGAAGTGTGTAAATGTGTTCTTCTTATCTCATCACAGTAGTTTACACATAAATCCAGTGATAACGAACAAAAGGTCTCCTCGGGAAGGTACCTCACAGGTTTCACATCATAGCACAGATGTCAGCACTGTTCTATCTTTATCACGTAAATTTTTAGTTAAAATATTGTCTCAGAGTAGTACAGGCACTTGAAAAAGCATTGCACTTTGCTTCAGAAGTCTTTCATTGCATTTTGATGAAATTTGCTTAAAAGTCATGGGTTGAAAATGCCGTGGGTACACAACAATTTGTACTGAGGACAAGTATTCCCAGTGAGATTGAGTATCCTTAAGTTTGACTGTAGAGATTTGGTGTTTGGAGCTTTTTTCCTGAATTTTATTAAGTGTAACTCTTACTTTGTGATGCTTGGTTACATAGTTTATAAGAATTACAGAAGAGTTAGACAAAATGCAAAGAATAGCAACCAAAAGAGGATAAAATGTGTGAGGAAAACTGAGAGATAAACGAACAGAGTAGTCTCTACAAAACCTGAAAACTCCAGGGAACGGATCATATCTTCAAGGTAACAATAAAAATGAAATTGTCTTTTTTCTGAAACAGTGAAATGAAGAACAATCACCCGTGGAAAAAAAAGTGTGGACTGGGATAAATTAAAAAATAAGAACATCATAAATGACAGTGGAAGAGAAGCATCACACAAAAATATTTACGAGTAGTATGGATGTAGTTGCTTAACTGACAGTGTTGGTGGTCCTGCAGTGGCCAGGACCACAGACAAATCACATTCTCTATTATGTTCCAGATTAATCCTCTGAGTGTACAATAACCTTCAAACTGTGACAGCTCCCACTGGGAACAAGAGCATCTCTAGGGAACGGGACTCTACAGCTGAGTCAGAAATACTTGCTTGTTACTTGAATCAGTTCAAACAGAAAATATGAAATCTCAAAATGTAATGACAGTTCATAACCTTTCTCAGAAAATCATCTGAAAGCACTTTGACGTGATTAAACAAAATGTGGCACCTTTTGGAGACAAAAGGAAAACTGATTTCCATTTTATAGTTTAACAATTTTAGAAGAATAAGTCTTCTAAAGATGCTTTAAAAACTGAACACTTAAATACACTCCTGAACCCCTCTCTTATTTCATAACTAGATATTTATAACACTAACGTTTCAACAAAACCGATACACAGAATCTGCTATTCTGGACTGCATGCTCATTTATCACTATGTCAGTATTTCTATTATGAGGGTTACAGGGAAGAAAGAAAAACCCCAAACAACTCAAATTTTGCATGCCTGTCTTTTCTGGAATTAAACTTCCCCGAAGTGATACCTCAAAAGCAGCTCAGTTCTAAAAAATACATGATTCTGAAAATCCCTGACAGTGTAGATTTATCTGCATATATTTTCTCTTCAACTTTATACTGAAATTTACCTATGGAAAAGACATTGAGCTTTTCAGACATTTAAAAAATATGGTAAGCAGAAAAGAACTGCAGTACTATTTCTACAAGAAATAAAGTTTTAATTTAAATCATGCCCCTCACAACACACAGCAATCTTATTCTATCCATCTCACCTGGACAATCTCTCAGAACATCTGAAAGGAGTACTAATGACTAAGGCACAAAAGATCAGTTTTAAGGGAGAATCTTATGAATGATAAGAAATATTCTCAGGTTAACTTAAAGCTGGTTGATAGTTACCTGTCAAGATGCAGAAATAACTTCGTTGCAGCCTCACCACACAGTTAAGCTGTGCAGGCAGGACACTGGAGAATAAAGTGTGAAACATCCTGAGAGTTCTGCTCTGCTTCCTTCAGCTCCCTCTGCAACCACATCAGCAACACAATCTCTGCTCATAAATATGACACATTTATTATTTAAAGTAACTGCCCAGTTGCAGTTCACTCTGTTGAATAATAAACTAGAACCCTTCTAAGATAATTTTAATTCTGCATGAGATAATCTGCATATGTTTAAATATGCTTAAATTTATGTATGTTTACTTCATATTGTGAGCATTTAAAATAATTTTAATTAGATTTTACCTGTGAAGGTGATTCGTCTGATTTGTCTGAATCTTGGTTTTAGTAAGATCAAGCAGCAATGTGTTTACATTTATTCTCCTCACAAGAGAATAAGGGCTAAAATAGTAAATCCCATAATTAGCCTCATAGGTGATGAATTATACAGCAAATGTGGAGGACTGGATCTGAAGAACTGCCATGATACACAGTTTAAACCAGTATCAATAGAAATATATTTATAGAAAGCAAAGAGCGCAATTAAAAAGAAAGAATCAAGCATGCATGCACTTTTTCCTTTTATGCCTCAAAAATCTTGCTATTCAGGAAAGAGATTTTCTTCCCAATTTTTTGAATGAATTGCTAATTATTACTTGTTCAAGTTGCAATTACTATATTCACCAACTGTATTGAGGAAAAGAGAAAATCTATTTGCTTGAGATTAAACTAATATAGCTTTCTATCATTTTATACTTACAATTTATTTTGAAAATAACACAAAACATAAGAAACCTTCTGCCTGTGTCGACTGTTTAGGCTTAAGAATTCCTCTGACAAGATAAACAACTTTCAGGTGGGTGTTTCAAGACATGGCATAAAACCAGCTCAGTGTAGATGTTCTCACCATATTTTCTGTTGAAAGAATAAGGATGTCTCCAAAGTCAGTAACATCTCACAAAAGCCCTCACATTTTACTGACTACTGGTTAGTGGAATATCACTCAATTACATGAAAGCTATGAGGGTTTGAAATACATTTATATCCCAACCACACTAAAAGGGGGGGGGAGGGGAGGGGGAAGGAGCAGTGAACCATCTCCCAAGTCCATCTTGCAACCACCACAGTGAAGAATTATGGAATATTGTGACTCTGAGTCTCAATCAGTTCCGTAGTCTCACAACATATCCTTTTTTTACGCTCAGGTTACAAAATTCCATCTTGAACCCAAGAAATGATCCTAGAATATATAGAAACACATTTATATAAAGCAAGTTGTTGGTAAATTGGAAGTTTGGAATTTCTGTCTGAATTCCTTGCTTAATTCTTAACTTCACAATTTGGCTTCCAATCTCAAATAACATATCAGAACCGCCTAGTGAGGTTTAAATAAATGCTAAATAAATTGACAGTTTTTCTCTTAAAATTTTACAGCTTAATGATTTATATATAACTTCTGATTTGTATATGCTTTTTTATACAACTATAGAGGGTTGCATGAGTTTTCACCTAATCTACAAAGAGAATAGGATGCGAGAAATGAAGATTAGGAACTCTGATTAATAAAGGAACAATTTATCAGTGAGTCTGTCTTTCTACTTCACAGAGTGAAGTGCAGATCAGTGGGTAGTCCATGGCTCTCCACAATTTTAAGTACCAGCTTCTCAATTATTAATGTCTAAACATCTGAATGAAAGAAGGGAGAGGCTGAGCTTGGTAGTTTGTTAACTATACAGGTAATTATGGATCATTCCTTTTTGAATTTTCTTTTTTTGTAAGAACCATAAAAGAGTTCTAAATTCCATGTGAGTAAGTAGATGAAATGTCAAAATTCCTATGTTGAGATCTGCAAGGCCCATTGAAATAAAGTATTTTTTTAAAGGATTTACAAGCAAAATTGGACTCAAAGATAGGAACATTCTATTTATTTTGTTAGAAGCACAGCATGTTAGCAATAAATCTGGCACAAAAAGTATGCCAACTGACCTTTTGTTTATAATAAATTTAAACATAAAATATGTTTTTGTATGTTCTTTGCTGGCATTTTGATGCATTTATTAAATATCAATATTTTAATCCGCGAGGCATTTTTTATGTAGCAGGGTGTACATATTGCATTAAGGATAGATATACTAATTCTGTACCACCAAGACTGCAGCTCATTTAGCTGTGTAAAACACGTCTTCTCATATGTTGCTCCTTCCTTATAATTTGCCCAGTAGCCAGCCATCAGCAACAAGAAAGAGGAATTAATTTCTCAATTAAACACTAGGTAACAAAATATTGCTAGGCATTTATCCTAAGGTTTGAATTCCTTGTAAATCTAGTCCTTGATCTTAGCCTTCAAAATAATTCCATAATTACAGGAATTTGTCTACTTTGTCTACCATAAATCCAGTATTACAAGTATTTGAGCTTTCTGAATTTACAGTGAATTTCCTACAGTGAAATTATTTTCTATGATTATAACCACAGTATTTGAATACTTTAACCAAAATGATGCATAGCTAAAGAAAAAACTTTTTAAAAGTGTACATTTGATCATAATCTCATTATGGAAACTCACCCCCCGGGAAGAAAAAAATGTATAATTTTCTATTTTCACGCTTTTTTAAAAAACAGGCCTTGACTTACGCTGGTTCAATTCCCAGACATATGCTAAAAGGCCTTTTAACCTATATAGTGCTGGAAAAATACATTACCCTATGTCCCAGGGAAGACATATTCTAAAAGAGTAAGTTTTTGGGGAATCTTTATTAGCTACTCTTAGTTGTGTCACCAACCCATTCTTTGGCTTTAGGCATGTAAAACTTGTCTACTTTGTAATTCCCCACACATAAGATAGATTACAAGCAATTGGTTTTGGGTTTTTTTGTTTTTTTTTAGATTTTTCTGCTATTTTAAGCATGAGAGATAGTTTCGGTACCTATTTTTTATAGCTGTTTCATTTAATAGTGGACATACTGCTCTAACACATAAACAGCTCTAATTTTATTTTCAGTAAAGTCTTTCTGGACCTTTCAAAAATAGATTGTGTGCGATTTTGTTCTTCTTTTTAATTAAGACAGAGATGGTACAAGCTTAAGCACTACCGTATGTGTTTTCAGCAACAAAAGGAGATTTACTACAAAGTTATTGGTATTTGGTATTTTCATTTTTCAAGTTAGACCAATATGGAAACAAATGAGCCGTAGTCATTCATAAGTGATCCAGGAACGTGTCTCTGGCCCCTCCAGACTGAAAGTACCTGCAGCCACCTACATGATAATCACAGTAAAACTTGAACAGAAAACAGAGACAGGGCAGAATCAGTGTGAGGGGGAGATCCTAATGCTAGTCTTTCTGAATTTGCCTTTGTTTTCTCAATCTTTTATCCTTGGAAAACAAAAAAAAAAAAATTCAGTGACTTAAAAAGCATCAACTTGATTTAAATTTCATTTTCTGTTTTCACAATACAAGTTCATATCCTGTTTTCAGTCTAGGATTACAAATAGCTGCAGTCAATATATGTTCTACTACTGGTGTTCACAGGGAGGCTGTTATTATATTTATGCATTTGATTATTCCTTACTAGCACCAAGACATCTGCACACTATAAAGAAATCACTCATAAAGTATGGCTCTGCAATATATGAGCAGAGGCTGCCAGAACCAAGTTCTGACAGTATACTTGACATAAAAGATTCTAAACACTGCAGATTCTTCTTTGTTGCACCAAGGCAGTGAAGATCTGTGTAAAGCTAGCAGATCAAGTACAGGCAAATTCCTGGAGGAAAGAAGAACATGTATACTTCACAGTTCGCAGGAAATTACTATCCTTAGCTCAGTATTTTCCCATCTGGTTTGTTTTTTTTTTTGTTTTGTTTTTTTTTTTTTTTTTTTTTTGTTGGGGTTTTTTTTTTTTTTTTTTAAAATTTTTGGTTTTTTCCATTTTGTTTTTTTTTTTTTTTTTTTTTTTTTTTTTTTTTTTTTTTGTTGGGTTGGGTTTTTTGTTTTTTTTTTCAAAATGTGAGATTGTTCAAATATTGGAGATTCAAACTGAATCTGAGATTCAAAAGTAACTAAGTTTCAGTCAGTTTTTCAGTTTAAAAACTGAAAAACTTTGATATCTTGTATCAATATCAAAGTTCTCTTATACCTAACTGTGATCACTTGGGCAGTGATTTTTTTTTTTAATTGGTTGGTGGGCTTTGTGGATTTTTTAAGGGATTTGGGTTTTTTTTAATGACTCATACTCCAGCTTCCTTCTTAAAATTAAATTTCCAGAAGTTCATAATTCATGAAAAACTCTACAACTATACAACATTGATTAAACATCACTGGAAATTTAAACACATTAGGCACTCACTAGAAGTAAGAAAACTGAGTGCTTTTTAATTTCATTTTAACATCCACGGTATATATTTTGGGCAATGAGTATACTTATTAAGGAAGAGAAAAAATAAGGTTTTGTTAGAGGCTTTGAAATGGGAACAAAGGCTTAAAGGGAAGTTTCTTTATGAAAAGCTTTTTAAAAATATACTTATATTTGCCTAATGATGAACAAATACACTAACAACCTAAGAAAAACACAACATATGTTTTTCTTCTTACTTCCCTCTCTTCCATTTAATTTCAACCTTGTTGGCTCAAGGTTGACTTCTTTTTATTGTCTTTTGCCTATGTAATATATGGGAGCACCCATGCGTGCTTATATTTGTTTCTCCAGGATGGTTCTGAAGTGCCCATGGGCTGTATGTTTACTTTCTGTTTGACCTCATTCCTAACTTGTTAATTTGCTTTCCTTCAAGGGATTACTTCTGCTTTTGTTTCTAGTTTATCCTAAACTAACTGAAAAGTAAACTACATCGAGGATATGAAGTGTGAACAAAAAATCTGCCTCAGAAATAATAATGCATTCATGTGCCATGGATAATTTGTGCACAGAGAGCACCAAAACTTATGGTAAGAAGTATTTTTCCCATCTGCCCATTCCTGTATAAATAGTTCACTTTAAAGAGATCCTAGAAAGACCAATCCAGAAAAGGCAGAAAGAGAAACATATTAATGAAATATATGTGTTTCTACCAATAACTCTCTGAATAGCTTGATACTGAAATTATCCTGCAAAATTTCACAACTAAACTTAGCTGCACCTTAAAATTAAGCAAGAGATTCTGAAGCAGATAATTTACAAAAACAGGTAGGACAAGGAATAGGCTGCAACACATACAAGTTAGAGAGACAACTTCTCAGTTTTCAACAAAGTTTTTGAAGAAGAATTAGCACCATAGCTGAATCTGGAAAAATATATTAGAAAAAAAATAAAATATGAACTGCAGATAATCCTATGAAGTTTTATATGTAAATTTTCTGAGGAAAATAAGTCACCACTTCTACAGCAAAGTTCATGGGGGGTGTGTCTTGAGCTTTGACTTCTTTGTAAACTTGTTATTATCAAAACTTAGGAATAGCCTTCTGCAATTAAAATATGTAAACTGTTCAGCTGGATTCCACAACAGCATAGCATATGGATACTCCTGTTATGTGGCAAGCAGCATCAACAAATATTCTTGCATCTCAAAAAGCATTCTAAGGCTCCCCAGCATTAAACTGCTTTGCAAAAGTTTTCAGCGAATTCTGTGTATTGCTGGTAGAATATGGCAACTGTGTTTCTGGGCTAAAGACCTCTCCATATAGAGAATGGAGAGGGTCTTGGAAAAGGACAGGATATGGGAAACCAACCACACACATCCCATTATGGAAAAGGTTACAGGTACTGTATAGTGTAAGTCTCTATGTAGCTACTATATAGTGATATTAATACCAAGAAAAAAAACAAACAAACAAAAAACCCAAACAAACAAACATACAAAAAACCCCAAGAAAACCAAAACCAAACCAAACCAAAAAAAAACCAAAACAAAACAAAAAGCCACCCCAAAACCCCCAAACAAACAAACAAACAAACAAAACCTAGTGAAAGGTAACTGGGTTAAATACTATAGAGGTGTCAGGAAAAGTGCACTGGGAGTTTGCAAACATACATAGCAAGTACAGATTACAGGGATAAAATTATGTCATAATTATTTGGCTCACTAAAAGGATGGTTTCTTTTTGAAATGTGTTGTAAAATTCATGAGATAGGAGGAGGTATTTCCAGATATCACTTGGAAAACCAGGAAATTTCACTATTATGCAGAAATGGAAAGGTCCACCTACCTGAAGTCAAATGTTGCTTTCATTCTAATACTAGCACTGTCTGTTTCTGTTATGCTAAATAGATGTCATGTTTAAGTGACTACGAACCACTTAACACTATTACTAGAAAGCAGAGTATCAAGCCTCCTCTCAGGCTAGAGACAAATATTTCTCTGGAACTACAAATTTGAGAGCTAGGCTTCAGACACTTGCAACAAATAAAAAAAGTAAAATCTCTTTGCTTTGACTGTTATTGCCTGTAATACCAGTTATTGATGGAACACTGAAGAAAATAAGTAGGGGTAGCAGTAAAGAATGCCCAGGACACTGTGCTCTCAACCCTTTCATCAATTTAACAGACACACAACAAAATATAAGATAGATTTTTACTTAAAAGCACTATGTTACTGACTTAAAATGCTGCAGAAAAAAAAAGATAAACATTTATGAAATTCACTTGAATACTGAGAAATATAAGAGGTAACATTTCATACTGGCCTCAGAAAAAGTATTGGTTTTGAAGAAAAGTACTTGTTTTGTGTCAGCAGAATTTAATTTACATTAAGCAAAGGAATCCATGTTCCTGGCATGCAGCAACTGAGGTTATACAAGACTGCTCCTTCACAGCAACCTCTGCTGATTAACATAGGGAAAATGTTGAAGATTAGTGTCTTTTTTACTTCTGGTCTTAATCTTTTATTATAAAGCTGCCATCCAGTTAACAGAAGATCTGAAAACTCCATTGTACATATGATTCTCAAGGATTAGTGGAGTTTTTAGTCTCCAAATCAAAGTCTCCTATTTTTTAAATACTGTTAAATATAAGGTGAGGTTTCACAAAAGACAAACAGTACCTAAGCTGAAACCTTCAATGAAAGTCAGCCATCAGCATTTTATGACTCAGAAGCATCCCCCAGATAGAGCTTTGAATGGATCTGATTGCTTAAAATGCATGCTATAGCAGTACTTAATTTCCATCATCAGAAACTGCTTCCTAGAGAGTAACTCATATAAGAATGCTAAAATGACAGTCTTTATCCCAAACAGATTCCAATCTACTAATGAACACTGCAGGACTCAAAATTGGTAATGTGAAATAAACAAATATGTTTAACAGATATGGCAAGGGGAAAAGGTAGAAGTCTGAGACTACAGTTTGGAGTGAGCAGAGATTTACTACCTGCCAGGTAATAAATGCATTGCAGAACCTAATGAAATCAACAGCAAATTACCTAAACACTATGGTTTCCACACAAACATGAGTTGTTTTTTTTTTGTTTTTTTTTTTTTAATTACGACTGCTATGTTAACCTCTAACTTATATACAATCTTCAACCAATTTCCAATAAACTCAGATAAATATTACATTTAATGACCAGGCTGGTGAAGACACTGGGCTATTAGTGAACTTGAGGGGCTGTGACCCTCAGAAGAATGATGAAGAAAACCCAAACTAAATATTCACTAACTGTGAATACTAAAAAGAAAAGTCTCCTTCTCCACCTGACTCTGGTACACTGCCTCTTTCAGAGACTTTTTTGGCTAGACAGTGCAATTATTTTCCTATGACTTCTTGCCTGACTAATCCCTGTCGAAACTTCCAGAACAGCAAAATGAGAATAAGGAAGATATGTGTATTTTTTGGAATGTCCTGGTTTAGGCAGAATTGAAGAGTATTTTGCTGAAATTGCAAGAGTCAAGCTAGAACTTGAAACATTCCAGTTTCAAAAGGAAGGTATTTACCAGCAGCTAAAGTTGGAAATTATATGCTCCTTACGACCATGTCAAGAGATATGCCTTATCTGATGAGCAGCTGGGATGTTATGATATCTGCAACCAAAACACCTATTTGAATCAATCCTAAGTATCTGGGTTTTAAACATTTGGTCATCTTTTAACTTTTAGAATTTTTGCAAAATTATTTGGTGAAGAAGTGAAATCCCATGCCCAGTCATGTTGCTGGTTTGGAGCACTTGCACAGTAGCATTAACTGTGCAGCTAAAAATCATCAGATAACAGACATCTCTGAAGGATGTGGAACACTGAACTGCAAAGAATACAGGTGATAGTTCCGGATGTCCTGGAAACATCTTAACTTTCACTGAACGCCCAACAAATGTACACACATTACTATGCAGAAAATATGATATTGCCAAATATCCTTCCACCTTCTGACTTACCCAGCGGTGCCTAATGTCCTACCACACATACTATGGTGTATTCTCACACCTTTCATCTCACATGCTTCTTCATGCTGGAAACCAAACACCTCACACCAAAACCCCCGTGTCCTCCTCTGGTTTGGAAAAATCCAGCACCCTGCCTCACATCCTGCCCTCCATCTCCCATGATGAATAAGAAGCTCAAGCCTCAGAAAGGCACATGAAAGGGCAAAAGTACATCCACACAAGTAAACTGTGAAATGAAAGGACCAGAGTTGTGCACTTTGCCGATATCTTATGCTGGTTTTCCACACACATATAATTATGAATATATGTCTTCTTTTCATCTGGTTAAACTTTACCAGGAACTAATTATTTCTAATTTTATTTTCTGAAAATGTGAATAAAAAGCTATATAAAACCAGTGTTCCTCATTAATGATGATAGTGTCTGGATTTCCCCCCATTTTAATTTTTAGAAGGTGAAATATGTATTCCAGATGAGAGAAATGCTTCCTATCATAGATTTTCTCAACCATTTTACAGTACGTAAGCTAGTTTAACCCTAACCAATGCACACAACTGCACCCTTCAAATGTCTTGAGAAGAAAAAAGTCTGACCTTGTGTTGCAAATCCATGATGAAAGTAAATGATTATCATCACACTCTCAACTGAGTGATTGCTGATTACAACCATGTTTGGAGGACAAGACGTTCCCTGACCTCACAGAATGAAGGTTCTCAGCTGCTAGAAATCAAGAGTCCCAACAACCAGATACAGCATCAGTAGGGGGCTGAATGCTGAACTTCTCCCCCTGTTATAAACGGGATAGGCTTTCGTGATTGAAGAAGAGGTTGCTAATTGCAGCATAATAAGTTCATGAGGATAATTAAAGGTTATTCTAGTTAATTGTTAATTGTGTTCTAATTAAGTTGATTGTTGTTGTATTGAGGTGGGAGGCCCATTGTTGTGTTGGAATTGTTATGGGCGTGATGCGTGTATGTAACCACCGGGTGGCGTTGATACACTCTTCTAAGGGTGGGGGGGGCAACTAGAACTTTCCACAAGTAATTAACGTATCAGGCAGAAGAGGATTGGTATAACGAATGAGCCAATAGCAGCTACCCCTGGATGACAATTGGACTATAAAGAGCCATGAATGAGCCAATAGCAGCTACCCTGGATGACGATTGGACTGTAATGGGCCACAAACAAGCTAATCAAGACAAAGATTGAAAATTGGACCAATCAGAACTGTGAACTGGGGTATAAGAACGGTGTCTGTGCCTTGCAGGAGGTCCTCCTTTTGCGGAGCATCCAGCATGTGTATGTTGCTGTTTCTTTTCTTGATGCTCTGTTTTTGGTGCGGGGGTTTAGGGCTAATTCTGATACCTGTCCTTGAGTGCCAGTTGATAAGTTCTTCAAGTTTCAACGGAGTGAGACCATTCATTTCTCACACCCCCACAGGTAAGACCTTGACAGCGAGGCTGAGCTGGTGGAGTGTCCCACTGTAGGAACAGTCATATCCCAGCACATCTTCTGTCAGTGCTTCCAGCCATTGGTGGCTCAAAGACTTCCCAAGAAAATGGTTATAAACTTTGGTTTCAATATCCGTTAATGGACCACATTTTTATGTGCTAGTGGTTGTGCACTCACTGCAGCAATGATCTGTAAGAATTGCTTCCCTTGCCTTTCCTCTGTGAGAAAAGATTTCTGAGGCTGGTGTTGGGGGTCTTAGAGAATACAACATTTTGTGGCTGAGAATCCAAACACAACCTTTATAAAAGCATAACATTCAACTTTGTTAGGTTAGGAATGCAGCATGAAATGAATGGAAACCCAAAGAACACTTTGACATCCAATTCAATTATTGTGAAGTGGTGAAATTTTAGCAGTACATTTTCAGTTTTATATAGCTGCATTTTCTATGATGTGGGAGTTACAGAGAAAATATTTATGGTGAGAGAAACTACTACATGAATTTAAAAATATTTTGCTTTCAATGCAATAATGGAGAGACACCATGCTTTATTCTGAGACAAAAACTTAAAAAGTAATTTAATTGTTCTTTTCTGCCTAAATGTAACATTGTGCAGTACCAGTCAGTATTTAGAAGCAATCTTAAGAATTTTTAATTGAGAAATAATTTTGAATTATTAAAATTATGACAGGGATTTTCAGCTGACATTTATAGCACCAGAAAATCATTGCTCTTCTTCTTTAAGACTAATGTTGATGATTTTGATTACTAAGACTTTCTAAGCAAGGCCTGACATGAGTGATTTGGTATAACAATACACATTTTAAAAACTGTCTAACATGTCTGGATCAATGAATGGATTTTATTTCTCTAAATCTTTATTAAGTAAGCAATGCAGTATATAACTTTAAAAGATACTAAAATATGTGCAAAGGAAAGATTCAATTTCAGCCTCCAAAGACAGATAAATCAATGAATAAAAGAAGGTAAAGATGAGGTTAAAAACAAAATGCCAGTGCAAACTCTGCCCTGAATAGCAATTTATTTACTAAAGGGCTCTTCTGTCTTTTGATGAGACAGCTTCAAGGACAGGTGCATCTTATTAAAAGCAAACAAGATTCTCAGTTTTAATATGGTAGTTCACAGCATCTAATCAGAGACAGCTGATAGAACATGCTTATCTCATGTTGAAATTCTGATAGTGCACAAGATATTAATAACAAGGTGGTACCAAAGCAATTAGAGAATCACAGGATGTCTGAGGTCAGAAGGTGTCTCACGAGGTTGTATTACCAAACAAGGCCTCAAGCACGGCTGCATAGAGCTGATTGCCCACGACCATGTCCAGACAGCTTTTAAATATCTGAGTTAAAGATATCACAAAATTCAACAAACTAAGATAAGAACATGAGGGGGCAAGTTAAAAAATACATTTCAACAATATTTTTTTTTCCATCAATATTTATTATTTCAAAAGGAATTAGTAAAAAAGTGTGGGCATTTGGTTTCTTAGGGTTTGCATGGCTTTGTTTTCCTTGATGACTGGAAAAACCAAGAGTAAGTGTGACAGGAGTGCAGCAGACTTGCAGGGTAGTTTAGCTCATGGTGTCATCAAAGTTGAAATCCTGTGGTAGCACTGATGCAATGAACAAAATAGAACTTTTTCTCATCGATTTTGACCAGAACTTGTACCCAGAGAATCTGAGAAAATTCATCCCAGAAATCACAAAATTCCCTCTTAGAAAATTTTAATAAAATAAATTCTCTGGTGAAAATTCTTAATGTAAAGAACAAACCAAGAAAACTAAAGCCAACACCTCCAGCATAGTCTACGTAATAATTTAATGGAGTATTCCACTACATATGCTATTTCGTCACCTGCCACAAGTTACAAAAACAAATGCAAAGAAATACAACACCATTAAGATAATTTAAATAGAAAGTACCAAATAAGACCATAAATAATGGTAGAGAGGGCTTTGGGCAGGCCAAGTCAAATTTAATATTGTATATTTTATCAGAGCTTCAATTGTCTTCTCTCATGGACAGTGAAATATGGCACATATGACATCTTCTTAATTACTTGTTGGGCTTAGATTAGTTATACTTTACTTATATTACGTAAAGTGTTATATTGTTAAGATGTGTTTCATACAGATTTATAGATCATTAGCTAATTATATCTAATATGAAACATGGTGATTAAATTCTCATTAATGACATTTAATTTGATGTTATTAAAAAGTGATAATTTTATTCTACTTAATTTTAATGCAGAAATGAAGTGCTCTATAGCTTAATTACAGCTATGCAAATAATTTAAATAAACTAAGTTAGAAGTGTTCTAATAATAGCATCTTTTCTCCTTTTAAAGGTACATTCATTTACTTTGGTCTTAGTCTAAAATTCAATAATTTTCATTATGCTTCCTTAATTAATGAATACTTCAAGAAATCACATAGCAAGTAGTACTGAAAGCAGTGGAGACAAAGCATTCTGGTATAATGTATTGCTTTAAGCATTTCCATACGGTAGGGAACAGAACGGATACATCAGTTCTATAATCTGTGATTTGGGAAAGATTACTTCAAGCAACACTCACCTCTAAAATGAACAAATATATCATAATAATAAATACAGAAAATGATGTAGATAGCACTTAAGACATTCTACATCATCATAGTCATTGATTATTCCAAGAAACTTGTTGATGTGCCCTAAAAATTTGTATTTATTTGTTTAGGATTTGATTCTGTACTCTTCTGAGGAGCAATGCATTGTTCCTCTACTTATCTTTCTAATTTCTAATTTAAAACTCTCTGTTAATCTGAATGTGCATATCAACTTTACCTAAATGAAACAACCCCAACAAACTCCTAAATTTAAACTTTGACAGGAAAATACACTTTAATCTACTAAGGATGCAACGTTTCCCTTTTCAGAAGAGGATTTTTCACAATCTGCGTAACAATACAAACATTTCAGTGCTTAATATTAAATAAAATATTTGACCTTGCAACAGTGATATTTTTTTTCCATGCCTGTAAATTATCAATGGGCATTTTCAGATAATTCAATAGCAGAGCCTAGGTAAACCTGCAGCAGTTCTTGTAGTAGTAGTAGTAGTTGCAATAGTTCTTGTAGTAGTTCTTGTCCCAAACCAGAATGGTCAGGCTGGGGGCTAGCAGAGGGGTACTTTCCTCCCTGAACCAGTAAGAGAAGTTGTTTTCATAGTTCAGGACCTGTGGGCTGTGGTTTTTCTTTCATAATGCGACTCAAACATCTCATTATTTTCTACAGAACAACTTGAAGCCATGAAGAGTACAGTAGTACTGCAAGCTTATCAACAAATCAAGCGTGAAGAGATCCTCCATTTAAAGAAGCTGGTGATCGTGATAGCTGAAATTGGAGAACAAACTTTATACTGTTGCAACTGTATTATGTTGAAATTTTTTATAAAACAGAACCACATGCAATTTCTCAAAACTTAATTGGCAAAGCAGTTGCAGCATAGTTAATTTTGCAACTCTGTCAAGAGCTCTCTACTGTGAAAGCAAACACATTTTCAAACACAAAAAGAATCCCACTAGTTAAGCAGAAATGTGAATGTTGGGTATACTGCAGTGCACTTTGCAGCTGTTCATAGAAGGAAAAAAAAAGGCATATTAATAATGTGGCAAAAAAGGAGAAAAGAAATGCACCTTTATTTTCTTGAATTTTTACCTATTTCTTTCCCAATATAATTTGAATCAAAGGCAGCTTGTCCAGATCCTCATTCACCTCAAAAATCAACAGGGCTATGCTACAGACAGATCCTCCTTCCTTACTATGACCTAGCAAGAAAAACAGACACAAATGGTGCCTTGTCTTACACATTCCATCCAGTGAGACACCACTGTGCAGTACTGGGAAAGCTTGAATACTGCAAAGATGCAATAGGAAAGGAAGTGTTCATAATTCATGGGGCTTGATAGGACTGAGCTACACGACCTATAATTTAAATATTGCAGAAATATGGAGATAACTTGTTGGAGAAAAAGAAAAGCTACCTACAGAAGGAATTTTCCTTTCCTGGACTGAATTCTGTCTACTTTGTGACTACCAGCAGAAAAGGGAGGGGAAAAAAGGTCACCAATAAATGGATGTGTTCTCATTCTTTTTTTTTTTTTCCCCTGGAACAAATAAATCCATAACAGATTTTTGCATGCAAATCTTGGCAGCACAGTTTAGGGCTATGTTTACAGAGTACATGCAGACCCCAAAATATAAGAATATGCCATAATCTTCCGAAATGCTTGGTTCATCTTGCTATGATATTTACTTTTACAGCTATTCTTACTTCTGAGAAATATATTTAAAATAATTAAGACTAAATTAGTGCTTTTATCATGCCATTGTAATCTTTTGTGCAGTGTTGGTGTAAATTTAACAAGTTGAAAGAGAAACTCATTAACTTATCATAATATGAAAACTAGATTTGTCACGGTGTAATATTTTCTAAAGTTAGTTATGAAATGTACTAATGAAGGTCATCTAACAGAAGAGCTCATGAGTGTTTAGGTCATTTTGGTAACTTCACCTTACATGCCATAATGTTTTTATCCTTAAACTAGCAGAGGGATCATATACCCCTACAATGAATGTATGCACCTTTATGTAATTTTTGTATGTATTACAGATACTTTTTCCTTGAGTTATTTCACTAAAACTATTTCTTTCATTGGATAAATTCTGGAGTAACATTGTCAAAGACATTTAGGTACTTAATGATGCAAGCTTTTCCCTTGCTGAGTTTTTGAGGGTGTGCAAGTCAGATTCCTACACGTAGACTTGTTTCCACAGCATTCCAAACAGCAGCACTGCATTCAAAGAAATGCAGTGCCAAGTGCAGACTCTGACACATGGTACTTCTCTCTCATTTCTTGTTTTCATTTTAAGCAAAGAGAAATCTAATATCTTGTAGTGGCATCATAAGCTTGAACCAGGTATTATCTGAGTGTGAAGTTCTAACCCCAGTATAAACCTTCTACAAGAAAGTTGAAGTAGTTGATATAAATGAAAAGAAATGCTGATAGAAAGCAAAAGAAACTGCCCACAGGTGCATGTAAGTAGAAGTTTCTCTGAGATGTAAATAGATATTTGTATTGAAATTAATGGTCTTGACACCGTATTGTCGTAACTAAAGAACAAATGAAACTCAAAAGATGGTGGAAAGATCTCAGGTGGCAAGGTTTTGGTTTGAATGGAGTGTACTGGAGCCTACTGATACTCACTAATTCCTAAAAGTTCACAACTGCTCACTCAGATTTGGCCAAAGGAACACCTGTCATCATGCATGTATTTTCTACTTCCTACAGTCTTAATATTAAGAATAAAGATGATGTATTTTGCAAATATTTAGTGTATTAAGTTTATACTGATATTCTTCAAACGGTTTCTCAACCAGATCTTGAAGGGAAAAAATTCACTATTAATCATAAAGCATAAGAAATGAGGGTAGGATAGCAGTGAGAAAAATGAAAAGATGAAATTGGTAAGAATCATATTTTTCTAAAGACCAGCTCATTACTTTTTTTGACTTCTGTATGTGTCCATTTGATTATCTGATCAAGACACAACCCTAAAAGCCATCCAGCTATCTCTACTGATGCCAGTTATACTTTACAGAAACCTCATAAATCTTATAGCAATTTCCAGTTGGTGCTTTAATAAGTGTAAATTGAAAGAAATAAAGATTACTTACATTCTTTAATGTCCTATTTATGCAGAAGAGAAGACTGGGGATGTAAGAACTGGTCAGTTTTCAATACTCCCAACTGTCCTGATGGAAATATATGCCCCTTATCAGCTGTGAAAACACAGATATGCAAACATACAAACCAGGGCTTTTATCTAACAGACTGACCACTAATCACAAATCAATTTACCTAAAAGGTTTTACAGATCAGCAGAATGAAGGCTTATCAACCCTAGGTAAATGGTTTGCTTAATAGAAACAAATACTGAAGATTCAGATGAAGTTGAGCTATTTTCAGTAAGAATCCCAAATCGAAGTAATTTTTTCAGAAATATTGTTATTGGCTTATTCAGGAGTAAATGATGGAACCACTGGGGCAAAATGAAGAAGCAATGAATACAATGATACAAATATTATATAAAAAATATTATATATAAAAGACTACTCTCAAATGGTACATTATATAGAAAATATACACTGGGCATTATGATTATGCAAGTATATTTTTTGTTTTCACATTAAAAATCTGTATTATGCATTTCATCCTGTTCTTCTGCTACAGTGTTCATTTTATTTCTCAAACTATTGTCTGGAATGTATATATGGTAAGTAATTTTTTACATGGTTTCTCATGCATTCTTTCATTTACTTAATTTAATTTCAAATGCAGAGGAATTAAAAAGAAACATAACTGAAGATGAGGAAGTACAGAGAGGGAATTGGAAGAACTATACTTGGTTTCTGGAGTAGAATTGTTTCAGATTTTTCCAAGTTACCGATCGTTAATTTACTCTGTATATATTCATCATTAGAGCATGACATTTTACAAGATACGTTTATTCTTTAAAGGAATTATTACCAAGGAACAGAATTTCTGGAACCTGTAGCACAATTCTTGACATTATTCATAAGAGTTCTGATGGTTTGGCATATTCCAGGATTTGTTGTGTGTGGAAAGAGCCCAGTTCTTCCTTAGGTACTGGCTTTTTTTTCTAGTTCAGAATTAATTGTGTCTTCTGAAAATTCTGAACAGGAGAATAGCATCTTCTTTTAAGCTAAATATTTTCAAAAGGCTTCACCAAACATAGCAGATTTCTCTTTCAGTGAATGGGAATTCATATATATTTGTTAATGTGTCAGTAATTCTACTGTTTTCACCTACATCATTTCATTCTGATTGGGTAAAACTTTGGCTATATGGAAAAATGCAATCATGTTCATTTTTCAGGAAACTTCTTTCTAATTTATGCAGCTGTCAGAAATAAATTACATTTATCCTGGTTTTTTTCACCTTTTGCAGGTTAGTGCTGGTCTGTGTTACTGACAGAACTTCAGCATTTCCCTAACAGGATGAAATTTTATTCTTTGCAATAGGCAGACCTTTTCAAAGACTTAAAAATGGAAGTGATATACAGAGAGTTAAAAAAAGTTACTGTTTGAAAAATTAATAAATTATACATCAGCAAGGTTACATACACCCATAGTCCTTGGCCCTGACAGTGGAAATTAATTAATCCATCTAATTTATTGATCAATTTAGATGTAAAAACATTTCAGAGCTAAATTTAGTCTCAGTCATCCTGACTTATGAAGTAGAATTTATTACATAACTTCCATAAAAGGGAAATTAAAAAAGAAACACCTATCAGTCACCTAAAAGGTGCTACGTGCTGGTAAATTTGTTTCTAAAAGCTGTACCAGTCTTAAATTTACAGTGGTTTCTATTTCCTGCCAATTTGTAACAGACGCAAATCTATAAGATTCATTACTTTCTATACCTTCTAAACAGTATGGATAACAGGGATCTGCAGTGTTACTCATGTTTTCCAGTTAGGAAAGGAGGTTAAACTAACATTTATAGGCTTATAAAACAAAAATCCCTGAGTTATCAGAAGTTTTAATTATATAATGACAAAATCAGTTTATTCTAGATACTTCCTTTGACACTCAGAAATGGTCAAGAAAAAAATTAAACCACGTCTCAAGACACCCTGACACCTAAATAGAACAGAGATTGTAGTTTAAGAGAATTTGAGTCACAGCAGTTTCATGTACAAATAAGTCAAATAAATTGCTATGTCATGGTTCTTTACCAACTATAAGAAATTTTCAGTATTTCTTTTAACCTGAACTCTGATTCAGCTCCAAAGTCTATTCCACCAAAAAAAGATTGCTTAAAGTATCATAAGTGATCTTGATGTAAATGAAGATGCGATATACTTACCACATACACAGAGCTTTGTGTATTAGATTAACACAAAAATAGATCCACTAGCAGAAACCCAAGTCTGAATTGCATTTTATCATTTTTTATGTCTTTCTCTGCTGAAATAGCAAGAGGATTAACGTTATTTCTTACTCTCACAGGTATCCTCTAAAAGATACATAAATACTTATTTAAGTAGGATTTTACTTTGTGTCAATAGATGACTCTAGCACCAGTAAGGACTCAGTCCTTTAAAATAAAGCTCATCTTTCTTCCATATGTAAAAAGAAAATAACTTTTTTAAAGCACTGTGATATTTCAGTGATGTTGGTATTACAGAAATGCAGAACTGTAGATGCATTCTTCTTCATTTGATGCAAAATATTGTTAAGATTTCCTCTATACTAACAGACTGTTCAACTGGAAGAAAATGTGTCGGAATTATAGCACAGTATAGAAAAAAATAATCTCTCTCCATATGTTGTCTTAATTACTTCATTATTATTTTCAAGGTCTATGAACAAAAACTAAATTGAAATTTTGCATGTTTCAAAATGTGATGAAAATGAATGTTGTGAACACAAAGTGAAAGACTGGTCGGATGGTACTTGGTAGCAATGAAGAGCATCCAAGTCAGGAAAATGCTAAAACCAAGAAACAGAGGATAAAAGTATGAATGCATAAAAGCACAACTTTGCTTTGGATCTTGAAAGAACCAATCAGTAAGAACTGTCTACATATTCAAGCTATATATGTATATAAAAGTACTGTATACTGTATACACATATATATTTTCCTTTAAGACAACTGGAGGAAGGAGAAATGCTGTTCGCTTTATAGAATAACAGAAACCAAACACAATGTTGCATGCAAACTGAGGGGTTTTTTTAAAACCAAAATGTATAGCAATTTTAATTGTATATAAAAATAGATTTTCCTGATTTATAATCACCTGCATTTGGAGACTATGGAAGTGGGAAAGGCATGGACAAGCAATCATTTAAATAATGTATCTTTTACTTGATTGAACACAAAGTAGAGCCCTTAATCATAAGTTTTTCTGTCTGTCCCTGCTTTTTTCAGGGACCATCTGAAATGACCAACTGGATTTATACAATATTTAAAATCAGAAAGAAAATGGTTTTATTTTCTTAATAACTATGCTCTGACACACAATTGCAGTTCAAGCAAGATAAGCAATAGCTTTGATACACTAGTTAGCACTCTTCACAGAGAGACCTTTAGTGCTGCGCAGGTTATTAAAGGATTTCCTCTGCTCCAGGAGACTTGCAGTTAAATGACAGAAAGTAAATGCCAGAGGTAGTTTTCAAAGGCACCCCTAAAAGAATTAGAGGACTTTGTACTTCTAGTTATATAATAGATTTACTTAACAGCATTGGGCATGTGAGATGGGGAAAAAATCTGCTATCTTTGAGGTATTTTCCTTCACTGATTTGCTTTCACAGGAGCTAGGAAGAAACTGTGGGATACTTTTTTTTGAAAGGAAGCCTGCAAGGTAAAAAAAGGAAAGTAATTTCAATAGAAAAAGTAGGCAGGAAAAAGGAAGGAGCTTTATCTTCTGAAGCAATGTCCTGCTCAGAGCACAGCCCGAGGAGTGCCCGCCTGGCTCTGCACAGCCAGGTCCCAGCTGTGCCTGGTGTGTGCTCCAGGGCTGCCTCGATTCGTACCAACCCCCAGCAGCAGATTAACACTGGCATAACACTGCACTTGAGTTACAAGTCTTTCAAACATCAATATGTGTGTAACCTACTACATACTAATAACATAAACACTCAGGTCAGCAAAAAACTACTCAGCCTGTGGGGAAAAGAATAACTCAGAGCAGGATGTCAGAGGCTGTTTCAGGTGTGCACAAAGCAAGATAAAGGTGGATTTCCATCTGAAACCTTGCCATTTCAGGTGAAACTTATAATCACTTATCGTTTTAATGGACTATGTCTTTCTTTTCTTTTACACTGTGATTTTCTTTCTCCAGCCATCAGCTTCCAACCACCGTTAAGTACTTGTTCAAAATGTGTGCATTCCTATATGAAGTGTCAGGAAAAGCAAAACTTGCCTACAGAAGCTGGTCAATAAAACAACATTCTAAATCAGTTAATGAAACTAAATAATAAGAGCTCTCAGGTACAGCTGAACTACACCAAAAAACATAATTTATCTGGGAAAGTTTTTTGGATAGCCTATGAAATCAGAGCAAACCACTACACCTGTGTCCTTATATACTGTATGCGAAGATTAACATAGCCCATTAAAAGGGGATTCTGCAGTAAAAGATGGAGCAGGAAAAAAGTTCAATCTTACCATATTTTATAAGCAATAAATAGTAGACTAATAAATGACAATTTAGAGTTAAAATACTTTATATTAAATGATGTGTGTCTTTCAGAATGCAATGACTCAAGTCTCTGATTACTTTTGCTCTTTTGTTGACAGAATTTATATATACAAACAGTAACTTTAAGAAGAATTCTTGACTATGGAACAGCACCATGAGTACTAAATAGAGCTATACCCACTTTAAGGAAAATACAGACAAGGGAGCTCTGAAGACAAGCAAATACATCGTTTCATGATGGCAGACAACCACATCAACATACATGTCAGGATTAAGACAGTAAATGTCCACGGAGAAGCTGAGCTGACAGCTATCAAGAACAGTGTACAAAGTGATAAGCTTTATGTAGCTTACACAAAAATCTAATGTGAAAGAAAAATGATGTGGTCAAGAAACCTGATCTTTTCTTTTTTCATTTTTGATGTTTCACTTACCATGATGGGATCCTCTTTCACAGGGCATTACATGAGATACTTACATAAATATAAAACCACAAACACATATATAACACATATGCATTTACACAAAAATGTATGTCATATGTTGTATATAACTATATAGATTTTTGTTTTCTCAGTATTGCTTTACATTCCCATAATAGCTTCTAAATTCTAAGGTCTCTAATGACAAGGTGCAAATCTTTACATGAATAAAGAAGAAAAAGTTTATCAATTTTGAAGTTGCCCAGAGAAGTTCTGGATGCTCCATCCCCTGAAGTGTTCAAGGCCAGGTTGGATGGGGCTTTGAGAGATCTGGCCTAGTGGAAGCTGTCCCTGCCCATGGCACGGGGTGGGACCAGGATGATCTTTAAGGTCCCTTCAAATGCAAAACATTCTATGATTCTATATACAGTGTAATAGGTATCTACCCATTCCCTGAATATAATTCTATTACCAGATTTAATGACAATGCCTTCTTCAGCATACAATACCTTTAGTTACATAGATTCTTGTGTTTTACCATTGTTTTGGAGACCGACTTATCCTAAAAAGTATTAATAATTAAATTGCAAATTAATATTCAAGAAAATTTATTATTATAACAAATAAACTCCTAACCATACTAAGGTAAATCTAACAGTCAAAAACTTTCCTATAAATTACAATCTATTTGTCTTCAGAACAGTTATAAAATTCAGTAGTAATTTTTATATCATACAATGGACATTGAGTATGTTGAGTATAGTATAGGCCAAAGAGTAATCAGAATTTCTATGAAGAAACATTTTTCACTGTAAAGTGATTATTTGAGAAAGGATGGGACCCTATTAGAGAAATGAGATGGACAAATGAGATAAAAAGCATCATATTCCTTTTTAAAAGGACATTTATCTTATTCAAAAACAAATTTTATTTTATTTTATTTTATTTTATTTTATTTTATTATCTTTAAAGTGAGGAAAATGTCCCAACTTCCAGCATCTCATTTTTTGTTTTGTTTTTCCTTTGAAATATTATGGAATCACATTATGACATGAGTTTCACATATGAGAGAACAAAAGTTCTGTTTTTGTCCTTTTTATCTCAAACACTATTAGNAGCTTCTAAATTCTAAGGTCTCTAATGACAAGGTGCAAATCTTTACATGAATAAAGAAGAAAAAGTTTATCAATTTTGAAGTTGCCCAGAGAAGTTCTGGATGCTCCATCCCCTGAAGTGTTCAAGGCCAGGTTGGATGGGGCTTTGAGAAACCTGGCCTAGTGGAAGCTGTCCCTGCCCATGGCACGGGGTGGGACCAGGATGATCTTTAAGGTCCCTTCAAATGCAAAACATTCTATGATTCTATATACAGTGTAATAGGTATCTACCCATTCCCTGAATATAATTCTATTACCAGATTTAATGACAATGCCTTCTTCAGCATACAATACCTTTAGTTACATAGATTCTTGTGTTTTACCATTGTTTTGGAGACCGACTTATCCTAAAAAGTATTAATAATTAAATTGCAAATTAATATTCAAGAAAATTTATTATTATAACAAATAAACTCCTAACCATACTAAGGTAAATCTAACAGTCAAAAACTTTCCTATAAATTACAATCTATTTGTCTTCAGAACAGTTATAAAATTCAGTAGTAATTTTTATATCATACAATGGACATTGAGTATGTTGAGTATAGTATAGGCCAAAGAGTAATCAGAATTTCTATGAAGAAACATTTTTCACTGTAAAGTGATTATTTGAGAAAGGATGGGACCCTATTAGAGAAATGAGATGGACAAATGAGATAAAAAGCATCATATTCCTTTTTAAAAGGACATTTATCTTATTCAAAAACAAAATTTATTTTATTTTATTTTATTTTATTTTATTTTATTTTATTTTATTTTATTTTATTTTATTATCTTTAAAGTGAGGAAAATGTCCCGACTTCCAGCATCTCATTTTTTGTTTTGTTTTTCCTTTGAAATATTATGGAATAACATTATGACATGAGTTTCACATACGAGAGAACAAAAGTTCTGATTTTGTCCTTTTTATCTCAAACACTATTAGGAATTACTACCATATATAAAAAAATCTAGTGTTAGAAAAGATCTGAAAGCCAATTTAATCTTCACAAATGTTCAAGGGGATATTTTTTGTTGTCCTAAATTATTTGGAATAAAATAACATTCTTATCATAAGTAATAAAGCTACTATGAAGCATCTTCTGCAGAGGCATCCCACCAAACATTTCGCTAAACTATTGCTGCCATTGCAGGAGATTGCCCTGGAACATCCTCACTAACGTTTCTGGAAAGGCTTCTGTTGAGTCTGCATGAAAAAAAATGAATAGAAGCAAAATGACAAGTGGCAACTAAAGTTTACTGATCACTGAAAAAAGACATTTTGTGTGCTTTCCTGGCTGATAACAGGCAACTTAGAAGGGAAGAACATATATCAGTATCTTGGAGGAATATGAAATTCATTCTAAACATGTTCTTAAGCTATTTGTTTCTTCCTAACATCATCAATTAATATACCACAATGTCAGACATATCATCTACCCTGCGCAAAACACCAAAGGTGGCCATAAAGAAACATTTTCTTGCTGTGATTTCGTACAGGGTAAGAGATAATCCGTGTTTGATAGGCCTGCTCCCTAGAATAGAGCTCACATCAGATGTTCTTTTGCTGGTGTATCTCAGCCCATAACTGCCTGAATAGAAATCACGTCAGGTGAAATATCAACAGCAGTGATGGATTCCCAGAACTCTGATTCTTATATCACAAGTCAAATCATCAGTTCTTGTGTACAGGTATAGCCAACTATAGAAATCATTTCCCCACATCCAAGGACTACTGTGCATCCCATTCTCTTCATAATGTAGTCCTATCAATACCTTTTTTCCCCAATATCAACCTGAAATAGAATTTATTTCCCTGCAGATGATTTCTACTAGCATAGTTGTACATGGATTACATTTTTTTCTTTTTATATGTATAGAGCCAAGCACAATGAAGTTCATACACTTGAGAGAACTACAATAATGCCATTTTTCCATTATATTATCCCATTAGAAAACTGTAAAATCAAAGCAAAATTGTATAATCCATTAACAATTTAAGCATTTTATTTATCCTTAAGAAGGCCTTTCATGTCTGTTTGAACATCAGACTTTTTTCTCCCTTGTTATTTCCTCTAAGTCAAAATATATTTAGAGTATTCTTTAATTACTGAAGGAAAATACTGATAATATTGTCCTCTGGGTTAATTCTAGGGTTCTTATCAGCAACTGTAGATGCTTGAGTACAGGTACAAGAATGGTTCCATTGTGTAGCTTTGTAGTCCAAAATTACACAAAAAGAAATATCTTAAAACCAAGTGAATTTTTTGTTGTATCTTTGACATTGAATGTGATAAAATTAAAAAAGCAGCTGAATCTGCCTCATTGTTTTCCTCAGCTACATCATAAGGTGAACCCTGGGATTTCATTAAAAAAAAAAAACAAAAAACCATGGGTTAAATACAGGAATTTTAAGAAACTGAAGTAAACCAAATCATAATAAGATAATTAAATATTCAAGACCACCAGAAAAACACAGTCCTGTCACAGAGGAGCTTGCATGAACAGTGATGACCTTCCTCTTCATGTTGGGGTGCTTTGCCACACAGAAGAATGCAACACTGTGGTATTCCAGTTTTGGAAATTTTGTCTTTCATTTTCCAGATTAAGGCAATTTGTTTGGCCTGTTGGTGATATACCAGGGTAGGAGTTCTGCACTCAATGAATTTCAGCAGCTATTCAGCCCAGTCCTATGCCTCTGGAATTTTTTTTTCAGTATTTTCCCTTCTAAAATATGAGTAAGAGTTTAATTTCAGGGAAGGATAATAGCCAGAGAAATAAAAAATGTCTGTCATTAGAGAAGAGATAAAGCCAAAAGGCCTATTGGCAAGCAAGAAAGAAAAGGCTGAATAAAAAGAAACAGAACTGCAGGACCTAAGGACAGTCAGGAATTATCAGATCACTCAGGAAAAATGTGGAAGAGAAACCTCTAGATTTTTGCTTTTTTGTTTGTGTTTTTTTTTTTTTTTGTTATGCAAGTGAATTATAATAGTATGGAGGAAGGTAAGGAAAAGGTATTCCCTACCCCAAAGAATTTGCAGAATACATAAAATTAAACATTTCAATTAACAAAAAAAGCCTAAACAACACATGAAATTTTGAATTATCTGTTTAGAGGACTAACAATTGTTCTGAAAATATCCTTTCAAAAGCAAACAAAAAAGAATTTGTAAAAAACATAGAATCTCTTGACACCAAGAGAATACAAGGATGAACAGAGCATTTTTTGTTCATTAGCTTGTTTTTTGTTTAGGACATCTGTGTCTGGTATAATAAGCTGTACTGAAGAGACTCCTTACTGTACAGAAATTTTGTAGATATTAATGAAATCCCAGGCTTGTGTGTTATGTATATACTTACACAAGGTGCTAATCTGCTAGCAGCCCACACATATTTCACACACAAGCTTGTCAGCAAGATGGTGATTAATAGAGTGCTTCTTATTAGCACTGGACCACTTTTTCTGACTCATATTGGCAGGTGCATCTCTATTGCTGGAGGCAACTGTGATAAAGACAGGGAGATCTGGAAGAAATCATTGAAACAGCCAGGTTTGGGAATCAAATCAGAGATTTGAAATCCGTTATTATGATTTCAGCCATGAGGAAAATAAATCCGACTATGTGAGTTTGAACTTTTTCACCATTCACAGCTCTTATCAGCATGAGAAAGCAACCGCCTCAGAGTTTGGTATTTTCACACACAGGCATTGTGAAGCGGTATTGTTGTGTTTGATAGCACAGAGACTGTGAGACTCCACGTGGCTCTGCCCCAGAGGCAGCTCTCAAAAGCCCTACTATCTCAGCTCTGAGTCACTCAGACTGCCTCTGGCACTCAGAAAGGCTCAGCAGTGCTGATGATACCAGGACTCTTTGCCATCCAGATGAGATCAGTCCTCCAGACTGATGCAAAATGGAAAGAATGAAAAGTGTTTTCACTAGAATCCTCCTTATGTCTCACGGCACACACTATGCTCCTAGGCAGGAAAAGCCAGAAAATGTCCTGGATAAGCAAATGAAAAGCAGGAGCACTTTTAGCATGAAGAATTAAATCACAGTAAGCAATATGTATGTAGCATAGAATATCTACATACAAACCACAAGGTATCAGCTATTCATACTATTCTACTCTTACAAATACATAGGAAAGGGAATTCTGATGCACAGAGAGAGAGAATATTTCTGAATAAATCAAGAAGGACTTTTTAAATGCCAAGTTGACACAGAGTTGCCCTAGCTGGGCACAGGAAGCATTCATTTGGCTACCAGGAACACAACTGCATGAGGAACAGCTGGAATTAACATGGGGTGTTAATCCTACAAATAGTAACAGATACCACCAGTCTGGTGGTTTTTCCTGAGAGATGCAGCAGACTGCTGGCACATCAAAGACAGTCACACTTCTCTCCCATTCTCAAGCTGTGCTTCATAAGCCATATTGCCACTTCACAATAAAAAATAAACTGAGGTTATATACAGTGCTGTGCAACCAAAGATATTACTTATTGTTTTTCTCCGTCTAAATTTTAGGTTTTATGTGGGAACATACAGTGTTCATAAAGGCATATATTTTCTTAGATAACTGAGGAAGTGCCACCGCATCTTTAGAAATGCTAATCCAATCAATAAACTTAAAATGTCAGGGGACTAAAAGAAAACTGTGAATGTTTAGTATCTATAAACAGTGCTCATACAGAAAAAAACAGTCTGTCAAGTACATGCTAAAAGGTGACTGAGATAGAAAGACTCCCAATTAACAAACACTGCTGGTATGCCATTATAATCTTATATTAAAGGGACTTTTTTACTGTTCAGAACAACTACAGGATTTAATGTGCAAAATATGTCCAACAGAAAGTTTTTGCACTCATACACAAATCTCAGAGGTATATTTTAAATATACGCCAGTTATAGCCCATGAAAAATTTGAATGTATTTCAATTTTTTTATTAATTCATATTTCCTATCACAAAGTAATGATAAGAGTGAATTATTTTTCTTTGTCCTTGGCCAAAGACAAAGAAATAATCAGGAGCACTGAATGGATAGACTTCTATCTACAACCATCAAATAAAAACCACAAACAGTTGCCTGAAGGCATGAATGACACCTTTGGGATTAGCACTTTGTAAAATTCTTTTGGCTTAATAGACAAATGGCTGTTTATATATGATATAGATAAGTTCCTGTTCCTCAGACACTTAAATTGTCTATTCAGAGAAAAGGTGCACAATTTGTGATTACATATCCATTGGCACAATCACCAAGCAAATAATCATAAATAAGGTTGGGAGAGAAGAAAGGCTGTGTTTCAGTCTTGCATATGTTACCCAAATTTAGGGCTAGATTTGAGCCATGGTTACTCATACTTTTTCCCCTAAAATATCTATTTGTTTTCAGAAATTGATTGCATGTCCTATATTCAGCACTGAAACTTTTTGCCAATGTTCTTTGCAACACTACAGCAAAGCTAAAATGGAAAATACCAAAAAACTTGAACCATTAGGGTTTTATCTGAATCTCAGACCCTGAATTCCTGAAGTAAAATGATTTAAAAAGAAAAGGAAAAAAAAGAAGACAGGCCTCTAATCTGTCTGAGATAGAGCGAAAGAAGGGAATGGCAGGGAAGAGGATAAATTCTTACCCCAAGTCTAACAATGCATTTAGTTTCTTGCATTTGGAAATACAGAGGAATGTAGGGATTAAGATGAAAAAAGGAGAGGCAGATCAAATGAATCCACATAAAAAATCCAACAGAATAAATAGCAAAACGCAGATTTATTTTAAGCTTAATATTTCTAATCAAAACTTTAATTTCCAAAGGTCTGTAAGATAATCACAGAGCTTTGAAAAAGTACTGAGTCTATCAGGGTAGCATTTATTATGTATCTTAAATACAAGTATACTTTTTCAAAATATTAACAGACTGAATTGAGAAATAAAAAATATTTGACAATTAGACATATTCACACGAAAAATTCAGAAACACAGTAAGTATTTTGTCAGATCAGCTGAAACTCTTCTATGCATCTTGGGCAGAGTAGACAAAGCAATGCCATATTAATTCTATCTTTAAGAAACTAACATATTGTTAAAACATATTCAGTGGGAAGGTATGCATAAATATAGTTTTGTAATATTGTATGGTACTGTCTTTAGCTTTAAGAAGAACCTGAATCTCTCAGTGTACTTTTGCTCAGTGTTTATCAACATTCAAATATCCTGAAACAAAAAAGGTTCATTAATATCAAAACATATACATAAAACCAGCTATAAGGCAGTTTTAAAACTATTTTTATTCAAACTGGAAAATATTTTTAGGAGGAAAAAACTCCTTGTGGTGGGTTGACCTTGGCTACCTGAAACCCACACAGCCATCTTTTTTATAAAAGAGAGCCCACCACAACCATTCTTCCAAAGGTTAAACAATCACACCATAAAAATGTTTGCCTGAGAGCTGATCTGGTTTTCTAGCTCCCACTTCTAGCCGTGGTGGAACTCTCAGTATTCATGATTTTTCCTCCAACATCATGGATATTTGCATTAATGTCAGTGTGTATTAGAAAGAATGATGATTTTAAGCATTCATTTTCATAATTTCATTTGCTATTCAGTGCAATAACAGTAGTTGAAATAAATTTGTTTTGAAGTAATGTGGATGCCATATCTACTTTCAAAAAAACTTTGTTCTAATCTACATTGGTTTACTACTAAAATTAGGTGCCACCAGACAATTCATTAAAGATTTGTGATGTAGACATGTAATGTTAGCAAATCATTGCCTGATTATTCATTAAAAAATGATGCCATAGAGGCTGTGTAGATCATCCCAAAACTTACCAACAGGAAGGTTTAACTGATTAAATTCTGGAAAAATATCCTGTAATAAATAAACAAACTGCCACACTCAAAAATCCATCCCTGACTGTTCAGTTTCTGCCTAACAAATCTGTAACTCTGAAAAATATATGTATAGAGTTATCAGTTGGTCAGTTTTGAAATACTAAAATGCAGGACACCATCTGCCCTTTCCTCTAAGTATGTAATGAACACCAAAGATCCCTTCTCACAATAATCATACCCACTATAATGGAAAAAGTACCCTTTTGCCACATAAACCCCTTTTTGTTCTTGTTGTTGTTTAAAGCACACCAAAACAATCAGACAGACAACTAAAAATAAAATTTGTTTAAGAAATAAAGTTAATGAAAATTAAGGAGTAAGGATCACTACACCTCTTGTTTTATAGGAGGTTTTTTTAGTACCGTAGAAAAGGGCTGACAGATCTCTGACATGAAGTTTTGGAGACCTTCTAGTCTTGAAATTTCTCCCAGTATTTCAATATATTTTTTTAAACTTTGTCATTAAAAAAAACAAAAAAAGATTAAATGCCAGCAGAATAGAAGGTTTTGTTTGTTGGTTCAGGGTTTTTTTAATACATAATTACCAGCTCTTCAGAATTATTAAAATGTCAGTGTCATACTTGTTTTAACTAACTTTTTCAACATCACACAGTCAGTGAAGGAGAAATCAGGTTGCAAAATAAATGAGGATAAAACTGCCCTCTACCAGCTGTTTTGGTGATTCACTGATTAAAGGTTTTTAAAAACGGAGTAAACCAGAATTTCATGCCAGATTGCTCAGGTTAATTAGTCTCTCTGAAGAGTCTAATAGTATAACCTAAGTGACAGCATTTAGAAGGATAAGTTGTCTCTTTATCACAGTAATCATTAGGACACAAAAAATATACAAATATTATGCATGATTAAGACTGATAAGAAGTGGCACTAATTTCACAAAAGGACAGATCAGTCGTACATGTCCATGCAGCAACCAGTAGAGCAGACAAACCATAATGTAGCTCAGAGACCTGAACACTTACTGAGATTAGTTCTTGGGGGTAGGGGAAGGAATAGAGCAACAACCGAAAATTCTCACATTCAGAATGGTAGAAGGGAATTTTTACAACTGCGAGGTTGTGGATCTGCTTTCCCGGGAGGTTTCCAAAGATAAAGACACCTCCACTGAGCAGGAAAGCTACTACAATAGGCTGGAAGCAGTCCCTTATCCAACAGCCTCCAGGAACACTTCTTTTACTCCAGTTTTCTGTGAGCATTTTTGATTGACTGGACACGTGAATCTTTGTGGAAATTTTTTTTTTCCCTTGGAATTAATGGAAATATGCAGGGTTAACTAAAGATTTTGCTAAGCAACCAACTTGACTGTGTCTCAGGAGGATCTATTCGTACTCAGGAACACCACGTGTAATTAACAGAATTTAGATTTAATAACACTTGTGTGCCTGAAGTTGTCAATAACCAACAAACTTAAATGTCTAAAATTTGAGTTGCATAGTTTTAACATTCAATTTCCACTATTTAGTGTCTTAGCTGTGCATTACCATTCATAAGTCTTGTAAGAAAACCATTAGCTGCTGAAAGGATGAAATATAGAACTGAATGATCAGACTAAATAGTTTAGGTTGTCTTAGACATACTGATGACTTAGGATTTCTGTTAGCGGTGAAAGCATCAGGCTTCCCACATCTGGCACTCTATTGTCTGCCAAGGCATGACAAATGATAAAATAAGATGTTCTGAATACTGACGTACCCCATGTCCCAGAGATCACAGAGCAGTACTGTCACCCCTCAGGAACATCTTTTTAAAAGTCATGGTATGCTTCTCACAAGAGCTCACGATTTTGAGTCACAGTTGATCACCTATCTTTAGAAGTGAATCTTATTAAAATGGTTTGTGTTTTGGTTTTTTATGGTTTTTTGTTTGTTTGTTTGTGGCTTTTTTTCCATAAGTGGTCACCTAGACATAGGAAAACTTCCTCCTTCATGGTATGTAAGATCTGAAGCCAAGCTGCTGAGATGTGCAAAGAAAAAGGACTTGGACAGGACAGATGCCAGAGTTTCTGTATAAAGAAAAGTAATATCAAATTAAAATACTACTGGCTTAGCACAAAATATTGAAACCAGACCACATTAATAGTAGTAATAGGCCCGACATGAAACAAAAAAAAACTTATAAATTGATGGTATTCCTGTTTTAGATTTATTAGGATGCTGTATGTCATATGAAAAGTAAATACAGAATACAAATTATATTACCTTTGATGAAGATAAATGCTGTTGGGTCACAATATATTTTTATGGGAAGACAATCTATTTGACATGTAAAGGCATTTCACATTTTCAGTAGAACTCTAAACAGCGTAATTTCTGTTGTATCATGACAAACAAGGAACAAAAAAGACAGAATATATTGTATAAATTGTTCATTTGGATCACTGTCTCTTGTCATTTCTGCAAAGAAATCTATCAAATTCCATACATAATTCTCCCTCAAGGAAAATTAAGCCAAAAATCCTTAAATTTAGATATCACTCTGCTTTTTTGAAAGGAATTCTAGTGTTAAAGACAAATAGAGATATTGAATAAAAATATGTTTGCCTAGTTTTCTTTAGGAATGAAGTACTGACTTATGAAGGGAGAACCTATCAAAGATAAAGTGACAAATAATTATTTGAATACAGGATATTTACAGCAAATCTACCTGGATTTTATTTTTTTTTATCTTTGTATTTTGTTTCTCATCTGATAAAAACTAATTTCCATGACACATTCAATTTTTATAAGCCAGAGTATCTCTCACAGGTGACAAAAGCCTCACTTAAATTCACACACACACAGTTTCAGTATGAAAGCCTTCTGCTTAAAAATCACTAATCAACAGTGATGCTTTCAGTTTGCCTGAATAAGTGCAGAAATTTCATCACACACAAATGAAACCTGACCAGAAGAGGTGTCAAGCTTTGATGCATTTGTCAGACAGAGTGCATGATTTGGCTTCATAATTGAGACCTTGTAGTGATCTGTAAAAAAAATTGGAATCTGAGCACATTTTCTCTTTGTGCTCTGCTTCTCCTCCAATGGAAGTTAACATTTGATAAAGAACTATCACCTTCTAGGGATAAATGAACCACAGAAATGCTGTTTCTAGTGAGGTGAGATGTCTCAAAACAGTTTTTTACTATTTTTCCTTCTATAATTTTTACTGCAGTTTAAGGTGTTCTGCCTCTGATCAGGTTTTTTTTGTAAAATGCCTTTTTACCACCTCGGTGATGTTAAGAAAAAGGAAAAAACCCCCAAACCTAAACAAGCTAAGAGTATGTTGGAGGGAGAAAGATGTTGTTCCATTTAGGATTTCCTCCTTAAATTTGGAGAAGAAATCCGGTAAAAGAGGGAGGCACGACCTAACCACCAGGTTGGTTGGCACTACTCAAATAACTGGTGAAGCTGTGGGATTTTAACAGGTAAGCAAGAATAAATAAGAGAAATTTGGGGCATGGGAATAGTACCTAGGCTGTTTTAAGGAAATTTACTTTGAAGAATGAGAAGAATGGATGCTAGAAACAGATCTGGATATGTTCTGGATTTATCACACTAGGTTTATTTTAAAATATGTATAGTTAGTGTAATCAAATACAACCTACCAAACAGATACAGCAAAGGTTTAATTACATTAAAATGTGAGCGGCTTTAATAGTGTGAACTGAAGCACAAATCCACAGGGAAAATATATGATTATGAGCCATCTGATGACATCTCAATAACTTGTCCTCCTACTTGCCACAATTGATTCCTCCCATGGTGTTTAGCATGAGTTATACTGGAAAATACTCATAAAGTTAGCAATGATGGTGAAAAGTTGCCATGAACCTTTTAAGAATGCTCCCATAATTGTTTTTTATTTACTGTGAAGGGCTATACTGCTATCAAATTCATAGAATCAGTCCTGTACTTAAGAGGTCTCAATATAATTCAGAGGAAAAAAAGTTTGTCTATGATTTGTCTTATTTTTCAGGATAAATACTTCACTCTAAACTGTCATTGCATAGACAAACTCCATGCAGTTATTTCTTGGAACTAGGTTATCCAAAAATCAGGTAACTAATACACTTAATTTTGCTTTCAGTTCAGGTGTTTCTGGGAAGAAAGCCTTAGAGAGGATGCTGAAATATTCTAATTTTTTTTTTTAGGTCTGCATGAAAAACAAATAACAATGTTCAATGTCTCATTGCCATGGGAGGAGGTGGGGGGGTTGGAGGGTTAGAAGGAATCTCTGCACCACTACTCTTTGTATTAAAGTAATCAGTTCTGTGGCATGACCCAGTAAATACAACGGCATAGAGTTTGCCAGTTTTTTTATGACAAGGATTTGGAAGACAACTTTGTCAGAAAGCAGAGATAGTTAGAGGCTAATAATTTTAGTGTACTAAAGACACTAAATTTCTCTTCCTCAACCCTTTACCTTAAAATAAAGAGAAGGGAATGTGGCATGAATATGCCTTATGGTTTCTTTTGGGGTGTTCAATTATCTGTTATTTCTGAGAGTACCTAGACGCCCAATCTACAGCATCAAGTCTGAAAACAAACACTATTCAGGCAGGAGAAATGGGTCCTAGGTAAGAGAACTTAATAATATTCTCATCTAGATAAACTACAGACTGCGGATCCTAACTTCTTTCCCAATGTTATAGTCCAAGAAAAAGTCCCTGTCCCAAAGAACCTACACTTGAATCAGTGTTTTTATAGCACTGTTTTATATTCCCCTGTAATGGCATTCATTGCAAGCTGATATTAGTTCTGCTCAAAGACTACAGTTTTCAGTAGGACTTGTTCTTTCATATATATAGATACCTTCAGAAGTTCCATCTTCACAGCTGCAGTTCCATGAATGGGTAATAGTATCAATATTCATAAGAGAAATCACTGATACAAAAACCAGCACTCTACACAGGCACACATTATGTTGCAAAACATAATGAGATACTAGGAAAGAAAGTGGATGCCAGAAAAAAAAAAAGGCTAAAGATGAAGATTTCCATTTGACTGGAGTTCTACAGAAAGCTGAAATAAGAAACAAGGGTTATGTAACTGTTTAGCAAAAGCAATTTTTTGGCCCATTGGCTCTGTATATTTTATTTTAGAGTTCACAACTCAAGAACATAAATTTTTCCTCTTTTTCAGGCTGCCTTAATTTAATTTTTTTTGTCTTGGTTTTTATGTCTAAGTAAAATGGGTAGGTAATTATTAGTAATGGAAGAAATAATTACATGTTCACAATTACTTCAGTGAATAAACTGTAATCATTGAGCCTTCTACGAGAACACATTGGACATTAAGTTCTTCAAGTGTAAGTTATACCATGTACTCTTAAACTCGTGATTATATTTCTTTCTGAACAAGTAAAGGGAAGTGTTGATTGGATTTACAGTCTATCTCTTGTATTATTACAGTGTATTTCCTATATTTACAACTGAAGGAAAGCTTGCTGTTCAGGCACTTAGTGATATAAATTGTCAACGTTTATTGCAGTCAATAAGGACAGTGAATTTATACCAACTAAAGATGCATTCTACCTTTTTTAAAGGTTGATTTAAAATGTAATGTGAAAAGCAATGAAGATAAGCTAGTTGTGAATTTTTTTTAAATGCTTTAAACATATACTGGCTTCCTCTGTGAAAAAAGAGTAGTGAAAATTAACAGAAAACTCAAATAGAACTAGTAGTGAAAGTTATCAGAAAACACAAATTAACAGAAAACCCAAATACAAAATAAAACCCAAATGCACTTTATTAGCTGAACCATAATACAGTAAAACCCAGGTACCATTTTGGCATTATAAGTTTTTAGTAAATAGTTTCCTTGAAAACAGCAAGATGCAAAGGAACACATTTTTCACCAGGTACTTCTGTTTCCTATACTCTCCTTACATCAAAAATACTTTGTAGATGAGCTAGTATCTTAGATATTGTCAGCAAGCCTGTTCTTTTTCCATTCTGCAAACTGAAGAAAAATAATTAACTTGAATGCGTTCATTTTACAAAGACATCCTCTACTACCATGTACGAAATGGTACTTCTTGAGTAAACTTCTGTAAAGCTTGTGCTCTGATAAATTTCTTCAGAAAAGGGAAAATATTATGCATATGAAAAGTGGATAGAGTTAAGACCTTGGTTTAATAAACTGAAAAAACCTTATTTAAATGTTTAAATTATGGGAAACATTTTTCTGCGTCAAGAAGGTTTTAACACTAGGTTGTAATGACATTACAACAGTAGACTGTAAGTATTATTAATTAAATAAAGCATGTTTTCTTTGATCCTTACTGTAGAGAAGCCTTAAAAACCAAACACCCTGATCATGTTCATACTTAACCCAGCCATTAAACCTTACAAGCTCTTTCTCCTTCTCTGACCTTTTCTTTGCTTTCAAACAGAAAAAAAAAAAATGCAGGAAACAGAAATTTTGACCTCTAGATAGATTTTGCTTCACCATATAGAAAGCTTTGGTGACACACAGGAGGGTGGAAAAGGGAGAAAGCGTAACCTGGGCTGGGTGGGGGTTTTCTCTGAAGATTATTCTTTCATTGTACATGTATAGGGTGTACTTGGCAAGTTTTTGGTAGTGGGAGCGCCACAGGACTGGATTCTGTGATAAGATGCCAGAAGCTTCCCCCATGCCCAACAGAGCCATTCCACAGAGCTCCAGGACTGACCCATGACTGGCCAAGGCTGAGCTTATGGGCTACACTGCTACTGCCTATGGGATAACATATTTAAGAAGGGGAAAAAGTGATACACAAATGTAGCTGGGAAAGAGGTGTGAAAATATGTGAGAGAAGCAGCCCTGCAGACACCAGTGAAGAAGGAGGGCTACAGGCACTAAGGAGCAGAGATTACCCTGCAGACCATGGTGAAGTAGGCTGTCTTCCTACAGCCTACAGAAGTACATAGTGGAGGAGTTATCCACATGCAGCCTACAGAGGACCCCACAACAGAGCCCTGAAGGAAGCTGTGGCCCTGTGGAGAGCCCACCTGTGGAGAGCAGTTTTCCTGGGAGTACCTGTGGCCCTGTAGAGAGGAGTTCACACTGGAACACGTTTGCTGACAGGATTTGTGACCCCATGGTGGTGGATTGTGGTCCACTCTAAAGCAGCCTTTTCCTGAAGGAATTCATCCTGTGGAAAGTATTCCTGTTGGGGCAGTTCATGAAGGACTGTTTCCCATGGGAAGGACACTACACTGGAGCGAGCAAAGAGTTTGAGGAGGAAAGAGCAACAAAGACAATGTGTGATGAACTGACTACGACCCCCATTCCCTGTGCACCTGCACTGTGTGGAGGTAGGAGGTGGAGGAATTGAGAGTGAAGTTGAGTCTGGTACAGGGAAGGAAGGGAAGGAGGGAGGAAGGTGTTTTTTAGATTGGTTTTTATTATCCTATTCTCTTATTAGTTATCAATAAATTCCATTAATTTTCTCAATTAGAGTCTGTTTTACCCAAGACAGTAACTGATGAGTGATCTCTTTCTGTCCTTTATCTTGATAAATGAGCTTTTTCTCATATTTTCTCACCTTCTCCAGTTGAGGAGGGGGAGTGGTAGAGCAGCTTGAAGGAACCTGACATCCAGTCAAGGTTAATCGACCACAATATCACATTAATCTTTGCCATGTTCCTGTCCTGTGTTCGATTATTTTATCTGTTGTTATGAGATGCTTTTCACATTAAACACACATTCCTTTATCACCACTTTTCACCATGCAACCTATCATCTCTGAGAAAGCATTAAAAAGTCTGATTCTTTGTCTGTCTGAGTTTGAAACTTGATTGCTGTATTTTGAAATGAGATCCTTTGTGGGTTTTTTTTTTTGCTTGAGACAAAGAGGAGTTTCCCATAAACCTCAAAGTGGACACTTTAAATACAGGACACACACCTCACTCAGAAAAAGAAATTCCTCAAGCCCCACAGCTGAAAGACAGGAAGGGAGCCAATTACTTTGGAGTATAAATACTAAACACCAGTCGAGAAGAAATGAAAAATGGACATGAAACTAGTCATGTTTACAATGAATTATTGTATTTCAGCTCATGCTGCACTGGGTCTTAGTTAATAAGTAGTGCCACCAAGATGAATTCACTAAACACTTAGAAAGACTATTAGTAAGACTGAATTTTCTTGGCAGTAGAAAAAACTTGGCTTACATTCCTCTGCTTTTCCAGAACCAAATGAAATGGAAAGTAATGCTTTTCTCAGCCACAATCTCTCAATGTATTTTATAAGCCTTTTGCACATATTGAGTAAGATAGGAAAAGCACAAGAACTGCCCTTTCTTCCCTAGGTAGTATTTATGATGAAATCCTAGGACGCCTTCTTAGCTTCAGAACTGCAGTGACTGAGAAATGTTCATAGCATTTTTGCATAAAATAGTGAGAATAAAAATATGTATAGAAGTCATCTTGCCTCTCTGATCAGCAATGGAGAGTAATGGTGGATAGAAAAGCCACAGTAAGATTTCTTCAGTTCATCAAATTATATAAAGTCAAACCCACAGAAGGCATTGATGATTTTGATTTTTGAAAAAGTCAACAAAGTTACACAGATCAAACTCTAAAACACAAAATGCAAAATTACCACATTATAGATGAATTGGCCATGCATTTTGAACTGGTGAAACACCCCTGAGTGGAAATTTATCTCACTGACATCTCATTGAGTTCAAACATGGATCTTTATTTGTTTGTTCAACATGCATTGTATAAGTGCTGATTTTGCATTCCTTTTAGGTGTGAGACTGGACACTAGAAGGGTGATCTGCTTGATCCTGACTGCTGCCCTGTGGCTCAAATGGGATGTTTCTGGGGTAAAAAGGCATAGTTCTCGAGAGTAGTGGTGTGTGCTCAGAAATAATCTCTGAGTGCAAATGCACAGCTCAGAATAAGGTCATAATCATGAGATAAATAGAGCCAGTGCAGCTAAGAAGTGTCAGTGAAGGCCAGCAGTCCCACAAGTTTCAAAAGTAATCGAGAATGCAAAATTTTCCTAGAGATCCAGAGAAGACTACAAAATTTTTGCCAACCAAGGAGCCACTGAAAACTACTGGAATGAGGACCTATCCTGACAGGACACATCAGATTGGGAAGACCTGTTTTCAAACACCTTGTATTAATCTGCCAGATACAGAATATCTAGGATTTGTTGATGGACAAAATTGCCTTTTGCAGTTGAATTCCAACACAGACGTACGTCTGGCCATTAGCTCCTTTCACAGTGTTATTGGCTTCCATACTTAAGGAAAAGGATGGGGCTCTTCCCCCTCATTTGTGATTCATTATTCCATCACACATTAATATTAATAGGACAAGAACTTTCTTAACTAACTGGAAAATTTGGTAACAGTTAACAGGTGCTCATGCTGGTAAAAGAAGCCTGTCCAGAAAATGGCTGTGAGAAACTGAGTGGAAGAATCTATTCTTCTGAAAACAGAAATTTTCCCTGTACAATTTTTATTTCATTAGCTAAACAAAAGTAAATGTTGTTTTTTTTTTTTTCCATGAAAAATAATATCAGTTTATGCATTTACACTTTACACAAGAAGATCACTACTTTGTAATGAAGGAGGTGCAGAGAGCTTTGATGTCAAGCTGAGGACAATAAGGAAAATGTGACAAAATTAGAGGGTGCAAAGTCAAAGAATAATGTCAATTTGAAAGCTGGGAACTCACAGAAGGAAAGTAGAAAATTGGTTGAGAGGGAAAAGTTAGGGAAAGCAATAACCTCTATGAATACTGCAGTTGGTAAAGGCTCTCTCATTATTTGCTTCATCCTTAGATAACAGTACTTATGTAGCTCTTTTTACTAAATATCTCTGTAAGTTTATTAAATGAAGTCCTATTCTATATCCAAATGAAAACAACCTGAAACACTACTCAACAAAAGACTTTCTGTATATGTAAATATGGAATGCTGACTTTTTCCTAATCTAAAGCTAAAATAATTTTTTCCATAGGAGTTCTACCATATCAAAATCGTAAGGAGAAGGCCATGGAGAGAAATCAAAGGTTCTCATGAGGCAGATACACTTTTATTTCATTACATCTGTTTGTCCAAAGCAGTCCAGAGATAGCCAGGCACTCTGTCCTCCAACAGGGAGGAACAGCAAGTCAGTAACCTCTTGTACTGCTACCACACTGGCCTTCTGTGGAATAAAAGTAATAGATTAATCTGTAGAACAGATTTCTTCAAATGGGCTTCATATTTCCCACAAAGTAATATTCGGCATCAAGTTTTTCATACAAGTGTTTCGCATAATAAAAATGCTCATGTCCATGAAGCATCAATGTGCTGCAATATGCATCAACTGAAGCCACGCACGGGCAAGATCTTGAACCTTTGCAAGCCTAAGACCTTCTTAGATATCAGTGTTGTAGCTGATACATAATATATTAGCAAACACTGTGATCTGGACTGGAAGATCATGAAAGGATCAACATAAGCAGCAAAAGAGTTTGCAGGAATCATCACCACTGGTTGTAGCCTTCAACCTAGCATCCAACCTGAAAAGCCTCAGGCTGAAGATTCCTTGCAGTTTATTACATGGGCATAATAGTTCACATGCAAGCCTTACAAGGAGTGATCTTCTACCGCTGTGTTAACAGGATTTGACTCTTTCCACTTTTGTTGGGACTCCTTTTTTCCTAGCCAAATCTGTATTTTGCACGTATTCATCTGTACCTAATGTGACCTGCAAGCAGCATAAGGAAAGAGGCCCTAAGGAAAGACTCACTGCATCCTGAGAGCAGGAAAGTCTCCACCTCTGGATAGAATTTGCTCTCTCCAGACTTCAAACAGGAAGCTGGAAGAACTAGATTAAACCAAAATCAGGAGAGATCAATACAGAATCAGAAAATCATAGAATTACTAAGGTTGGAAAAGACTTCCAAGATCATCAAGGACAACCATTAACCCAGCACCATTTGCATTCATCACTAAACCGTGTCTCCAAGTCCACAATCACGTGCCTTTTGAACGCTTCCTGGGATGGCCACAACGCTGAGTATCACCGCTCAGAAACATCTGTTTGCATGGACAGAACAAGTCAGTCATGAGACATCCTGATTAAGGTATGGTTTCAAATAAATGTACGCAATTTCAAATACACACTTTAGACCTGATGACTCTGTAACTGGAATATTTTCTTAACATTTTTATTTTCACTTCAGGCCATTCCAGGATGTCTGTAAAAGAACTTTCCTGAGCAAACTCTCAGCTCACTAAACTATTCCTGAAAAGGAAAAAAAACATTTAAAAAATTGCTTCTCTGCCTGACTGATAAGCCTTAGGTTTCATTCACATCAGCCATCTCTGAGGGGAATGGGTGCATCAGTGCACTTGGTAGGAGATTCCTGGCACCTTTGAAAGGCTATTTTTAGGATCCCTGTTTGCTGGGAAGTGAGATCTCATCTGTACATGGCAGTAAACAGCTGTCAGTTCTGAGTCATCAATAACCCAGCAAAGTATGAAGTTCAACTTTTCTGTGAAATATCTAATATATGATTATAATATTTAGGTTAATCAGCAGTACTTTAAAATACTTTTTTAGACAACTCGAAAGGGAAAAAAAATTTTTTTTTGAGCATTATACCATGCTTTTCACTGATACAGGCAAACCTATTAGGAAGTAAATATTCATGGCTAACTCCCACATATTCTTCGTGCCAAGAAAGTGAGAAAAAATATGTGTACATTTCTGCCACAGTAGGGTTGTTTGAGCATTGAGTCATGGATGAATGAAGAAGAAAATGTAAGCTATCAAAAAAAATGCTGAGGACTAAGATAACACTTTAAGCACTATTATCTCATTATCTTTTCAATAGATGTACAATGTCCTTGCACTTTTCCTAGTACAAAATGTATTAAAATTCCCTTAAACACTTAGGTCCCACAAATAAGCAACCTTAGCAGTGTGCATTACTGAAAAACTACATAGTTTGCTTTATTTTCTTTCTTCAGCCACACAGACATTTGATCTCAGCATGGTGTACATTTGTTTCATGTCCAGTGTATAAAAAAATAAGTACAACAGATATCATTTACATGTGTCCTCTCAGCATTTACTTCTGATAAAAAGCTGCACAAGCCACATTTAAAGCTGTTTTTGATATTCAATGAATGGTTGGTCAGAAATAAAATGAAATAAATTGCACTTTGGAATTCAAGCTGAAGAGACTAACACAAGATGTTTATTCACTATTCTTGCCAACAGAGTTCCCTTTGGTAAATGGAAGTATTGTTATTTTTCTTCCTCCAGCCTTTTCACACACCTCATTGCCCATCTACACAATCTTCCTGAGATGGCAAAATGTTCTAAAGTACAAGACACTTTTCCTCTTAAAAATCATTTTGCCACAAGGAACCATACTTGCCAATTTCAGGCCTCAAAGTTGTATTCTATCTTAATAAAAGGATACAAAAATGTATTTACTTCTCATCATAACAAAGTAAGGAGCTGCACACACCAGGGATACCTTTAAGTATGGAAAAGGATACCACCTGATGGTGAAATTCCATGCAATATCCAATTCTTTTGTTAAATACTGTATTTTCATCAATGCTGGTAAAGACACTAGCGTAAACATTTTGACAGGCATCACTAAATACAGCCCTCAGAAGTATTACAAAATCTTGGAGGCTCTTTAAACTCTAGAAATCTTCCAAGAGGCCTCTATTATATTTTGGGTCCATATTGCAAAATGCTTTTTGGAAGAGTGACTGCCAGCTGCCAATATCCAGATGGTGAAAACTAGGCAAACTAAGAAAAAATAATTTAAGTACTTGGATTTAAAAAACCCCAAAACCCCACAAGCAAACCAAACAAAAAATGCCCAAGCAAATCTGTAGGAAAAGAAATCTCTACTTATTTAATGAATACACTCCACAGGATTTCATTTAGCAGGTAATCCTGAACTTTGAATTACCATTAAGTAGCCATGTTAGACATACTAATTTTGTATAAGTCTATGTCAATATTAGTTTCAATTTCAGTGCATATTGACATCAAAGCAGGATGCAGAAAACTTACAAAGGAAAAGAAGTGGCACAAAGGCTGGCTATTTTAACTGCTGGCACACCCATCAGTGCCTGATATTATTTCCTATTATTCCTTATTGATCTTTAATGACTCTTTCTTGCATGGGTTAGATGGTGTTATTTTCAATGACTGAAATCAATATGTTATTTCTTTCACAAGTATCTATAAAGAATAAAGATAGAAAATTTATTTTCATTGAGGTCTTTTCACCAGTAAAATTGCTGCTTATATTTACCACATTTGATTTTGAAAGGACTGAGCAGGCATCCACTGAAATACACCACACTGACGTTCAACAGACTTGAATTTAGCTTTTAGAAAACTGTCAGCTTTTACTCAGAAAAACGCGTGTGTGGTTGAAATTACATTAGAGGCTGTTGCACTTCTCAGCATGCAGGTTCACACTAACATTATTGTGTTGCCCAAATGCAATCAAGAGATAGTGGCCCTGTGATGTCTGCGGCCGATGTGGAGCAAGCAGCAAGTGATAATTGTACAGCCTCTTGGAATACACCTTAACTCTGTGAACTAAACGATGTAGTAGAGAGGTAGCTCAATCCTAATTTAGGAGACAAATTGTAGGAATAGCACTTGAAACCAGAAAGAATGCAATGACATGGGTATAGACAGAAAATGATATAAAAGTATCTTGACTGAATTCTTTCCAAAATTAGGATCGTCATCGTTACTTTAAAAAATGGAGTTCTGCTATGGAATCCAGTTCCATAGGTAGCTCAGTGAAGTCCAGGAGCATCTCTTCATTGACCCAAGAGCATACTGAAAGAAATATTTATAGTGGATAGATTTTAAAATTTGTCTTAAATAATTCAAGGCATGTAAATATCAGGAAGTTCTTTAATCATCACGCAGGGTACTCAGTTTGAAATAATCTAAATTAGAAAACTGGAAAGTCTTAATGATTAGGCTTGAACAAGAAATGTATTAAACTGCTATATTTCAGTTAAAATATCTCTATTAAATGATGAAATTATATTTCTTGCAAAATATTCTATTATTACAATATTCTATTATGTGTTAAAACATAAAAGTACTATGAATCTGGTATTAGATATCTCATTATATAAGTTATATGCTCTTATATGTAATTCATTTAGAATTTTTTAAAATTTTTTCTTCCCCAATCATTTCTTCAGCAGTTATTTCATTGGGGAATGGAATTTATGGCAGCCTTCTTAACGATCAGTATAAAAGAAATCCCTAAATTTATGGCTTCATGGGAATCTCTGCTGTGACCACATTCACTCTAGGGAGTGCCAGATAGTGTGGCAACTCTGAATGTTCTCTTATGAACAATTTATTGTGATCACTCTATCATGACTGATCTATAAAACAGGTATGCACATAGGGTACAAGCAAGTAGAAAAAAAAACCCTAAAAGTTGTAATAAAAATAAATTCCTAAACATTAAATAATCTTCTGAAAAACAAAGTAAGATCACAATCTGAAAGTAGTCAAAAACTGAACAGCAATCATCAACGAATTGCCATGAATGATAGGGATGTTGGGATTATACTTCTTAACATCTAATTAAGTCATTTTAGTTTTTCCAGTAGCCTTTTCAGGCTTCCTTCCCCAAATCTTTTGTTGGCTAAATACAATTAAGATTTTTTTTTCCTCCAACTTTCGTATAAATGATATCCTTGCTTTTGTCAGTCTCTTAACTTCTGTAAAATGTACTCAGAGCTGGTAAAATGGCATCAAAGAGAAGAAACATGGGATTTGACTAGTTTGATTTACTTTGCATCATAGATCTCACATAACAATAGCTATTCATTATCACTTACCCTTAAAAATTAATTGCTTTACTTGCTTCCAACAGGTAGCATCCTAAAAAGATTAAGTATTCAATCATCTTTAAAGGATAATGCCACAGCAAAATGCACCACCAGTATTCAGGTACTTGTTTCAGCAAATAAATCTTGCATTTACTTGTTGAGAATTTACTGTTGAGTTGGTTTGTATTTTCTTCTGCTATATATAAATATTTCCACTATAATCTATAGTAAGGCTAAGTATGACGTTCTTCAGAAAGAAAATGTCAACAGTCACCAAATGTTACCACTCTGGCATGTCTACCTTCTTATATCAACTTATTTATATTCGGGTGCCAGAACTTCAAGTCAAAGGGGAGACCTTGAGGCTTCTAAACCTCAGTGTGTTATTTATGGGCTGACCACAAGGCCATGTACTGCTGTCCCCTTTCTCAAGAAAGGAAGAAAAGGGAGGTAGGGAGGCAGAAATGCACTAAATGTAATCTTACTTTGTGGGGGAAAACTATTCTGAATTTGAGTGGTATAGTGAGAGAAATAGCATATGGAAGTGATCATACGGGAATGATCTATCTATATTAATCAGATATTGAAAACATTTTAATCAATACATGATTCTACTTAAGATAGAAAATACTTATGCTTAGGGATAAATCTAAAACAGCAAAAGAAATGCTTTCCACTAGCTCTAAGGAAAAGGCTTATACAGTGACATAAATGAATGTAAGATAGCAATTATTAACAGCGGTGAACAATTCTACTGTTCTGTTAAATGTAATTCTTAGCATTTAAGTCATCTGGACCAAAAAGAAGGTTCCTTAAGTTTTATTGTTTTTCATTAGAGCAGGGGTTACTAGATTGCATGTGATCACTCATCCACTCAAATGCATCAGAATCTTAAAAGATAACTTTCTGTAGTTTCACTAGAATTTTTATTGAAGTAATTTATCCTCAGTGCACCAAGTTTGAAGAGCTCAACTCTGCCTACAAAACAATTATCTAGAAAAACAGAACATAGCAGATTCAGTCTAGTGGCCATAAGTGATGTTGTAACAGCTATGATTAGGATCTTAGGACAGTGTCACACAGTTTGCCCCATCCCACATTCCCCACTTCTTCCCTAGTTACTCAACAGAAACCTATACCCGACAGCCAAATTACCAAGTGTGCATTCCACATGTAACAATGTGTTGCTTCCTCACAGGAAATGTACTACTGGTATCAGGACTGTATTTTATTCCTTGATTCTCAACCATTTCTTGATGGTGTGACAAGTTTATTTAATTTCTGCTGAGAATACGCACTGAAATTACAATGCACGAGCTTTTAATATTGACAGCATAAGTAATTAATCTTCTCTATTAATGTTTCCATCAAGGGTCACAGTTACATGGAGTTACACATAACAGAGGTACTCACAAATACTTGCTTTGGTGACGAACCAAGAACATTCAGATATGTTATAGTATTATAAGAAAGGAAGGGGAATATTTTCTAGTGGATTTGGACTGAGCAGTCTATCAAAGAAAAGAGAGGCAAGATAAATGAGAGGCAAAAATCAAGGCAGTGAGAAGGAAAATAATGGCAAGAAGTAGTAAGGGAGGAGAAGAGCCTTGATATTTAAATAGAGTTGAACAAACAGTATGAAACAAGTGTGAGATATGAATAAGTAAGTTTTGAAAGTGCACAGACTGTTTAAAAGCAGATGGTTATTTCAGTAAGGTTTCCAGCAGAGCTTGACCATTTGATACATGGGCCAGAAGAGGAATTGAAGTAGTGTCAAAACAGTTTACCCAAAAGGACATGAAGGAATGGAATTTTGCCAGAACACTTTTTACTTCACTATGTTAGAAATTTGAGAATTTTGCTATGATGAAAAACTGCAAAATTATCCAACAGAATATTTAGCTATTTCACACTATTCCCCCCCCTCTCCCCCCCAGATATTCCAGTTGCTTCAATAGTCCAAATACCATAATACAGCATTTTTATCAAACTGAAAGGCCCCATTTTTTGCTGGTTAGGTTCTGCTTATTCTTATGGTGACAGGAAAATCACACATTCTCAACCCCTCCCCAACACTATTATAAAGTTTCAGTTCTCATCAAGAGGAAGGAAAAAATAAACAAAAACATTTAGAAAACTGTTTTCTATTTATAGACAAACTTGACATTAAATTGTTAGGACCAACATCTACAAAAGCAGCGAACAGACAACACAGAAGAGATCAACAAAGCTAGTAAAATGTTCAAATAATCCTTGCCTCATAAAGAATTTAAAGGAAAATCATTAAAAGTGAGTTTAATTTGGTATAAGTTTCAGTTTAACAGGACATGAAAGGCCTATCAACACTTGCAATGTTTTGGCTTTATCAGATGTGCTAAAATAACACTATTATGTTCAGTACATTTTCCTAATCTTTAGTTTGGTGTTTTATTAGAGGTTAGTGTTAGGATAGCTGAATTTCTTGTCTTTTTAAATATAATTAGACACTCACACTAGATTTAACAACCTTCCACACTTGTAGAATAAACAACATTAATTTTCACACCTTTTATCCATCAAACACATTGTGTGGCAAACACATTATCAGGTATACTGTTTAAACTTTTGATTTTAGCAGAAAACCCCTGCTTTTGGAAGAGTTCATCAACAACCTCAAACTTACCCAGATTTATTTGCTTTGTGAACAATCTGTGATTTCAATTCCATCAACTTTTTCGGTACTGGAAATACTGACTCGCTTACTGGCTCTCTTGCAAGTAATTATATTATCCTTCTTATCTTCTTTTTTTGAGAACTTCACATATTACCCTGAGCACTTATAGAATGCTCTGGCAATCCCATCTTTAACACGAAAATTTTTATTTTATCAACATAGATTTTCTTAAAATATAAAGAAGCTATTAATTTGACCCAAATATGTACAAACTTGTCTTCAATTAATGATATGTAAATTCTAGAATATCTATTTAAATTGCTTAGGTTTTAGTAAACTGCAAGTTAAATGGGTTTTTTAGGAACTTCTCTGAGTTAAAACTCTTAATATTTATCTCTGGGAATGATTCTACCCTTCTGGTGCAGGGGAAAGGAGGACCAAAAAAGTTAATAATTTTACTGAAACAAAAATAGATGTCAGCAACAGTAACAATTTTCATTCAATCATTTTATGCAATATTCCTAAAATGAAAGGATAAGCATCTGAGGCCATGCTTACTTAAGACTTTGGTGTGAAGACATTTCTGGGTTTTTTCCTATTGCAAGGCTCCAATACAAGTCATAAGTTTGACAATGTTCTCTTGTTCTTTTAATGAAGAATAGCCTATATTTTCTTCTCTCTTTCAACATCATGAACATGGCCTTGCTTTCTTTATTCCCAACATGATCACAGCAAAGGTAAAATGAGTAATCAAGAGTGATGTGGAGATAATTGTAAAACTGAAAGTAAAACTGCATCTGCTTTGAGGAAACAAAAGGCACCATATGCTCATTAATTTATCCTCTACACTCAAGGGAAATTGCTTTTGCTACCTTTTTTTGCCATAAGAAAAGACTTCTGCTGGAAAAGTTACAAAAGTTTCACATCCAAATTGTGTCTTATGTAACTTACATTATAGTCAAAAGAAAAGTTTTACTCTTCAATGGAATATTAAACAACTTTATAATGACTTCAGGTAATCAGTAGGAGAGTTTAATTGAAGTGGAAGTTATTTTTGTACACTATTATTAGGATCTTAACCTCTTGGGTCAATGTCTACTGAAATGTCCTAGATAATAATGATAACAATGATAATAATGATAATAATGATGATAATCATCATCATCATCATCGCCATCATCATCATCATCATCTTTTCAAAGCATAGAATTGTCTGCAGGATGTTTCCCTACTTGTCACTGACACAGATTTGAAACACATGCTCGAGTTAATTCAGAACATACAGTCTCAGAATGTAGGTTCTGCATTCTTGTACTGAAGGGCTCTTTGCCTAATAAATACGGCTGGCAAGCTCTACCAAGAGATGGTAGAATACTAGTGTAGCTGAACTGTAAGAAAATGTGTGCGCACTCTTCAGATTCCCAGTTGGAACTTAGCAATGCATGCAGGAAAATATTCAGCAGTTAACACTTATTTCCTTTAAGGAAAGATAGTCCAGTAGAAGTTAAACAGGTGTCCCCTTAAACCAATTTTCTGGAAAATAGCCTAATAATGAAGGCTTTGCAAATATTCTAGAGACCTGAGACCTAAAAGAATGGAAAAAGATGTTCAAGGACAAACCTAATAGTTTTAAATTACTCCCTCCATAACTTCTGAAAGAATCAGGGAGTTTTCATGTGCACAGATATTATTCCACTGAAAAGAAATAAAAACAACATATTCTCTGAATGTGAATATCTTCAGCATCCTTCCTTTTCCTTTTTCTTTTTTTTTTAAGTTTCAATCTAGCAAGATCTTTTAAAAAGACAAAGCAAAAGGAATTTTTAAGTCACAGACACCTCCAAAGTTAGCAAAGATTACATTCTCCTGTCACACAGCTAAATTATTAGAATTTCTCTGATAATAGTTGGTTCTTTATTTCACTGCTTTGTCTGAAACTACATAGCATTTCCTGTCTTTTTGGAATCAAAGTGAAACAAATAAATCATCACTTAGTTTCTATAGCAATAGAAAAACCACTTGGAAACACTCAGGGTGCAGTAATTCCTGTCTTGCCCTTATTTACAACAGTTTTGAAAATCTTCTCTATTTGAATAGCATGCCTATGTTTTAAATGTTTTATGTAAATTAGAAGCTCACAAATAAGTCAGTCCCAAGGTCTCTCTTACTACTCACTTCAGAACACAACTGATTTTTTTTACTGCTCCATTTAACTCCTGCTTTCCCCTAAGTCAAGAATGGGTAATAGATAAAAAGAAAATAGAAATCACTGAGGCTTACAATCATGCATATATGTAGCTTTTCACTGTCCTTAGAGTTCCTTGTAAATGAAACCATTGAAAACTGTGATAGCCAAAGTCCATAATATTTGCTGGAACTATCTAGATCAGTAAGAGTTATCAAGATTAAGGAGGGAAGTTCAAATATTTTCTTGTAAAAAAATCAATTCTAATTCCCACAGTCCTAAGAGTAGGAACATGTTGTCTGTCTCAAATAGCATACGTTTTCACAGAACACCACTTATAAAATTTAGAGACTCAGTCTTTCACCCAGAATTTCAAACAAGTCTCCTATTAAAGTCACTGAATCTTCATTTAGTTTCATTATTAATAAATTCATTGAATAAAATAACTTATTTTGTTACAAGAATTTTGTAACATAGGAAGCGTTCCTGTAACGTTTGTTTCTATAATTGCTAAAAAATTTCTAAAATCAGAAATACACATAAATATCAACTGTAACTTAACGTGACCTTAATCACTTGGTAATCAACAGTTGACTGTCCACTGTTTCATTTATATTCATTTCTGCTCACCTAAACCAACACAGAGACACCACAGGGAATAGTGCAATGGTTTGGATAGATGGATCTTTTCTTTAAAAGCCCAGTTTGCTTTTAGGCATAAAGTGGGTTAAGATAAGTCACACAGAGGTTGCAATATTAATATATCATACAAAATACCCAGAGAGAATGAATGTGTATTATTAATGTTTTTATTCAAATATTTCAATGTGTATTATAATGTATTAAATATCTATATTATATTCAAAATTAAGAACAGTTAAATTATCAAAAGGCAACAAATAAATAAGTGCAAAAATTATAGAAGTTGAAAGCATACTTCATTTTTTAATCTTTTTTTTTTAAAGATTGCACATCCGAAAAGAAGTAATAGTATTCAGCATCATGAATAGTGAATAGCCATGGAAAAGAGATTCAAACTGTTCCCAATGAAGATTTTCAACACGTCCTAATTTCATTCCTTGCATTATTCACTAGCTCTGCAGCTTATCTATATGTACAGCAGAGATAATTTACCTGAACTTAGAATTTCAATCATTCTAAATTATTTTAGTTTGTGGATTTAAAAAGGAATTCATATACTAAAATAATATTTAGTCAACATTAGGGATGTCTGAATAAGAATAAATCACTACCCCCATATGGAGTCAGCAGTTCTATTACCCTGAAGAAAACTGCAAGTAAATATTGAATAAAACAGCCATGAGTAATCTATGGGTCTGATGTGTCGTTTCAAAGGCCATATTTTTTTTCTAATTTTAGTGTCTGCACAGTACCTGTTGGTGAAATCTCTAGGTTCTGACAGTAAAATTACTGATTGCAGATTGGTATTCTCTGGAGTGATTCATGTTCGCATTGAATTTTTCATTATTTCCTCAAGCTCCCATTAAACATTGTTACAAGCCAACTCTGACTTTTTCAGTTTGCCTTCTAAGAAAGTTAACTGGGTTTTACAGAGGCTGCTCTGTAAATATATATTTATGGAATACCTGTACTCCTTTAGGTCTTACTGTAAAGAACTGACATCAAAAACCCAATAATTTTCAGCAAAAGAAATAGCAGATAGATCCCCAGAGGCTTGAGCTGGGCTAAGGGAAGCATTACACGCTACACCACTGCAGATTCACACCCAGAAGTGAAGCTAGATATTGGTTTTAACTATATACATCCTTCAGAAGTAAGTCAAAGCATGGTTGAAGGGTTCACTGCAACTCATAACCATCCTAACTGATCCAGGAGTAAAGCAGTTGTTTTACTTCATTTACTCCCTCCTTGTTTATTCTCCTCTTAAACTCCCAGCCTGGAGCCTCCTTTCCCCATTAATCAGTGGTCTGGGCAGCTCAGATCTTCCTTTGAGACTGGCAGAAGGCAAGGTCAGATTTTGCTTCTGAAATCAGAAACTGCAGCGAGCATTTGTCCTCAAGGTAAAATATGCTTAGTGCTGAAATCCTACAGTACAGAATAGTAGTTAAAAAGCTTCCTCAGTCACCAACATCAGAAAATGCCCAAGGGTGACTTGAGCAATGGTAAATGGGTTGGCTCTGTAGGCTACTGGAATATTAAGCATCACATACAATAGATACAAAAGATGCTGAAAAAAGAAGATTTTGGGGTAAAAAAAAAAAAAAAGGAAAAAACAAAGGTCCTTCTACTTAGAAGTCTGAAGCATCAAAAATATTCAAATCATCACATTTCAAACAAGACTCCAAACACTATTTTTCATATTATTGAAAAGTTGTCTTTTCCCTAAATATTTCTAATAATTTTCTCACATCACATGCAACATAATAAACACAATGGAAAGAGAAAATAATTTAGTACAACAATACAACAGCATATGCAACATGAAAACATGCCTGAAATACACAAGCCTCTGACACAAATTGCATAAATAACATGCAATAGAAAAAAGGGAATAAATCACATTTGTTTGCACATGTAGGCAGAGTTTTATCTAACTCATCAATATTCCTTTTAATAATGGCAGCATTATTGCTGGATAAGTGGTGGCTATGAATAAATCATTTATGAAGGGCTTCTTTATCATAGCGAAATTAATTTCATCTTTTTTAATTGGAATGAAGACCAACAAATTCTACTTATGCCTTCTATTTTTAAACGCCTTTGTGTTAATTTTCTATTAGAACTGCAATTTTATCCATTTATTATGCAGTACTTTCCTTTCATAGTGAAAGAATATGGTGCAGTTATTTTGGATAATATGTGTCCTATCCAGCCAGAATCCTCTGGCTACTTCTTTGACCCTGGGAAGTGAAAAATTCTCTGAATTGGCATTTCTAAACAGATATGATTTACAAACAAAAAAATTAGCTAATCCCTTCCCTACTAGTTTTCTAATTATTTCCTTTCATGGCAAAAGTATTCAGTTAAGGCAGAAATGTCCAAGATATTTTGTTTCCTAAATACTTCTGGTTTAATACTCTGCTGTAGAGTTTCAGACAGCCATATGTTTGCCGTTGTACTCTTATGTTCTGTTTTATACAGTAACCTTCCCAGGTATTCTACATTTTATCCTTTCATAAATTCTGGAGATGCACAGTTTGCCATTTAGAAAAAAGATGATTGGATGCAGAGGATTCAGATAAAGGGACTGTGTGCATGATGAATATAGAATCACAGATCCTATAAACTGGGAAACATCAACAAGGAATTCTTTTTAAGCTTTGACTCATATTCTAGGAGAGGAACATTTGAAACCAAATATGCCTACATACACAGATGTACAGATGCACAGTTCAGCAGAAACTTACATCTCACAAGTTTTATTAGGTACATGCAAATTAAAAAAAAATCAGAATCAATAGTCTCTTACATAAATATAAATACTGTATTCTGTACCATATTTGTTTCTTTTTGTGCTAATATTCCATTTCAGATTAGAAAATATTTGCAGCCAAAGTTTTAAATTTAAATATCAGGATTTCCTACCAAAAAGGAAAAAAAAAAAAGCCAAAACCTCAGAACAACCCCACCAGCCAGATAAAGTATTCCTAAATTCCCTTTTTTTTTTTTCCTATGATTCTGTTTCAAGACCTTAATCTGAAACCATAAGGTATAAGAATATTCATCATATTTAGGGTGTTGCAGGCTTCACAGTGATTTAATACCTGATTTTTTTATTTTGATTGCCTCTTCTGACATAAAGGATGCCCAGTGGGGATTATTTTTGTATTGTAATTGAACTGTATGGTCTTACTTTTAAGTGGTTTTCTTTTCTTTTTTTTATAATTTTTCATAATTATGTTTTCTGAGAAAGTTATTTTTCATATTTATGTTCAATTATATGTGATTTGGTTATTTATTTACCAATTTTTAAACAGGGATACCCAAGATTTGGTAACTATTGTGTGTTAAATTCATAGATAATACATATAAAACCAAGTATTGCTTTATGCAATGTAATTTGCAAGAAGAGACCAGAGACTGCAGAAGTTCATGTACCTAATGTTCTTTCTTTTTCTAATACGTTACATGGATCTAGACTTATGCATATATTTACTTACATATTTCTAATCCATTTATGAAGAGCTAAATCGAAATATTAATAAACGGGATTAAATGACACTAGTAGTAGAGGGCAATGGATTATTCTCTATTCTTTAGCATCTTCCTGCTCTCCTCCACAATAGTACACTTACATGGCACTTCACACTTTCAAAGACCTTTATGTCTTTAATCCTTCCTACAGCATTGCTTTTAAGAATGTCAGTGTGTTGTATATTTCTGTTTTAAATTTAAGGTGCTGAATTTGAACTTTAAATCCACAGAGAAAAGCTTAGAGATAAAAAAATACTGTTCTGAATAATTTTTTTTCGAAGACCGTAGCTCTTAGGTGAAAATATTGTCTTCCTTCCTGTGTTCCATATATAACAAAAGTTAACTAAGGGAATCAAAAGTATGCACAAACTTAGAATAATGCACCTGGATGGTGTCTTGGTGATGTGATTTTATTTATGGTTGAAAGGGCTAAAAGTGAGTACTAGAGTGAATGACAGGACTGTAGACTTTTAGTGAAAATTATTCAAGAGAAACACACTTAAATTATCATTAAATAAATTAATTGGGAAATATGTTCTGATTTAAGAGTATCATACAAGAATCACAAAATGGCTTAGTCACAGGCTCAGTAGAGGCTGCTGTATTGGGTTTGTATGGTAAGGTTTAGTAGTGGGGGGCTACAGTGGGGGCTTCTCTGAGACGCTGCCAGAAGTTTCTCTTGTGTCCAAGAGAGAAACTGGCTCCAAGATGGACTTGCTACAGGCCAAGACAGAGCCCACCAGCAATGGTGGTAGTGCCTCTGTGATAACTGTGTCAAAGAAGGGGGGAAAAAACCAAACTTCAATAGCAGCTGAAGAGAGGAATGAGAGTATGTGGGAGCAACAGCCCTGCAGACACCAAGGTCAGTGCAGAAGGAGGGGCAGGAGGTGCTCCAGGTGCTGGAGCTGAGATTCCTCTGCAGCCCGTGGTGAAGACCAGGGTGACACAGCTGTGCCCCTGCAGCACGGGGAGGTCCACAGTGTCCCTCTAGTCATCTTGGTGGCCCTCCTCTGGACTTTCTCATGAGTAGCATGAAAGATGAAAAGCTAAATATTTTTCCTTTTTTTATTAGTTTCATCAAGATTTTTTATAAAATGGAAAATAGCAGAATTGTTACATCTTCCAAGTATTCATTTTTGTGCTATAAAACTACAATATAGTCCTACTGGAAATACAACCAGAGTTTCAAACGTTCTATCTGTACTTAGATTAATTTCCAGTTTCATTTAGTAGGATATAGAAATAATTAGAGCAAAGTACATGCTCTTCATTCTGATCTGCAGAAGAACATTTTTGAGATGTACCTTGCTCTAGCCTTGTGTCTCCCATCATTTAACTAAAGATGGAAACTTTCAGATAATGGAAAAGTACAGCAATATTAGTCTGTGAAGTTACATGTAAAAATACTGTTTTACCAAAGTATGACTGGTACTAGGAAGATACTTTTTGTTTCTCTGTATTTTGAGATAAAGTTTTACAAATGGTTTGATATTATCTACCTGTAATCTTTCTTCTCCCTATTCCCAGTCCTTGTCCGTGTATTCCCACCTGTCACTCATTTTGGACATTTCCCTCCTGTCAGATTTGTCAACCTATGTGACCCTCTGCATGGACATGTAATTGCCAGTGCTGATACCAGTGCTGTCAGGTGGGGCAGAATTTCTTCTGTCACTAGCAGCCTTAGCTCAAAAAAACCCTCCAACTTTAGCTGTGGCACCAGAGACAAAGAAATAAGGCAGAAGGAACATTGAATTCTCTAGGGCATTTGTAGAATCTCACTCAAGGTAGTATAACCAATGGCTATTCTAATGTGTTTGCTATACAACAAAATAATGAATCAATCTACAAGTTATATTTTCTGCATTAAAAAGAGGCATATTTCAGACAGAAAAATATTTTTTATAACCTACTCTCTTACAAAATAATCATTGCATAATCCTAAATTCTGAAAAGTTTATACACACACAAATATAGTTTATATACACACACAGTTTATATACACACAAATATAAAATTAAAGATAAAAGTTACACACACACACACACACCTGTATGCCAGCTCCTTGTATAAATACAATGGTAACTTTCCTACCAGCTGTATTTGTTACTTGGAGACCACTTAAAATTTTAATACAATATAATAAAGAAAATATCAGACTTATCCTCTTAATTCAAACACTTTTTTTTTTCCTGTATGTCATTCCAGATGATCAGGCAGAGGCTCACACATTTACAGAAACTCAGAATTTCCTATTTGCATGCGGTTGGCAGATGTGATGCTGGAGTAGAGGAAGGCTCTGCATCGGCAGCTGGAGGCCAGGCTGGATTCCCCACAGCATATTAAACAGTGCTACACATTCACATTTAGGCACCTGAGTATAGCCCTGAAAATCTGTTCCACCACTAACACCAAAAGAAAATAAGCTCTTAGCTGTATATAAATAAGAAAGGTCCCACCTCTTGGTTCACCAGTTTAAACACTGGTATTTCATTTTGTTTATGGAGCACCATTATCCCTAACATCACAACACCCATGGGAAAGATGGAAATTAAAAACACATTCTTCTAAAATATATTTTACCACCACTAATTACAACTAACTTGAGGTGTTTAAACAGCTTTGAAAAATGGCATTTAGATTGCCAGATATGCCACAATTCATATAAGCAGCCTAGGAAAAGGAGGAGGCAATCAGCTCCAAGTCTCCTTATATCCCAGGCTGGTTCCCAGATACTGATTTCCTCATTCCATTCCAGCAATTATTGCAATAAATTGGCACTCTCAACTCAACAGTGCTGGTTCACAGAATCATAGAATCTTAGAGTGGCTTGGGTTGGAATGAACCCTAAAGATCATCTAGTTCCAAACCCCCTGCTGTGGACAAGGTACCTCTCAGTAGACCAGGTAGCTCAGAGCCCCATCCAACCTGGCCTTGAACACTTCCAGGGATGTGACATCCACAACTTCTCTGAACAACCTGTTCCAGTGCCTCAGCACATTCACAGGAAAGAATTTCTTTCCAGTATCTCATCTAAACCCACTCTATTTCAGTTTCAAGCCATTCCCCCTTGATCTGTCACTACACACTCTTGCAAAAAGTCTCTCTCCATCTTTCTTGTAGTCTCCTTTCAGGTACTGGAAGGCCAAAATTAGGTTCCCTTGAAGCCTTCCCCTCTCCAACCTCAACAATTCCAATCTCTCAGCCTTTCCTCATAGGAGAGGTTCTCCACCTCTAATTGTCTTGGTCCTCCTCTAGCAATGACCAAGGGTGACAGCAGGAAAGTCAGAAAATGGAAACCTATCCCTAACAATTTCTCTTTTGGTAAGTGGTTGACAATGAAGTTGTTTGTTTTGTTTAAGAAGAGAATTTCCTCAGGAGAACACTGTTGTCACTTTTAATATCAGGAGGTATAAAAATAATATATGCAGAGCTGTGAGTCACTTCTATGCCACACTAGGTAAATTTCATTTTATCCTTCTTCCTACTTTAGTATTTCTTTGGTTACACATACAGCTTCAGAAGTTTGTCTTTTTTTTTTCCCATATTGTATCTTTTAAATTATTCATTTCCCTGCTAATTAATTCAAATATGCATTTGTATACAGTGTTTACAGTAGTGAATTATTCAGCCTATGTACTTAAATGTCAACTAATACTAATAATTACAAATTTACACACATATTAATAGGAATATTGAATAACAGGTGATACAGCATCTCCACTACAAGAGAAGAGGCTATAAACTAGGAAACCAGAGAAAAGTTTTAAAAAATTCCCCCCTTTTGGCATACTTTCTGGCAGCCTCTAGTAATGACTATACCCATTCTGAATTGCCTTCACCGCACTCACGTGAGGGTTACACTGAGATTCCTGGATTCTCTTTAATCCATCTAAAAAAAAGTATGTGCTTCTATTTGTTACATTGATAGTAGCATTTCTAGAAGAAAGCTATTTTTCTCAGGATTTTCTTAAAAGGCTTATTTATCTGAAAGTTCTGCTGCTAAGATTATTGTCCCAATTTTTATCTTGCTACATTATCTTATAATGTTCAAAACTAGGTTGTGAAAGGTCAAGAGAATACCTGACATGTTTAACTAAAGAGGAATTAAAGTGGATGACGTGAAACTCGTATTTTACCCAGGAGCTTTTCACAGTCAGTGCACCATTTGTCATTGTTCTCCTGAACTGGCTCCAGTCCCACAGCATTCCTCTGCAACACAAAAGAGCTCAATAGATGATAGCAGGAATGAGCTATTAAGGAACAATACGATGAAATGCAGAAAAATCTATGTAAGACAGAATCTACATAAACAACCTTTTCTATTAAATTATCCAAGAGTTCTATTGGATATGACTATTGATAAGAGAGAGATGAAAGTATTTCTAAAACACCCACTTTAGTGACCTGGGTGTTTTTTTCTGTACAACTGCAATGCAAATACTAAGTTATAAATAATTTTTAAAGAAATTGTTGCTGGGTGAAGCAAATATTTATGATAAAATACCTGCCCATTATGTGTTTATTTTTTTCCTAGATGGGTCTTATGGAGCACATTCATGTATTTTGTTAAAACTTACGATTGTTCTTGCTCTGTGTTACGCAAAATAATATCTAAATTTATACACTGCCTACCTAGACAAAAAAACCTAAGCCTGAAATTCTTGCAAGGGATTTAATATGCATGGAGGTTCTTTTTATTTCTCTAGAAAGCTCTTGTGCAAGATACTTTAATGTTAGAATGTTTAATATGTCAACCTGCAGCAAGAAGTTTCACCTTCATGAATCACGACCAAATAGTTAAATGTGTGGAGAAAAAAAATTATATATATAAAATCAGATGGTGATATGTAGAGGAGATTGCCAGCATTAATTGATCTGCTTCAGCCAGCAAAGTTTTGATTACTTCCTTTAATTTTATTTGTCAGTACTTCTATTTGGTTTTTGTTTGTGCGTTTCAGAAAAAGCTCTTATCTATGCCCTCTCTGAGATGACAGGGTCCCTACTCTGTTTGGGCCTCCAGCTCCAGGGCCAATACGGTTGGCTCTGCTCCTGCCTGGGGTCTCTGTCACCCCAGTGCCCCCCCTGCGAGGGAGTACAGCCTGCTCTGGCTCTGCCATTTAACAGTGTGAATTAGGGAGCAAAGGAGGGACCCAGGCAGCATGGAAATCAGGCAGCACAGGATTTTGGCATAGCATTCTTTCATCACATCAGCACAAGGAGAAAGTTGAAAGAAATATAGTTGTGTTTCCATCTCTCCTATGGCTTTGTACACTAAAATGCTTCATTGCTTTGCCTTTGCCAGCTACACTTCCTAGGGGAAGATGAATTTATTTTATTAAGTAGTGCTTTACGGAAGCACAGGTATTTTCAAGTGGGACCAGGAATTACACTGGTACACAAAATTTTACTTGGGAAAATGCTTCCATATTAAGGCTGCTTCAGCATGAAGGAAAAATAAATTACACCACAGTTAAAATTAAACACCAACACTTCAAGTATAGACATTTCATTTAACACAAGAAAAGGAAAGGGGGGCAACAAGTTGGTAAGTGAACTAAGCACTGAGTTTGTTAATAGGACCTGTGGGAGAGTAAGAAATTTTTACAAGGTCATTTGATTATCAAATTATACTACCTTCATAAATGTGTAATTCTACTAACTGAGACCTACCATAAATAAAAAAATGAACCAATAAATGTTTGCTTTATTTTTGAGAAATACATAAAACATCCTTCCTTAGCTAAAAATAATATTGAGGCTTTAGAAAAAAAAACCTTTTTAACATATGATAAACAACTCTTTTTGGCTATGGTAAATCTGTTGAAGGCACAGATTAATTCAGCTCCCCAATTTTACACAGACTATGAGACTACTTAAAATATCCTCAAAATGACAGTTAATATTGTTAGTCCTTCCAGTCACTGAGTTGTATTCAGAGAGAGCTATTTCTCATTGCCCTATCTCACCTAATCCTCATGACAGGAAAAGCAGGAAATCAAGTTTAGGTTTGAGGAGCCTAAGCAAAACTTTTAAAAAATTAAAAAGAAAAACCAACCCCACAACCAAAAAGAAATACTTATAACAATATATTCACAAATAATGTCAATATTTATGCATTTGGTACTGAGTTAGGCTCTTAAATTCCCAAAACTTCTTGAAACATTCAGATTTTATTCCTCCTTATGGCACTGGCAAATTTCTAGATGAAAATTTTCACTAAAAGTGCTACAAAACACCCACAAGAACCCAAAAGTTTTTGGGAATAACAACACCATCATTTGGCCCAGGCAACCCTCAAACAGTTTTATGAGTACAATAAATGTAGCAGTGAAATCTCAGGCATAGTAGACATAAAATGAATTAAAGTATCTTTAATATCATTTCTTGACAGAAAAACTTTCATCTTTTGCAGCTTCAGAGTAAGACCACTGCTGCTGAACAGAAGGATTATAATTTTGCCTTCTTCTCTTTTAAAAAAGAACAAAACAGAACATAATTAGGCAGCATATCTTATGCTTTCTGGGTTGACTGAAACACCATCGTAATCTGGGATGTTTTGTTTTACAAAAAAAGAGTAATTATTACCTAACCAAACCACTATTGCACATACTAAGGATAGAACAAATATCAGTTCTTTATCAAAACAATTACTTGTAGAAGTGAGGTCTGAACAAAATTCAGTCTGTATTCTTTCACAAAAACCTCTGTTTATTTACTTTGTCCTCTTATGGCACCTCAGCTGCACTCACAGCTTGTTACTTCAAGAAGCCATAATAAAAATAATTCATTACAACCTTTGTGAGTGAAGTAATGCATGTTTCATGAAAAAGAGTACATAAATTAAACAAGTTCAGTACATTATCTAATTTTACGCAAACCAAGATATCACCAGATGGCAGATTTTAAAAGTTTTGAGAGCCTCAGAAGTGGAGCATGGAGGATATCCCACAGTTTCCAAGCACTGCCAGAAGTATAATCACGTGGTGGAAAAGGCCCAGGTAAAGAATACTCAATATATTCTCAGCAGTTCTCTCAAAATACAGGTCTGCGAGAAAAGAACAATCTGGAATTAAACATGAAACATACTAAAACAATGTTGTCTAACTGGAGTGAAAGATCAAAATAAATAAATCATTTAGTCTGCGAGAAAAGAACAATCTGGAATTAAACATGAAACATACTAAAACAATGTTGTCTAACTGGAGTGAAAGATCAAAATAAATAAATCATTTAGTCTGCGAGAAAAGAACAATCTGGAATTAAACATGAAACATACTAAAACAATGTTGTCTAACTGGAGTGAAAGATCAAAATAAATAAATCATTTAGTCTTGCTGAAGAGCATGAGAACTGATGCAAACGTGACTGCTGAAGAAAGCTCACTACTTTTGGAGGAATGTTGCAAGTAACTTGTTTTCTGTAACTCCTTTTTCTTTGGCGGTACAAGCATGTATGTGATTTGGCTCCAGAAGTCACATCCTGACACAGAGTTACACTCTGACAGGACATTCAAATCAGTTGTATTACAATGTTTCTGGAACTGCCTTGAGTAATTGCAAAGATAGAAAATGAAACACTTCTTTTTGTGACAGCGTGTGGTAAAGGTTTGTGAAAAACCAATAAATTTGGGTGATTTAAAAACAGTAAATTTCAGCTCCTTAGCTAAATGAAATTGGTTAAACTCTATTGATATAATTATTTTAGTGTATATTAGCATCATACACTATTCCCTAAAGATGTGTTCACACCAAAAGAAAACACAAAGGAAGGCAGAATTTACCTTTAAGTAATTAAACTTTCACCACTAAAGCAGTGTCTTGGTCCCAGCTACATGCTTTGGAGGTTTTAAAAGTTAAAATAATTAGACTAAAAGGCAATCCTACATGTGTTTTTAGAACATATTTTGACCCTTTCTGTGTTTGAAAAAATTAACTGATGCTGCTAAAAATTTGGATTTGAGAAGCTGCTGAGTATATAGCTTTACTAGATTTCATAATGAAAGGAGCTGGTTTGGAGTTGGGGATGTAGCAGGTTGAACAGGACACTGGTTACAAGGTGAGAGTAAAGAACTAGAAGTAGGGAAGGTTTTTCAGATTTCCTAAGTGACAAACATGAAAACCCTATTGAACTTACAGGAAGGTTGGGTTTTTTTCTTATAAGGAAAACAGGGCAAAAAGACAGAAGTGCCTAAACAGACCCGTTAACAGCTCTACAATAAATCAAATCCTCATATATTGACCTATGTATAGACATGTTCCAATTTAGAACACAATGGTTTTGCTTTTCAAATGTGAAAAACCAGCAGGTTATTAGTTGAAATGTTTACTGACTAAAGTATTCATAAAGAAGCAACATAATGTACTTTAATTTTCTGTTACTATTTATGCAAGACTGCACCAAGATATGCAGATGTGTCCTCTTATAAAAATAAACCAAACTTAAACTCCTTTTTGTTTTCATGTTCTGTGACTTTTAAAATTATTTTATTCCTTTTTAAGTTGTTAGTGGAGCATTAAAAGACGAAGACCATACTTTCCTTGGCCCTTGATTCATCATTTCATTCTTTTTACTTGTCCTCAAAGCTCAGCAATTTTAAGAAATAATACTTTTGTCTTTTCTCTTTCCTTAAAAAAGAAAACCACACAAAAACCAAGCAAACAAAACATGAACATATACTTGTATAAGCTTAAACATTGAAATCTGAAAATTCAGAACCAGAAGATGACAGAACAGTAGTTATAATTCTGAAAAATACATTCTCATTACGCAAGTATGCAACTGAGTGCAGAAATTTCACAGTTTGCACCATAAAAGATCAGCTAATGCAACATTCCCCTTCAGGCTTTAATTTAATAGATTTTACTAAAACAAATCTTTTACTACAAAATTTTTTCTGGTCTCATAGTGATTACTGGGATTTCAACAGTTATCCAGAGGAGGTTATTCTTAAATTATTCCATTTAGAGATTTATTATTAAAAGTATCAATTGAGGACTTTTCAGTTTGTCTGAATCTGTCATCTCTGCTCTACTAGATGAAAAAAAAGAATCAATAAATGTATTTTGATTATCATGAAAGATGACAGCACTCTAATTAGAATGATAAGGCAGGAAAAGGTGACACCATGAGAATATTTTTTACACATTTGAAAAAAAAGAAACCACCCCATGGTCATTACTGGATTTATTAGTACTTAATGAAATGTTACTTTCTGCATCTGACAAACAGTGCTTAAGCCAGCTACTTTTATTTAAACTAGGAAAAAAAAAGGGAGAAGATATGCTAAAATGTTAACTTTATTTAATATTCGTAGTAAGAGGTGATAGAGTCTGCATTGTAATCACTTTTCTAACTTTATCCTAGCTGCACTTATCGATAAGTAAGTCTTTTCAGTACTACTGACAGGTAGATTTAATTAAATGCATTTATAACTAGGGCTTAATATAAAATGTTTTCAAAGACCTTGCCAGTAAATGTAAAGTGATGGGATTTTTTTTCCAGATTTCAGGGAAATGATGAAAAAAGATGAAGACATCTTCATATCCTTTGATTTTAACAAATGATTGAATAATCTAATTAGGTCACGCAAGCTCTCTACTTGCTGTATTTAGTCTGTTCTTACTACACATTAAATTCTGAAACAGAGGTCTTAAAATCTAAGTAAAGAGTCTTTATTTATTAATCGCATGTGTGTAGTCAATTTTATATTCTGGTGGCAAGGTCTGAAAGGACAGGAAAGGCTA